>QNGE01000623.1:0-58060 GCA_008508345.1 Paragonimus westermani
GTTTATCTGCTCTGTCTGCATGACTGTGTACGCCTGCTACAGAAGGCCTGACGCGAACTCCGTCCCGTCTCATTCAATCATGCAAATAATTACACACAGTGATTGCTTGCCCTTTCCCCAACGACTCATCCATTTTTCCATCCTTGAAAGTCACTTGACCCATACCTTTTTGTTACTGTTTGACACACTCGAGGGTTCCACGCACTTCCATTAGGCGCTATGTTGATTGTTCCGTGTGGGCTGGAGTCCACTTAGCGTTCCCTTCCTTTCTTCTCTTGGTTGCTGCTGCTGTTCCAAGATCAGGCTAGAGCAGGATGCTTACCATAATTCCAAACATCGCTGAAACCGCACATCTTGTTTTCGAACTGTACCGCGTTCATTCAGGTCAAGGCCTGTGAGCATTACACTTCGTTTGCTCTTCAGGATAGGTGTACTGGAGGGTTAACGGATGAGGGTCAAGCGCATCACCACTTGTTTGTTACACTTTGAATGTCCCCAAAATGATAAACTCCCTGCGATATCAGAGTTGTCTTGGTAGTACCTCCGTACCCTTTCGCGGTACTTTGTGAATGTAAGTTTACTCCAAACCACTGACCGAATTTAGTGTGTTGGCGCGGGTTTGCTAGTGGCTACGTGATAAATCCGCGCCATATTCAGTGCTGTGATCCCGTTTCCCAGAATTACAGTGTTTTATTTATTGCCTTCCGGAATCATCGCCCAGCCAATCCGACGCTCGTTTGAATTCTGGAGGTTTAATGGAGTTTCCTTTGACATTCCTCCTCTATGGCAGCTGGCGTGAGATCGTGCCAAATGTTCGCTTGCATCAAACTCCTTAGCGCTTCCACTTGTTACATTGAAATCCGTTTGTGCATGGTGGGCAAATCAATGAGTAAAGCCTGATCGCAGATCCGCCGCTTTCTCATCACTACCTGTGATGCACGTTATCACAACGCTGAAGAAAATTAAGGAGTCCCAACTTAACGGCAAAGAACGAGCTTCACAATAACATGCACAGGAGTACAACTACCGCCGAGATTCGGACAAAATTCGTTACACATCTTTACAGAATCCACTGGTAAACGGCCATAATCTAGTACTTTTGAATAATTATCACTGAGCAGGACCAACCTTAATCATACACAGTTCCAGCTGCTTTCAGGCCAGTGGCAGCTCATGAGAGTTATTACAGGCTGCATACTGGGACCTTAGCTGTAGGTGCGGACCATGAGAAGTTCAGGCTTCACTCATGGATACTTCAATATGACTGACATTTGAATGGGTGAATATTAACCACACTGTTTTGCGCGTACCACAAGGTGTTAGTTGGTAACCTCTAGCTTGTTCGTGACCTGTTTTCTGTCAGCAGTTGAGTCCGTAAATTACGTGGCAATTTAACTGGGAAATGGATTCACAGAGCTGCAAGGTTTTAATGGAATTATTTCGCTGGTAATGTTAACTACGGACCATTGGCTACGACGCAAGCGTTCTTTTGACCCACAGGATATCCAAGAGAAATCCGCGCCGTGCATTGTCCCGTGATACTCACAACCCCAGAACGAGACCTTCACTGAAGCAGTTTGGCACAGCGCGCAGCCCTCACGGATGGACTGCTAAGGAAGCGGTCATTTCTGACATGTTTCAGATCAGAAAGTTTATTAAATACATGGCGCCAATGGATCTTTCTAATAGCGTTAGGTCGCCATGAGGCTGGCACCACTTGTAGAGTTCGGACGGGCTATGGCCGGTCAGTTACGAACAACGCAATGATTAGACGAGAAATAAATCGACGACAGCGAGCGAAGAGCGGGATGAAACTTTAGTACAGCAAAACGTCAACCAAGCGGGCACCGGAGCAGATACGTTCGAGTGCGCGGGTGACATGCCGGTAGCCATAATCGTTCAAACAAACGTTTGAGCGCATACAAAATTTAGGAAGAAGAAAAAGTAAAAATGCTAACTGTAACTTCAACGCAGTTAGCAATAAACAAATAGAGTCGCTACACACTCCAGGCATGTTGCAGGAAGTCAACTGAGCTTGCAGTCAAATCCGCCGACGCCTCTACCGCTATCAACTTCACCAGCGGAAGAGGAAGGCGAGTATAAAAAAATCTCCGGGGCAGAACTAAATGGCGGAATGAGCAGTCGAACCAAATCCGAATTTCATTTTGCCTTATTGGGACTTTGGCTGTCCCACTCAGCATGAGACAGATCCCTATAATACAGACAGTGCCGACAGAAAGAGTCAATAAGGTTGACCAACCACATGATCATCGATTTTTATATAGGCTGCGTCTTTACATATGATATTCGAACATCGTTTATGTTCTTGTTTTAGCCACGAAGCCCATTTGCTTCTCCCAAATATTCCTGGCTTCAAATGTCGGGTTTGGTGATTTCCGACCAACCTGCTGAACTGGATAGCGGAACCCGAAGCGGGCTGGTTGCTGCAGGATGAGTTATACAGTGCCATCAGGTCTTGAGCGCCCAATACCTGTTGATTTTCTTAAGATCAACTACGTTATTTCCGAGGAAACTGTTTTGTTTGATTGGCGTTAGAAGATAGCACCAAATTTTAGTATCTTTCTCCACTAAACTGCATTAATCATCCTTCTCCCTACTTCAGTCTCTGTTACTGTTTCCCTTATTCTTGTTGAGCCTGCTTCCTGTGAATTTCCAATGACCACAATAAGGCCTTTCCCGTCTGTATTGCTTCGTGAGTAACACAGTTCTTACGGCTGCGCGAACAGTAGTTTTGATTCTACCAAACCAGTGACCAGCTGTTTGAGTAATCTCAATTCTGTTCTGTCATCCCCGTTGCTGAGCAATGCCCAATGGTTGATTGTGTTGTACGGGCACATTCTTCGTTCAGTTTATGAGATTTCCTCACACCCTCGATGGGAGACTTCATTTTTTGTGTATTCAAGCATTGAGCACCCAATTAAATTCAGGTTTTGCATTTTTGACGGTAGATTATCTTTTCTGCCGTTGGATATTGAAAAAGGCATTTATTGGATCGCTAGATTACAGGTAATTTGATATGAACTTCAGTCGTTGGCGTAAGATTCAGTACGGCGCGTGGTTCGAACAAGGGCAGTTATCATTGCGTGTTAGTGCATATCCCGTTTTTGCCAGTTGATCACTCAGATTTATGAACTATTTGTTGTATTTTGTCATTTACTCTCTTCGAGACCTTTCCAAAGTAACCCACTGATAAAAGTTGAATATCATGGTAATGCTCTTCAAGTCAGCCAATTTCCGGAAATTGCCAGTAGTCAAGTGATCATCCCTGCGCAAAAAACGCATGTTGACGGTGAAGAGAGGTGTAAAATCTCCAGATTGTTCAGTCAACACCTGCCCCACCCATGCAATCTTTGAGGAGATCGAGGCCGCTGCTAAAAAAAAGGCCCAATAACAAATCTTAGCATATCACACGAGATGAGCAACACTGAACCATGTCCAGTTTCCATAATCAATGTATTCATAGATCAGGCTGGAAAATAAGGGAATTAAAGGCTGGAATAGCGAAATTACACAGCAGAAACGAGGAGCTTGCCGAAATTCTGCACAAATTAGATCCGCTTTTATGCATTATAAATGCCTCAAATGACATCCGCCATCAGACCACCCCTAGTCACAAAGACCTCATAGCAAACGGAACGCTTATTGATAGTGTAGCTACGAAATTGCACAAGCGGTTACACTGCGCGAGAAAAGTGGTGGTGTTTAACGTACCTTTGTTTTCGGTGGAAAGGATCTTACTCAAAGCCAGTAAAATGGAAGAACAAGAATGCTACTGTTTAAGGCTCCGCAAGAAAGTACAGCAGAAGCACTGTCCATTGTTGCTACAGTTCACAAATGAACTTGTAGCGAACGAATTTGTCGGAAGACAAGAGCAAATCAGGGGTGGCACAAATCTTACGTTCATAAAAGTGTTCGAGGACGGGACGCCACTCCAAGGGGATATATTGCACGCCAATATTTCCCGAGAAAGAACAGTCAACAATCTCATTGATCTGACTGTAGATCTCGACTGCAGCACGAGTTTCTTGAGCCCGCAAGTCACAGATGGAAACGCCGTTGCGTCGCCGGTCCAAGCGAACACTGAAAAACAAACCACATCTAGCTTTGTTAACGCCAGGCGCGTTCGAGGTTTCGCAACGAAACTCACGGCTATTGCTGAAAACGCATCTCCCAGTGCTCAACGTCTCCTTCTATCGACCGAGGCCTTGACTAGAAAAGGTCCCAGACCTAAGGCATCCATATTTAAGCAGAACACTGGAATAAGCAGCTCAAATGCCCCATGATAATGACGCGGCTGCGCAAGCAGGGCTATCCACTTCTTATCAGGGGACTTTCTCTCCGTTGTATGGAGTATTCGGAAACACCAACGACAAGTGCAAAACACTTAAACAATACTTTAAATCAACAGTATGACCTGTAAGGTGTTTACCGGGGCACAGTATTTCGTATTTGCAATATAAGAATAAACCGAAAGAACTTTAAAAGCGTCATGAATTTGGTTTAAAAAATCACATCCTAAGAAACAACGCTCCGCATGTGAAACTGTACAATTTGTCTCCCACTGCTTCCAGATCAGCCCACTACTATACTAGGGGTCACGGTTACCATGCATTATCCGATAGCTCCGTAGTAACTCATCCTCCTACCCAAAATATGAGTGCTGCTAGGAACCAAGTTCCCAATATGTGTACCCGAGCAAGTACGTCACCACCTAATTATGCCAACAGCATGAATGTGTGCCAAACCAGTCCTTTTTTAGTGCACCCTCCGATATTCCATCAACTGCCACCTAGCCCCCCTCTCCGAGTCCCACTATGCCATCCCTCCATAATGGTACTCTTTCAGCACTTCTTATCATGAAGCCAAACTTTTACAACATGCACTCGAATATGAGCGGAAACTCGGTACATTTCTAAGATCAGGCCTTTCCATTTGGTATTTCGCAACCCACTGCCCCATCTGTCATGAGGTTCTTTAACAGTTTATCTTCTGTAGCTGTTAAAAAGAATTTCGTGAGTTTATTACTAATGGACGCAAGATCGTTGGTTAGTAAGATGCACATTTTCAAACCCGTTGTCTTTATATCTAATCCCCATATCATTCTCGCTACTGAGACGTGGTGCACTCCTGACGCCTCAGACANTCTTTTGCTTATCACGTAATTTTGTCTTCCATTCTTGATTCTACCATAAATTCTAACGCGAGACAACATTCCACAACGTCCGGAAAATCAAAATCCTGCACTGATTGGGCAATTCGTGAAATTCCGTCGATTTGAGGAAATAACGGAGTTCAGTCCAGAAGATCGTCCATATCTCCGGAAAAATTGGTACCCACCTATCTTCTTTCAACTCCCCAAAAGTTTCTACATATTTTTCTGAGGCTATCCACATCAACTGATGGCGAAATTCTTCGACTATTCATTTTCTCCATCCTGGGAATTCTTTTTTCCGGCATGACCTTGAACATGAGGCTAACGTTAGCCTTGTGAAGCAACAATTGATGTAATAACTCAACATTTTTTGTCGAATATTGAAAATCTTGAGAACTATTGTTTCAGAAGCAAGTGAGCCATCTTCCTCTTCATAAACGAGAGTTTTCCTTCATTATTTTGTTCGTTTGATTACTCTATTTCCATAATTGGTGCCTTGTACGGTATGTAATTCGCGTTAAAATGTGTGTACTGATCACGCTTATCTGAGTGTTTCTCACAAGTGGGTTGAGAAATATGCCATGATTATTAGCTCAAGGTCACTCCTGGAAGAACGCGCACCTTCGAACTGTTTCTCCATTAGTGAGTGAAATTGGCCCCCGGTAACTGTCAAGATAGGTCTGCTTTGGCGAGTCAGGCTGAAAATCCCAAAATTCAGCAAACGATTGGGCAGACTCCAACGCTGGTTTTCATCGATTTCCCGGAACCGTCGAAAAGTTGAGCATATTGCGATCCTTTCAGATATAACGGAGTTCCGTGTGGCCATCCGTCATGAAACATTTCCTCGCTCGGTGGATAATATGGGGATTGGAAAGGAGAATGTAATCCTAAAAGTTAGATGAAAAATTGTGGGAGTGTAACTAAGGTAACGCGACTTTCCCTTGGCAAACGTTCTAGTAGTGCCTGACGGCTAGACCTGGGTCCCTGCTATGCGGCTTCTCGGTGTTTACTTGCGCGGAAACATGAAAGACGCGGTTGCGGTAAACACGCTCTATTGCCATAAACCAGTTCGACCAAATGAATGAATCGCCTGTAGGTATATATCATGAAATAGTGGTGAGCCACTGTATGCTTGTTTAGGCCACTTCGTTTCCAAGTGGCGAGGTAAGGCCAAATCCATATGCGTTGGTTTCTCGGGGTGGCGTGACACCCTCACTCACTTGCACGTATCCTGGTTGTCAGTATGGCGTGCTCCCCGTGCTTTGTTGCTGTCTGATTTCGTCAGCGGCTACCGCGGCCCTGGATGGTTTGAAATGATTGTTGATTTCGTCAGCCGTCACCTCGGCCCTGGATGGTTTGAAATGATGACTGATTTCATCAGCCGTTACCGATGTCCTGACTAGATTGTTTTGATGAGTTTTTCTCCTAACACCTTCCCTTTTTCGGCAAGTATCATAGGACTGACATCTTGGATTCACTCGTAGGAGGTTCACGGGCTTCCTGGTCCGGTTGGACCGTCTTAGAGAAAACGAGCCTTGTATTGCCTCGCTGGTGATTGACAGCGGCTCGTCAGCCTTTTTTCCAAATCGAAGGTGTCCAATCAAATGTCCCAACGTAATGAAGCTGAGTCTGGTTTGCTCTTAAGTAAACCAGGGTTCCGCCGTATCTGGTTGATATGTCGTCTCCAGGTGTCTTCCCCGACAGTGACTTTGCAGTAACACTTATTATGGCAAACAATGTGCTAGTGGAATTTTTTTACAAAGAACTCATACGATATTATTATTTTTGCTGTGGCTATTAGAATGTATTACTTTATCTACTGTTTGTTGTGGCATTTTCTATGTACCCGGGATTTATTCGGGCATACGGAGAATGGAGTCGCCGGTTTGAGGGGCTGCATGAAATGAGCGTGTGATAACTAAAGCTTACACGACGTCGTTCTGCTGGACTTATTATTAAGCGCCACGTTCACTTTTCGAGGGGCTTTAGACAGCGGGGTGGTTATCCACGTGATGCGCACCTGGCGGCCAAATGTTTCTCGGACCACAGTCAAAAAGGTCATCAGGTGATACGGAGAGTTTGAAGATAGACATTGCTTTTGTTAACGTAAGATAGCTGTCCAAAACGTTTTTAAACGCGGAATGATTTACTGGCTCTAACTTCATTTGGAAATTCATTCCAAATGTAGGAATACTTTACAAAGAAGAAGTTTGCACGTATATTTTTTCCTGGATACCCCGGTTGGCAAGGTGGAACCCTTACTTCTTAGACTATATGGAGGGCTGTGTTGTAAGTGGACGGTAAACGCTGTGGTAATCACATCCCAATGTATGAGTTTATACAGCAGCGTCAGGCTCAACTTTAGTCTGCACGATCGAAGTGGATCAATACCAAGTTTTTCACAGCGCTGTCTGTAAGTGAGCGAAGAAGAATACCCTAATAAGCTTTTGGTAAACGATCGTTGAAGGTTTTCAAACAGAAGCCTATCAGTCTTGTACAGATGACACTAAATAAAAGCGCAATACTCGTGTTGAGGCCGAGCACACATTTTGTAGAGCGTCAGCTTCGCAGCTGGTAGACTAAACGTCTTTTTGATATAGCATATTGTTCTTTTAGTTTTTGCTACCTGGAAGCACACTTGTTCAGAGAAACTGTTGGAGTTTGAGTACCGTATTCCTAGATCTCTGACCGAATTGGTTGTATCAATATTACAACCGTCTAGTGAGATGGAGCCATAAGGTAATTTAAAAACCATAAGTGATGATGTTCAATTTGTTCGCTGAGAACGACACCGGCCATGTTCTGCACCACAACTGCAATGACGCTAGGTCCTGTCGTATATTTTGTAGACAGAAATTGATGTTACTGCCCTGGCCGAATGTGTAAACGATTTTGATATCGTCAGCAAACAGAAATGGTTTGCCATGTGTGATAACGTCGCGTAAGTCATTTGTGTACATTGAGAAAACCAACAGACCCAAAACGCTTCCTGGGACCACCTCACTAGTCACTGGTTTTGGTGTTGAGTAGTGCCCCTCTATTTTAACTGTTTGAGTACGACCTTTAAAGTATGACGACAGCCAGCTATAGAAGGGATCTTGTATGCCAAACGATGCTATTTGGATCAAGAGGCGCTTATACGACACGTGGTCAAAAGCCTTCTGCATGTCCAAGAGTATAATAATCACCGCATTTCCTGCGTCAAAGGACGTCAATATATAGTTTAAGAACTCCAGCTGACATGTCATACAAGAACATTTACTAAGGAAACCGTGCTGTGAAGCGCTTATAAGTTTTTGTGACCTCGTAAACTCGATCATGTGCACCTTTATTATCCTTTCAAACATTCTCGAGCAGATTGATGTGTGGTTGGTGGGACGATAGTTACTAACGTCCTGCCTTGGACCACGCTTGTGACGAGGCATAATGCTTGAGGATTCCCACTGAGGAGGGAAGGTGCTGGATAGAAGTGATAGGTTGAACAAATTGAGTAATATGGTGGGTATATCTTCACCTGCCTGCTTGACAACCATTGGTGGGATACCATCTGGTCCAGGATGGATTAGGGACCTAATGCTAGTTAACTGTGAACGAACACCTTGAACATCGATTGGAACATTACTCAAAACTATCTCTCTTCGACGGTATATTAGCAGATAACAAGTTGCTTTCTATGCAAAACGAGGCGTCGAAATGTGAGTTGGAGATAAGGCACATCGTTACAGGGTCATCGTCAACCGTTTTTGTCTTTTAGATTAATAATTCTTATGCCAGGGTCCCTCTTGGAATTTCTCCGTCTCATTAGTTGCACTAGTTTCGTGCATCTCTGCTCACTACTGAGCGCGAGTTTCTCTTTGTTCATTTGACGGAGTTGCGTCTGACGTTCTGTGTTCAGACATCTTGCTTATTTGCACCACCAGGGAAAAGTCGTGCTCTTCCTTACCTCGACTTAAGCATTTTAAGTCTGTCAGTCTCTTTCGCAGTAAGGATTTTATCTTGTACATACGAGCCGACTTGTTTTGAGTTAATGGGGACCAAAACGTCGATACGAAACGTTAGATGTCTGATAAGTTCTACGGGCGCTGCGCTTGGGTCTGATGTGTGGAAGAAGGTATTCCAATTTAGGGATCTCAGTAGGGGGATAAGGGCATTCCAATCAATGAATTTCAGTTGACGGTAGAATAAAATTGTTGGTTTGGTAGTCAATCTGACGACATTATGGTCGCTTCCTGGAAATTGTTGTAGAACAGATATCTCTACAGATGAAATACCTGTGGTAAATATAAAATTCAAAATATGCCTCTTTCTGGTGGGCGTTAGGACATGTTGGTTTCAGCCATTCAGCTGAATGCATGAAAGGAATTCGGCCTGTTTTGCTGGAGCAGGAAATGAGGTCTAGGAGATATTAGGCATGTTAAAATCACCGCCTACTAGTTTGTGTTCACGAGGCATGTTGGACACATGATTCATTATCTCCGTAAGGTCAGTCAAATCATCGCTCGCAACATTAGGTGGTCTGTAGATGCATCCTGTAAGTAGCTCGCGAGAACCACTGAGACCATAAACCACAACGGGTCCTGGAGTTTATGAAGTATAGACTCATCAAGTGTGAATGCGGAAAATTGTTCTTTTAGGTAGATGATGCATCTACCCCGTCGTCTTGTGAGAGGATCCCCACGGAACATCTGATATCCTACGATGCTCATCTGAATGTCTGAGGCGTCAGGAGTGCACCACGTCTCAGTAGCGAGAATGATATGGGGATTAGATATAAAGACAACGGGTTTGAAAATGTGCATCTTACTAACCAACGATCTTGCGTCCATTAGTAATAAACTCACGAAATTCTTTTTAACAGCTACAGAAGATAAACTGTTAAAGAACCTCATGACAGATGGGGCAGTGGGTTGCGAAATACCAAATGGAAAGGCCTGATCTTAGAAATGTACCGAGTTTCCGCTCATATTCGAGTGCATGTTGTAAAAGTTTGGCTTCATGATAAGAAGTGCTGAAAGAGTACCATTATGGAGGGATGGCATAGTGGGACTCGGAGAGGGGGGCTAGGTGGCAGTTGATGGAATATCGGAGGGTGCACTAAAAAAGGACTGGTTTGGCACACATTCATGCTGTTGGCATAATTAGGTGGTGACGTACTTGCTCGGGTACACATATTGGGAACTTGGTTCCTAGCAGCACTCATATTTTGGGTAGGAGGATGAGTTACTACGGAGCTATCGGATAATGCATGGTAACCGTGACCCCTAGTATAGTAGTGGGCTGATCTGGAAGCAGTGGGAGACAAATTGTACAGTTTCACATGCGGAGCGTTGTTTCTTAGGATGTGATTTTTTAAACCAAATTCATGACGCTTTTAAAGTTCTTTCGGTTTATTCTTATATTGCAAATACGAAATACTGTGCCCCGGTAAACACCTTACAGGTCATACTGTTGATTTAAAGTATTGTTTAAGTGTTTTGCACTTGTCGTTGGTGTTTCCGAATACTCCATACAACGGAGAGAAAGTCCCCTGATAAGAAGTGGATAGCCCTGCTTGCGCAGCCGCGTCATTATCATGGGGCATTTGAGCTGCTTATTCCAGTGTTCTGCTTAAATATGGATGCCTTAGGTCTGGGACCTTTTCTAGTCAAGGCCTCGGTCGATAGAAGGAGACGTTGAGCACTGGGAGATGCGTTTTCAGCAATAGCCGTGAGTTTCGTTGCGAAACCTCGAACGCGCCTGGCGTTAACAAAGCTAGATGTGGTTTGTTTTTCAGTGTTCGCTTGGACCGGCGACGCAACGGCGTTTCCATCTGTGACTTGCGGGCTCAAGAAACTCGTGCTGCAGTCGAGATCTACAGTCAGATCAATGAGATTGTTGACTGTTCTTTCTCGGGAAATATTGGCGTGCAATATATCCCCTTGGAGTGGCGTCCCGTCCTCGAACACTTTTATGAACGTAAGATTTGTGCCACCCCTGATTTGCTCTTGTCTTCCGACAAATTCGTTCGCTACAAGTTCATTTGTGAACTGTAGCAACAATGGACAGTGCTTCTGCTGTACTTTCTTGCGGAGCCTTAAACAGTAGCATTCTTGTTCTTCCATTTTACTGGCTTTGAGTAAGATCCTTTCCACCGAAAACAAAGGTACGTTAAACACCACCACTTTTCTCGCGCAGTGTAACCGCTTGTGCAATTTCGTAGCTACACTATCAATAAGCGTTCCGTTTGCTATGAGGTCTTTGTGACTAGGGGTGGTCTGATGGCGGATGTCATTTGAGGCATTTATAATGCATAAAAGCGGATCTAATTTGTGCAGAATTTCGGCAAGCTCCTCGTTTCTGCTGTGTAATTTCGCTATTCCAGCCTTTAATTCCCTTATTTTCCAGCCTGATCTATGAATACATTGATTATGGAAACTGGACATGGTTCAGTGTTGCTCATCTCGTGTGATATGCTAAGATTTGTTATTGGGCCTTTTTTTTAGCAGCGGCCTCGATCTCCTCAAAGATTGCATGGGTGGGGCAGGTGTTGACTGAACAATCTGGAGATTTTACACCTCTCTTCACCGTCAACATGCGTTTTTTGCGCAGGGATGATCACTTGACTACTGGCAATTTCCGGAAATTGGCTGACTTGAAGAGCATTACCATGATATTCAACTTTTATCAGTGGGTTACTTTGGAAAGGTCTCGAAGAGAGTAAATGACAAAATACAACAAATAGTTCATAAATCTGAGTGATCAACTGGCAAAAACGGGATATGCACTAACACGCAATGATAACTGCCCTTGTTCGAACCACGCGCCGTACTGAATCTTACGCCAACGACTGAAGTTCATATCAAATTACCTGTAATCTAGCGATCCAATAAATGCCTTTTTCAATATCCAACGGCAGAAAAGATAATCTACCGTCAAAAATGCAAAACCTGAATTTAATTGGGTGCTCAATGCTTGAATACACAAAAAATGAAGTCTCCCATCGAGGGTGTGAGGAAATCTCATAAACTGAACGAAGAATGTGCCCGTACAACACAATCAACCATTGGGCATTGCTCAGCAACGGGGATGACAGAACAGAATTGAGATTACTCAAACAGCTGGTCACTGGTTTGGTAGAATCAAAACTACTGTTCGCGCAGCCGTAAGAACTGTGTTACTCACGAAGCAATACAGACGGGAAAGGCCTTATTGTGGTCATTGGAAATTCACAGGAAGCAGGCTCAACAAGAATAAGGGAAACAGTAACAGAGACTGAAGTAGGGAGAAGGATGATTAATGCAGTTTAGTGGAGAAAGATACTAAAATTTGGTGCTATCTTCTAACGCCAATCAAACAAAACAGTTTCCTCGGAAATAACGTAGTTGATCTTAAGAAAATCAACAGGTATTGGGCGCTCAAGACCTGATGGCACTGTATAACTCATCCTGTAGCAACCAGCCCGCTTCGGGTTCCGCTATCCAGTTCAGCAGGTTGGTCGGAAATCACCAAACCCGACATTTGAAGCCAGGAATATTTGGGAGAAGCAAATGGGCTTCGTGGCTAAAACAAGAACATAAACGATGTTCGAATATCATATGTAAAGACGCAGCCTATATAAAAATCGATGATCATGTGGTTGGTCAACCTTATTGACTCTTTCTGTCGGCACTGTCTGTATTATAGGGATCTGTCTCATGCTGAGTGGGACAGCCAAAGTCCCAATAAGGCAAAATGAAATTCGGATTTGGTTCGACTGCTCATTCCGCCATTTAGTTCTGCCCCGGAGATTTTTTTATACTCGCCTTCCTCTTCCGCTGGTGAAGTTGATAGCGGTAGAGGCGTCGGCGGATTTGACTGCAAGCTCAGTTGACTTCCTGCAACATGCCTGGAGTGTGTAGCGACTCTATTTGTTTATTGCTAACTGCGTTGAAGTTACAGTTAGCATTTTTACTTTTTCTTCTTCCTAAATTTTGTATGCGCTCAAACGTTTGTTTGAACGATTATGGCTACCGGCATGTCACCCGCGCACTCGAACGTATCTGCTCCGGTGCCCGCTTGGTTGACGTTTTGCTGTACTAAAGTTTCATCCCGCTCTTCGCTCGCTGTCGTCGATTTATTTCTCGTCTAATCATTGCGTTGTTCGTAACTGACCGGCCATAGCCCGTCCGAACTCTACAAGTGGTGCCAGCCTCATGGCGACCTAACGCTATTAGAAAGATCCATTGGCGCCATGTATTTAATAAACTTTCTGATCTGAAACATGTCAGAAATGACCGCTTCCTTAGCAGTCCATCCGTGAGGGCTGCGCGCTGTGCCAAACTGCTTCAGTGAAGGTCTCGTTCTGGGGTTGTGAGTATCACGGGACAATGCACGGCGCGGATTTCTCTTGGATATCCTGTGGGTCAAAAGAACGCTTGCGTCGTAGCCAATGGTCCGTAGTTAACATTACCAGCGAAATAATTCCATTAAAACCTTGCAGCTCTGTGAATCCATTTCCCAGTTAAATTGCCACGTAATTTACGGACTCAACTGCTGACAGAAAACAGGTCACGAACAAGCTAGAGGTTACCAACTAACACCTTGTGGTACGCGCAAAACAGTGTGGTTAATATTCACCCATTCAAATGTCAGTCATATTGAAGTATCCATGAGTGAAGCCTGAACTTCTCATGGTCCGCACCTACAGCTAAGGTCCCAGTATGCAGCCTGTAATAACTCTCATGAGCTGCCACTGGCCTGAAAGCAGCTGGAACTGTGTATGATTAAGGTTGGTCCTGCTCAGTGATAATTATTCAAAAGTACTAGATTATGGCCGTTTACCAGTGGATTCTGTAAAGATGTGTAACGAATTTTGTCCGAATCTCGGCGGTAGTTGTACTCCTGTGCATGTTATTGTGAAGCTCGTTCTTTGCCGTTAAGTTGGGACTCCTTAATTTTCTTCAGCGTTGTGATAACGTGCATCACAGGTAGTGATGAGAAAGCGGCGGATCTGCGATCAGGCTTTACTCATTGATTTGCCCACCATGCACAAACGGATTTCAATGTAACAAGTGGAAGCGCTAAGGAGTTTGATGCAAGCGAACATTTGGCACGATCTCACGCCAGCTGCCATAGAGGAGGAATGTCAAAGGAAACTCCATTAAACCTCCAGAATTCAAACGAGCGTCGGATTGGCTGGGCGATGATTCCGGAAGGCAATAAATAAAACACTGTAATTCTGGGAAACGGGATCACAGCACTGAATATGGCGCGGATTTATCACGTAGCCACTAGCAAACCCGCGCCAACACACTAAATTCGGTCAGTGGTTTGGAGTAAACTTACATTCACAAAGTACCGCGAAAGGGTACGGAGGTACTACCAAGACAACTCTGATATCGCAGGGAGTTTATCATTTTGGGGACATTCAAAGTGTAACAAACAAGTGGTGATGCGCTTGACCCTCATCCGTTAACCCTCCAGTACACCTATCCTGAAGAGCAAACGAAGTGTAATGCTCACAGGCCTTGACCTGAATGAACGCGGTACAGTTCGAAAACAAGATGTGCGGTTTCAGCGATGTTTGGAATTATGGTAAGCATCCTGCTCTAGCCTGATCTTGGAACAGCAGCAGCAACCAAGAGAAGAAAGGAAGGGAACGCTAAGTGGACTCCAGCCCACACGGAACAATCAACATAGCGCCTAATGGAAGTGCGTGGAACCCTCGAGTGTGTCAAACAGTAACAAAAAGGTATGGGTCAAGTGACTTTCAAGGATGGAAAAATGGATGAGTCGTTGGGGAAAGGGCAAGCAATCACTGTGTGTAATTATTTGCATGATTGAATGAGACGGGACGGAGTTCGCGTCAGGCCTTCTGTAGCAGGCGTACACAGTCATGCAGACAGAGCAGATAAACATTGACAAACACGGTTGCAGATAAAATCCTTGGCAAAGCCACACGATTGCTGGTTGCAACAAAAGTGATCTAACCAAAGTTTACGCAGCAGTGAAGTTTGTGAATATTCAGCCTGAGGAATCATTTTCAAATTTAATCGATCAAAACTGCAAGATAATATTTTTGAACGTGACAATATTGCCTGCATCATAAAGCACATACCTGTGATGAATTCTGCGTCGGTTGAACGATTTTCCTACCATGGTTCTGCTTACTCATTAGGACAGAAAAGTCCTACACTGGGAACGGAACCACACACCTGCGAACACAGTACCTCGTTACCATACAGAATTCTCTAGTAACACCCTTGAAGCGCCCGTGATGCGGGACCCAAGGAAGTTTGGTTTCTACCCACATGGCATCTGAACCACTTAGCTTACTGTCTATATAATCCGTCTTTCAGATGGCAGCACACAACAGATGGAAACTCGTCAGCATCATACCCGTTTTCGAGGACAGTAAGCGTAGTTGTCCCAAGGATTACAGACCAAACAGCCAGCTATCGTGCGCCTCAAAGATTTTAGCGGTGCGTGTACACTAATTGTTTTATAAGCACATCGCCCCTCATGATTTCTCCTCTGAGGTGCAACACCAACCGAAGAAGTTGATCAAGGCTGTGGAATAGGCGTCGTACCCCTCGACTTTGCCAAGGGATTTGATCGCATGTATCGCGCTGTTTTAAACGGCAAGCCTTCCCTTCGGAGGTTGCAAAGCATTGTTCTTCTGTGGATCGAATCACATCTTGCTAAAATTCTGTGCAGTGTAAACAGTAACCTTATATTCTCTACCTGCAGGCCTAGCCTCAGTAGAGTACCCCAGGGCTCAATTCTCGTTCCGCTACTATTTTTGATGTTCATTAACGATCTTCTTTCACTCGTATCCCCGTTATCATTGTTGCGGACGACGTCAAAAATGGCACGCTGTCTACACGATCAAGGGTTCTCTTATCTCACAGGAGGACCTTAATATTCTATTCGACTGGTCCTGGGGGGACGGACTTGAATTTAGTACCGGAAAATGTAAAGTTATGCACATTCACAGCTCTCCGAACACCACATATTACCTCGATGAATATTCACTCCGGACAGTTCTTATCGAGAAGGGCCTAGATACTACCGTTTCTCACATTGTCGAGCTCTGAGAACGCTCAAGCAAGTGTGGAAAACCAGTAACACTCTGGCGTTATTTAAGCGTCTTCTCTGCCAGTCCAACCTTGGTTGTCTTCAGCTTCTTTATGACGGCTTCGGTTGACAACTTTTGGAGAAATGAGCTGTGGTGTGACCACCATACCTCCGAAAGTACAAGTTGCTCCTGGAGACTGCGGGACGTCGAGTCACTAAAGCAGTCCGTGGCATGGAAATCATTCAGCAGGAGTAAAGGTGGAAATCTCCAAACATGTACCCTCCGGAATACCGTCGACTTACAGGTGACTTGATGTTAACCCCTTTGATAATGGAGTCCCCTGGTAATCCGTGCTGGTTGAAGCTCACTAGGGGAAATAGCAGGACAGTGAGGGGCCGACCCCTAATGCTGGTAGTCCGACTTAGCAGACTGAAACAAGATATGGCTTTTCCTCACTGCGCTTCTGCACGACTTGGAATGTTCCGCCTGACCACGTGGTGTCTGCTGACTCTGTGGCAATTTTCATGGCTCGCTTCGGCCAACATCTGTTGCACTATTTCAGATACCCCACATTTCCCCCCACTTCAGTCCCCTGTTAAAGACCTTGCGATTCTACGCATCGTGATGCTGAGTTCTCGAAGGACCCAGCTTTCTAATTCAGTTTTTACTCCATTAAACCCCTGAAATTACCCTTCAATTGATCAGTTCCTTCGTGGTTCCCATGTTGCATCTGCATTTGATTTCAAATTTCCTGTCCCCAAGTACGTGAATCACTGCCGTGAGATACTCAGCAGCCCTTTTTCTGCGTTCGCTATCAACCCATGGGACCCTTTGAAAAATTTGTTTGTTGCTCCTAAAATAACGGTGAATGGTAGCACCCACTTTTACGAAATTGGCGCCACGGGGCTTGTTTTCATTGCTTATGGGACGCGCGCCATGCTCGGTGTTTCTGCGGCCAGCAGCAGTCGTCTCTCTACATTTTAAATATCCCTCGTGTTGGCGATAATAACGTTTGTCTCATTTTATATAACTGCAAACTAATGCAGTCAATGAACGACCTCAGTAAGGAGGACTTGTTCCGGCTACTTGCCTGTCTTCAAAGTGAACTGGAAGCACGGGAAGAAGTTTTGAAGATTCTGAGGGTAATTCCTTAATTTGTGTCGCATTCATTACGCAGCGTGAAAGATTGAGCGGTGCAGATTTTCGAGCCAAATATGGAGCTTCAGGATGTTTCGATGGAGACTCTTTGAACCCTATGGACCCCTTTCAGGCGCTGCAGCGAGATTCAGTTAGTTTGAAATTCCGATTCTCAATTTCATGTAGTTTGTCATGCCTGCCGCGTCATCGGACGGGGAAAATGCCTTGAAAAACTTATATGACACTCAGTTAATTCAACTAGAGCATCTGATAACTTCTCAAAAACACGCTCAATCCAAAATGAAGGAGCACCTATTGTTTGTGGAACAAAAGTACCGAAAAGTGAGTTGTTCAATTCGTGTCATTTTTACACCAGACATGCGGGGAACTAGAGGAACAGCGAAAAAAACATGAGCACGATGCTGCTGAGGGTGATGATGTCTTAGTCCTTTTGGAAAAAGAGCGTGGACGCTTAAAGTCGGAGGTAAGTTAAATGTGTTAACATGTATTTCCAGATTGAATACTGCAGAATTCAGAATAAACGAATGGAGAAGGAGCTAAAACGGGTTCTCCTTAGCTGGAGAGAGCAGCGGATTTTAATTACAAAACAAAGGCAGGTCGCTGTTATTATTTTGAAGGATCGTCGTCGTTTACTAACACAAATATCTCGCGATCAAAAGCGCATTGCTGAACTCGAAGAAGCAATTGCAAGTCACGCAGATACATCGGTTTGTGGTCAGTTGAGTCGTTACTTGTTTCTCAGCATACCGAGTCAAATGCATCTAACCAAACTGAGGACTCGTCTAAAATATCTGAAAAAGTAAACCTTGATTCGGTCAATAATGAATGTGAAAAACTGAGGAACTCGCTAAAAGAAGAGGTGTGTTCAAGGTTGTTACTGCAAAAGAATTTTGACAGGTGAGCCGTCTGTTTTTGGGTTTTACTTCATTAGTAATTTAAGACCTGTAAGTCGCTTGTCTACCAAGCTAAGGTCTTCGTGACTCACCTGATGTTATCTGTGTCACTTAGATATTGTGAAACACCTGGTCACCACTATAACCAAGATCAGTTTGTCTTTCTCTAGGTAGGTGACAGGCCGGCTTCTTGTGAGTACCATATACACTCCATTGTTTCTTTTATGGCAAGTCTAAACAAAACCTGTAAAGTTGAACAACCTTGGTGGTGGGCGGTTCACCGTAAACCTTAATCGGGATTGTTGTGTGAGAATGAAGTGTTGGCAGTACGTTGACACTTCTTCGGCATGCCTTTGCGTTTTGATGGACTCGAACGTAGGTTGTTCTACTGATTCCAAAGTAAGACGATCGTTTTGGTAGGTGTTACGTATGCACTGTTCCATGTTCTGGCGAATAATTGGAATCTTGCCAATATACCTTCGTTGACAAAACCCTGCCTTTCTCCCCTAATTTCTGCCTCCCGGACTGCATTGTGCCTATGAAGTATGACGGATATCAGAACCCTAGTAGTGACAGATCATATTAACCCTCAGTTGTTTCTACAAGAGTCCCTGACCCCTTTCTTGACTTTGGAGACCCTGGCACAGAGGCGTATTTTCCGCTTTCCGCATTAGCTGGTATAACTGAACCAAAGCGTCTGCAAGTGCCTCTAAACCTTCCTTGAGAACTGCTGGTATATGATCATCTGGGTCAGCAACCCTGTTGCGTTTAGGACCCGAAATGCAATTGTGTGACCTCAGTTTTGATAGGTGGTTTTGAGTGTACGGGACAAAGTACTGCATTGCAAGTTCGCGGCAGTAACACAGCCCCAGCGTTTTGGAGTAACTATACACGAGTGTTCCATTTGTCTCGTTGGTAGTTTTGCTGGAAGACGGACTCCCTGAGGCAGTAGCACGGAAAAGCTTGAAGAGTCCGTTGGTGTTCCTTGAAGTAACAGTAGTTTCTGCTTCCCTAACTTCCTATATCCAGACCTCACAATCGACAATCAGACTACGCATCAGCTTCTTTCCTGAACACGTATGAACTGACAGGAAGAACGTTCCTTATGACGTCCTAACAACTCCAGGGACTTCTCTAAAATCCAACATTCGTGTAACTCATAAATCACATGCTGCTGTACTTGCTTCTCGAATGGCCTGTGTGATATGGATCCAGTAGACGTTAGCATCTTCGCTTTTGTAACTGGTAAGCTCCCGTTTTGGGCTACTTTGGTACTCATGGTTTGCCGACTACCTGATCATCGGGGAATTTGTTTGACTCCAGTCAATATTAGGGTTCCGGCATCCATTGTACTTCTTCGACTCACTGCAGCCCGGAAGGCAATCAGGGAAGAAAAAGCAAGGTTTCGCCCTAGACGAGGATGTATAGATCACGTCCCTTCTCTTCGTTAAATTCTGGAGCACCTTTGTGTGTACCACCGACCAACGGTGGCCATATTTCTTGATTGTAACGATGCGTTCTGTTCGATGGATCAACCCACACATTCAGTCTCAAATACGGGGATCTACTGACCAAGTATGTGAACATACTGTCGGCGCTTTATTCCCGTACTTCAGGTCAGGTTAGAGTTTACAGTGAACTTTCTGACAGTTTCAGCACCAGGAGTGACACACATCAAGGCTGTCCGCTTTCACCATTTTTGTTTAATATTTTGATAGTCGAAATGATGGAGGATTCTCTACGGTGATCACAAGATGGGGGCATGGCCTTCTAGCTGATGAAAGACTGACTGATCCTGATTATGTTGACGACAATGTGTTGCTGTTTGACCCTATCCAAGCCACACAAACAATGCTAAACGCTATTTTGCATTCTGCCAAGCACTTTGGAATGTGCTTTGCAGCCTCAAAGTGCAAAGTGGTTCTGCAAGATTGCTGTGATCACTTAGATTTAATGTTAGTTAATAAATTCGAAGGTTTTCGACCGTTTTGTTTACTTGCCGAGCTACATCAGCGACTGTGGAGGTGTAGGGAATGGAGGGGCGTATCTCTAAGGCTAGAGCGGTGTTCGCTATCCTGGGGCACCTGTGACGACAGAGAGGTATCTCTCTGAAGCTTAAGGGTCGCATACCTAAGACAACAGCGGGGGCTGTGTTATTTTACGGCGGCAAAAGTTGGTCGCTCAGAGTAAAAGATGAGCTGTCTTCAAGTATTTGATCACCGATGTCTGCGTCCAATCGCTCATATCGGGTGGTAACAGCGAGGAATTAAGGAAGATATTAGGAAGCGGTTGTGTGTGTGGTAATTCATTCTTGCCTGCAGCCTCTTTTAAGCAGCTATCTGATCGCTCTTTGCATCTCCGGCAAATCCGGGGCGAAAAGTAAGGATTTGATGGCCTGTTTCAGCAGGCTGTTCACGGCCACACAGAATGGTAGCAGGGCGATTTAGTAGGCTACCCAAGTGTTTGCTCTAGACTTTCATGATGTTCTGTGGCTAGGTGCACGAAGAGCCACGACAACCAGTGCTTTGGTCGACTGGATGGATGAACCCGAAATCGCCTTAAGCGCCCTAACCACTGATCGGGAACGTTTGACATGGTAGTGTGTCGCAATCGGTTGGGAAGGGAGATCCGCAATGCTGTGAGCTCTCTTTTACTAAAGCTCCACTATTTTTCTATTTTCTATGTACTTCTACTCGTTTTACTATTGATTGTTTGGGGCTTTGGCTGATTCCAAATTATGTACTACAGTCAATCACAGCTTTCTAATTCATATAGACTTTGCAGTTAGCCCATTTTGAAAAGGACCACCAGACTCGAGTTTCGCTCTCGTTAGGACACACCAGTAGTGCATATTCTTGTTCACTCATCAGTAATTAAAATATTGTTCAGCAGGTCTAAAGAACCCAGAGATTCCCAACTAAATCAGACGCAGGGTTATTGGTTGTAGTTAACATCCAGCAGCTGTCTTCTACCGAGTCAGTCGGACAACTTGATTATACCTCAAGCAAAAATGATTGGGTTTTCAGGTTTGATTCGATAGTGTCCCATGTGAGTCTATTTGCACTTATCACTCCGCTGCCTTATGGACAACTGCTATCACCAATGACAGCCTAAGCGACGATGCCGACGGGTTCTGTTCAAAGTAAAAGTGATGTCTAAAACTGGAATTGACCAAAAGTGACCTTTGTTCATCGCACAACTGCAGCTGTTAAATACCATTATCTCAGCAGCGGGAGGCCAGCCCAAACCTTTCCCCTAAACGAGACCTGATCTCACGAGCGCGGCCGATCTGGACGCTTACATCTCCGGTCAGAGTGAACGTATCAAGACAGTATGCTGTATATTAGGTACTCGTCAAAACATTCGTTAGACGAGAAGATTGAAGGCCCGAAGTTGATGCTTTATTTTTTTTACAATTGCGACATCAAGGCTGAAACGGGAGAGAGAGTGGATTGTGGTACAACCAGTGAAAGGTCAGAAATATGTATACCACATTCAACCTAAGAAGAACAGCTAGATCTCTGTAAAGTCGCCCTTGAGATCGAAATCACTGCAACTAGTTGGAGTTTAATCAGACACAATGAGAAGACTTCTGAAGGCTCAACATCTAGGGCTGGCCTTAACAGAATCAGCAAACCTTATGGTACAGGTTGCTGCTGACGGGAATACAATCTTGCACCGTGGCTGCGACCGTTATGCGGTAATGGCGGCCATGGGGTCACCCGAACTGTACAAACGGGATGGTTTAGACAGAACGAGTGCTGTCAGTTCGATACGTTGACGATTGTCGTAGATTCTGATCTCCGAAATGCAACAGTCATCGGCATTCAACTACATTAACGTCGGTGCTAGGGCGACTTAGTGGAACTGTTGTCCCTAGTAGCTTGCTTACCCGTTAACAAATAACAGTGTCTCAACGGTCAACAGTGAATAAGATTAAGTCAATACGTTAGGCTTGTATGGCTGAGACTGGTGTACAAAATTAATGCAGTAACGTTTATGGAGACTGTCACACAGTATGTATCTATGTTCGTTGATTCTTAGTTCGGATTCTGACCCAAACGTCTGTGATTCGATCTAACCAACTCACATTCACTTGAAGCATTGCAATTGGCTGACTGCATACATGGTAACCGCGCACGTGTGTGCTTGGATGTGAAAAATGTATGTGTGACCGGCGACTGTGGACGCGTATGTGAAAATGGGGGCAATGTACATCCCCTAAAGCAAACTGTGGGAATCACTTGACACGTGGTGCGCCAAATGAGAGGACGAGATGACGGCTATACAGCCTTCTGTCAGTTGTGAGATTAGTGCGAGATATAACGGCTGTAAGTCAATCGGGAAATCGTACTGATCACTCGGATTGTTCCAAGTAGTGTTTTTGGGTTAGTTGGAATAGATTCCTCTACTAGTCTCGCTGGAATGGATCGACCAGTTGTTACGTTGCGCGATGCATCGGTTTCCACGTACAGTAGCTGTCCGAGTGATTTAAAACACGATATGGGCCTTTGTACACTGGTTGTACGGATTAGTGGGGCATAGTACAGCGAACAAACACTTGCGAGGGATGATCGGTGGGTTTACTTTTTAATCGTTGTGGCTGATAAGTGGATTTGGACATGGAACTTTGCAAACGACTTACATAGTTTTTCGGGTCAGAAAAGGTTGAACTCTCCGAATGGTTTGGTAGCTGACCAGGCAAACGCAGGCTGGTGTAGGTAAGTTGTGCCGCGGAATATTGACTGTCAACACTAATAGGGTTGCGCAATCCAAAAATCGCAGGTGTTAGTTGATCGAACGCAGCGACTAATCAGAGTGGCTTTCAATGTCCGATATGATGTTTCATCCGGTCCGTTAGGTTGTGCTTGGTATCTTACGGTACGAATGCATGAAATCTCGAAAAAGAGGTTGAAACTAGGGGCAGCGATCCGTCGTTATTATAGATAATTCATCAAAGCTTGATATCCGCCGACCACGAATGTGAATGAGTAACGATGCCACATGTCTGCAAACTCCTGACGACCGAGTAATTCTGTCGATACAGGTGAAGAGGTATCAAGAACCATTCGATGACATCGAAGGTGCAAAAATGTCAGTGTACACCGCGCTGATTGAGAGGGCCGTACAACGGTTACAGTTGATCTGTTGGCCTATATATTTCAGAACGCGAGCGTTGGAAGCACCTACTTGTTTACGTTCTAGACCTAAACAAGGGATGAGGGAGACGGAAGCTAGCTTGTAAGAGATGGGACTAACCGGGACAATGTTATTAGGATTAACCGTATCTATTATGGAACCTGTTGGCTACTTGCTGGAAATGGGATTCAGGAGGAGCCTGAGTGCTAAACTGAATAGAACAATGAGGGGAGCAACCGTATCTTATGTTTGCCTATCCAATCTGCTGCATGCAACAGATAGAGCGCCCCGGTTTATACTGCGATGGCTGATGCAGTATGGAATAGTTGCTGTTTTAAAAATGGCTGTTTGTGGGCTGAGTTACTGCCAGCACGCCCAGACCTAAAAAGAATAATTGCAGTCCTCAACGGAAGCCCTTGACTGAAACCTGTGCCACGGGATACCGGTTGGGTGGCAGTGTTCTCAAACCTGAATAACCTTTTTCGGGAAAAGATGCAATCCTGTTTCCATCCTTTAACCTAGAGAACCGGAAGACTGTGTTTCCGCAGACCTCTACCTATTGGCCCGTCAGGCGTGAGTGACCACACCGCCCAGCATGGCCGAATAGGTCGTCGGGATACGGGAGGCTTCGCTTCACGTCAAGATCCAGTCTCATTGTGGTGCATGCACAGGTACCCCTACAAGGTTGCTGTGCCTATGTGGAGTTAGTATTGAATACTGAAGTTTTGCAGGTTGTTGACCGGTTTATGTATTTCGGGTCGACAGTAAGGCTGATCAGTTAGTGGTGAACCGAAAAGAAACTACCCCGAGAAGGGTAATTAGTTGGGCGCACAAATTCAGTATGGACATGCAGGATGTGATTTAACCCTCATCCACTGAATTTGAAATACTCTTTGTGAAGGGCAGTTGTTCTAGTCTAAGGCCAGCGGTAGCAGCCAAAAGAAGAAAAGTGTGAGATATTCTTGTATCCACTCGGCGGCATTCAAAGGTGCATCAGCATAACGAGGTTGTAAAACAATTAATCCACCTTAACATTGAAGTACTATGGGTCTCTACCACCGGTATAACTCATCCACGATCACCGGAATCACTGTGTGAGCATTGGCTGCGATGATCATAAAAATATTTTGTAGGTTTTTACGCAACTGCGCCAGCCGATTGTTTTCTGAGATCCTGTCATTTAAAATGGCTTACGAGTCAACGCTGCATTTCCAGCGACCACTTGAACTGAACCTTATCATATGAAGTCTGTCAGCTAGAGTTCTTGAAACTCCCAATGGGACAGCTGACAGATAGTATACTTACTGTCAAGCGGTAGGCATGCGAGGGTTAAAAGGAACCCAAAGCAAGACAAATAACAATAAAAAGTAAGGTGAAGTTTTTCCAACTTCAGAATGTTTCAAAACAATTTTGGGGTCGATTTTCATCTAGTGACGGCTAAAGTCGATCACGATAACTGTTACATCATTTCGATTACTCACTTCGGCACGTAGACACATTTGTCAGTCTCCCCAGTATGTAACACTCAGCATCACCAAGAGCCGGAAAAGAAACAATGATGAGTACATTTGACGCCAATTTCTCCATACTCTCAAACCAATTCGCAGGTTACCCAATGTTGCTTTATCCAGCTATACTGAGAGGTTCGAAAGTGGTGCAGTATGGTGGACGCTAGTTAGGTCTGCGCAAGGAGCGACCGGGCCACTTTAACGAATAGAGTGAAGTTGCTTCTGGTAGAGGGAGACTAAAACACGCGGTCATACATAGTGGTCAGGGTTTACCACGACGAGGCAGTATCGTGTGCGAAACCGTACCTGACAAGAGACTAATACCATGCGGACGTCATAGATGCGTCAAGTTGGCAGGTGTCAGCGGGGCGTCTGAAGGTTAGGGGTTTCTTTCGTATCCGATTACGTTGGTATAGGCCATGGAATAGAGCTGAGTGTGCTATTGTGGTGGGTTATCTAACCGAAGGTGCGGGCACTTCAACTCCTGGCTGAATAACTCAACGCGGTGGGGAGGTATGTCCAAAGGCCCACAACGAGCGGAAACAGCATGGGCGGTCGGGTGGGCCATCACACAACTTGATCGGACCAACGGGTGAGACGTGGCAGGCAAAATGGGATGGATGACGAGGTCTGGAGCGCGATTATTTCAACACTCGGAGGAATATCTCGACATGGTTGTAGAATACGGTCAGAGGCCGCAGTGGATAGATTGTGGACAGTGCGAGCGACTGGACGGATCGCCGCCCAACGAGATCAGTCCAACGAACGAGGAATGGCAAGTGAAAAATCCCCTGACTGAAGGCGTCGGCCACACACACAAACCGGGCTGAAGAGTATACGAGGTGTCAGCAGAAACCGGAGTTGTGGACCGGAATTCTGAATCATAAACTCGACCTCACGTGTACAATGGAAACGGGCGGGTTGGACATTAAAGATTGTGCTTTGCTGAACGTTTTTTTCGCTACGCTGTGCAAATCGGTTGGAGCGGTAGGCGAACTAAACTGCGCGGATGTGTTCTGTTCAACCTTCAGATGTTTAAGCAGCATACACGTGGGTAATTCATGCACTTCACATTGATGGTTCTGATAAGATGTAATGGCTTCTGAGGGTTCCCTGAAGTAACAGCCAATTTCTTTTTGGTTTTGCGCTTAGGCCACCAGGCTCCGCGATCCGTTCATTTCTAAGTGGTCACCGGTCCATCGTATTCATATTGGCCTACTCGCCTACGGATAATCGAATTGTTGGTCTTGTACGCGACCTTCACTTCAAACTTTTCGCGTCATTCTGACGCGTTGCAACGCATTCGTCAGTGTTCACTTTTTCACTGCCAAATCAGATTACATTAATCGCAGCTAAGGTCTGAATATTGTTAAAGTCAACTTCAGAACTCAGCGCTACTCAGAAAAATAGCACCTCTATTTTAACTCGTCACAGTGTGAGTCAGAATCGTAATCAAAGCCTCGAGATCGAAATCATCGAGTCAATCCTTTTGTCAGGTTTGAACAGCTCGGAAATACTAGTTCTATGTAGTCTGTAGAGTACCTCCCAAAACAACTAATAATTCTAACGGCTCTCTCAGACGCCATTTGACCGAGCTGTTGGTGGCCGAATGTATTATGCGAACGTATAACTCCGTATCAACGCACGCCTGTTCGATAGTATTTATAGTTTGTCGAATATTTCGATCCATGGTTCCTAGTTTTACGATATTGCCCAACGTCTACCCACTTAACCGGCTGCTATTGTTGATAGGACAGACAGCTACCATCCAGACGGACTGCGTTGAGCTACAAATTTAGATGATTACCGAAGGTTCGAATTGAATGTATTACAGATAACTTTATGTGGTCTGTGCAGAAGCAGCTCCAGATAATACTTTGGAAACCCTCATCATCGATAGTGTCTTGCGAAAATCTGTGCTCTATACTGGAGTGCTGCATTGGAGCCCAGCTGTCTGACACTCTTCGACAGCTGTTCGAACTCCGCAGCGTCGGTGGACAGTCAACATCATTTCTGTCTCTGCACCGCGGAGCAGTCTTCGATTCTGTGTACGAAGCTGTCCGACGGAGTTTCTTGATGGTGAGTGGAGTACATAAGTCTGCGTCCACTGTGAAAACAGTGTACAATTAGATTTGAGGTACATGACAGACTTTCACTACTTTCCGCTGCCTCCAGGAGAACGTCTCAGATTTTCCATGTTTTACTCTTCTCAACTTTCCAGGGTGTCTCATAAATCTCTCGATTGTCTGACACAGCGCAAAATCGTCCACGTAAACTACACCAATGCTATCGGTTTGCTTAGTGATTATGCATAAATAGCCTAAAACGCGATAAGCTGTTGATTAGGGTATAACAGTGCGATGTGCTGTGCGCGACATGAGTTAAGTGCGCGTTTGTAATCGACATTGACGTGTGCTCGCATCCGCTGTTGATGGCAACATTTGATCAAAAGCTGTGTCTTGGAAATTGTTTGATAGTTGACGGTGGTGTTGGAGAACATCACCCTCTGCGTAGCTGTAGGTCCTAGTTGACATTTACGAACCTGAGATCCTTATGGCACTGACGTAACACCAGCCTCTTGGTAGCAAGTATGATATATGGCCTGAGTGTGCTCAAGACACTGCTCTACAATTGTGATCTCTTGCTTCTTTGTTGATAATGTTCATAGTTTATCCGTTTATGATAATCACCACGTTCGAACTTCTCATTATAGCTGGATAAAGCAACATGTTAGGTAACCTGCGAATTGGTTTGAGGGTATAGAGAAATTGGCGTCAAATGCACTCTTCATTGTTTCTTTTCCGGCTCTTGGTGATGCTGAGTGTTACATATTGGGGAGACTGACAAATGTGTCTACGTGCCGAAGTGAGCAATTGGAATGATGCCGTACTTGTTATCGTGGTCTTGTGTTGTTGCCGTTTGGCACACTTCCTTTGGGATAAATTGCAGCGCTTAGGTTCCAACACAGAATGCAACTTCCACAATGTCAAAGTGTACAAGAAATCTTCCGTGTTATTCATTGCATGTTCCACTCCTGTTTCTACCTACCTTATCTGATTTTTGAACTGTTTTTGCTCCATTTTTTATATGGCAGTCACCGTTAATCGTATACAACTGTAAGTGCGACTGTTAAAAGTCAAGACATTCTCCGAAGGTGTTAATCCTTGAAGGATTGCTGCGTAAAGGGCAATAGCAGCCTTACCGCCCTGTTTTGAGTCTCATTGGTACTGCACCAGCATTGGTTTGATCTGTGAGTTTTCTAGTATAAGATGTCGATTATGCGTGTTCCGAAGTCAACTCATGTTGCCCCAAGTAGCTTCTCTAACTTTCAACGACGATCCGGATTGCATGGTTAATGAGTACATGACTAAGCTTACATACACAGCAATTGGTTTTCTCGTGTACAGTGAGATGACGTAAGTCCGCGCAATTCAGGAAGTAAACGATGCTTGGTAGCTCATACCAAGTCAACAAGCTGAAGGGGTTGTATTCTAACGCATTCCCATGTTAAGTCAGATACTTCCAGTGTCCTTCATTGTCTAAACCACGCGTAGCACTAGAATGTGCTAGGTTGCTGTTGATCTATCGTCAGTCGTACTTCTACGTTAGTATAATAACCAGAAGATCCACGCACTGCTCACATTGAGCTGTTCGTCTCGCCCGATTTACACTTATTTCATGTAAGTCAGAGTGGACTTACAATGTTTTGCCACATGCCCTGAACGCTATTTACGCACACCTGGGGGCTGCGATCAAACGGGTTATGATTGTTTCAGCCTTGACCTCTGCTCATCGCCTGCGTTCGAAGCACCGTATGCACGGACAGGGTGGTTTTATCGTACGTCATTGTCAGCGTGGCGGCTGGTTGGAGGTGGGTTAGCTTTGTTTACTTCTTGCGCCCGACGAATTTGTATCCTTCCACTCAGTCAGAGCCGACCAACCACTATGTGCATCGGCTAACCCGTATGTGTACACCTCGTCGCTGTCTTCTCTCTGTCTGTTTATTCTCCGAGAGATAAGGGTTTCCTTTTCCTGCTAGCCAATCAACTGGCTAACCAGCATTGGCCGACTGGACACAAAGGCCTCACCCACGCATTCATTCCTTCGAATTTACAGTGGATATGTGATGTGTGGATGAAAACGCAAATGGTGCAGCGCAAGCCGTTTATGGTGATGGTTAAGCGATCTCATCTGTTGCTAAAACCTAAAGTACTCTTGACATCTAAATTCTTGTCGATACATCTTAAACTGGAAAATTTGTAGATGGACCTCGCTGGCATCTGTGTGTTGCCCGTTTATCTATGCGATCGTATCCGCCGCTTGTTTGGCGCGACCGATGAGTTGTGTGTTCCGGTTCTCTGGATCTATCTACTGCGGTGTCCAAGGTACTTGTAATTGGCCGTAGGATGTCTTGTTGAATGATATCGTTCGATGTTTCACCTAGTTTGTACGGTGGGCCCATATTTTCATACCAAGATGCACTTCAAAGTTGACGTTAGGTAGGCGCTTGTAGATTGTACCACTCACCCAGTTTGGAGGACCGTAACTTTGTTGCATGCATGCACAATTGTGATTGTGGAACATGGCAGAACCGAGAGCCAGCCTGAAACCTGAATGTCAGATCATCTAAAGCGCGGTTTCACGATAGTGGGAGACTATGACATCATCATAGACAGCAACACATCAGTGGTTCACACTAATGCCTAACTGCCACACAACCATGAAGACAATGCAAACCCTATATAGCAAGAGAGAAGGAAAAAAGAAGCGGACCGGAAGGGACCTAACTACTGAAAATAAATACGTCTATATTCAAACCCTCAACATCAAGGTGCCTGCACCTTGCAAACAAACAACCGAGCTGAAAGTGAGCGTCATCAGCAAGACAGCTTTCTTACGGCTTTTGCTGTTCCGCGCCATTAAATGCCCTCACTTCACAGACAACTCGGCCAAACAACGACAACATTCACGCCACTGAGCTCGATTAGCCGCCATCTTACCTAGAGTCTCCAACCACCGACTCTGTGAGTCGCGAGGGCCCCAGCCCGGGAGACGAACACGATCTACACTGGTCAAACCCTTGGTGAACGACTTCATTTCCCCACGCCAGGTCATTATCTGTCCACCTCGCACTTTGCACTAGTCGGTCGCAGTATCAGTGAACAGTACTCGGTGTGGAAGACGACTAGCTGGCTTTCTTACTACGTGACCTAACCATCTAAGCCTGTACAAGCATAGGGATTGAACAAAAGTACTCGTTTGGCAATTACTACCAAACACCCGCTTTCTAACCTCTTCGTTACTTACACGCTGGTGTCATCCGATACGAGCGACTGAACGCAGACATCGGTGGTCAGATACTTGAAGACGGTTCACGTCTTCTACCCTGAGCGGTCAGGTTCCGTTGCCGTAAAGTAATACGGCCCTCACCGTTGGTTTACATACGCGACCTTTAAGCTTCAGAGATGCCCCCAGATTAACGAATACCGCTCTAGCCTTAGAGATGTGCGCTTCAATTTCATTCCCTACACCTCCACCGCTGCTGATGCAGCTTCCCAGGTATACAAACCGGTCAACAACCTCCATGGCCACATTACCCAAGATCAAATCTACGCGATCACAGCAATCCTGCAGAAACACTTTTCATTTTGAGGCTACAAAACGCATTCCGAAGTATTTAGCAGAACGCGAAATTGCGTCTAACATTGCTTGTGGTGCTTGAAAGTTGTCAAACAACAACACCCGGTCGTCAGCATAATCAAGATTAATCAGTCTTTCACCAGGTAGGATGTCCACACCGGCATCTTGTGAATGCCGGAGACAATCCTCCAGTATTTCGTCTATGACGAAATTAAACAAAAATGGTGAGAGCGGACAGCCTTGCTGAAACTGTCAGACAGTTCACCGTAAACTCTAATCTGAGCTGAAGTATGGGAATAAAGTGCCGACAGTATATTTACGTACTTAATCAACACACCTCTGCGTTTGAGCGATTCTAAAAGTGTAGGTCGATCCACTGAATCGAACACACCTTTATAGTCGACGGTGAACACTTGAAAAAACGATGTCGATCGTGAATCGCAGTTGTGAACGTAGCTTTGCTGCCAATGTTTTAGACTGTTTAAACTAGTGTCATGTTGAACGTTTCTGTTATCACTCACATTTAGTTATGAATGTAAGGTCAGTCCATAGCACAGTGATTCTGTGTAGAAGTAAACTAGAAATGTACTGGGTTTCAGCAAGACTTGGCTGTTGGCTAGGTTGTTCTTTTTAGTTCGTCGATGCAGAAAAAGCATAGTTGGCAGCAGAAGCGACTTCCGCATAATAGCTTTATGGAAGCAAAGAGACTAGATTACAACGTTGCCATATCACCTGATGTGGCGATTAAATCTACATCCGCATGTAGAACAGGTTAAGGAGACAAGAAGAGGAGTATCTTTAATCACTTCATAAACCCGCTTGGCGTGATACTAGTGGTAGTATGAAGGATGACAGTTGGCACTAATGGTGTTACGTTTTAGACGTACGGTCAACGAGTAGTGTAGGTCCATGTTGACGATCCAGTAAATGAGAGTATGTTGGAGGTCCTACCTCGTATGCTTGACAACTTTTCTAAGGTTAGGGTTACTTAATTGACGTAGTGAGCTTTAATGAGCCACTCTTTCGGAATGCGAGTATGTATATGCACTCAATTCCATCTACCAAAATACTCCTAGAATGCACCTAATTTCACCATTCCCAGATTTCATTCCATATATTCCACGTAACTTCTTACTCTCAAACAATAACACCTTGGGACTTAGAACGATTCCGTTGTTGATCAGATTGTTCACTCAGTTTGATAAGCGCTGGCTCATTGGTTGCTTTTTCATGTCACCACCTTTCGAGGTTTGGATGAATGTGTGATACTGTCCAGTGTTGGTTGAATAGATCCGGCCGATCTGTTGGTCTACAATAGCCGGACCATCTCAAGGCTTGGAAGCGTAGAAATCGTGATTTCTTCAAGTTCACTTACGCACCAATCCGCTAAACAATAAACAAAAAGATTATCAAATGGGGGAGACGTTACAGTGTTTTTTCAATGAAAGAATCATGTTATGCAATTCTCAGCATCCTTGTTTGTTGCTGTATCCCGATAATCCATCGAGATTGTTATCAGGGAAATGCTTAAGGTAGGTCGTCTTGAAGTAGATGTCACTTTCGAGTGAAACAAAAATTCAGCGGGATAATTAAAGCCGTGACTCTGCTTGAAAGACTGAAATATCTAGCGTTGTGAAAGACCACTGAGCATTGCCAACATTCTCGATTCATCTAAACAGTGGTTTCCTTATTGAAAGGGCTCATTATAGCTTGAACTTGCAGAAGGTATACTTGACAGACCATATTAATTTTCCACCGATCTTTGACGGGATGAAAATGTCCCGCATGGTGCGGTTAGCGTTTGTCTGTTCATCTCCTTAATCTTCTACTAGATTACGGCGAAGGTGACGTTTTCAATCTTTCTGAGGCCACATTGTACTGTCGTAGTTTGTCGGGGAATACATTGACAGCGGGCCGTGCAAAGACACCGGGGTCAATGGTTTTTGGTGACAGGTTGACCTTATTGTTGTAACGCTATCGGCGAGGTTTCCAATCCTTGTTGGAATCTATGGTAATTATCGGAGTTTCTTTGGTGAGAGCTAACCAATCATTATGCCTTTATAATCCTTTTCGGAATAAATGAATGAGATCCGGTATAACCAGTAGAATGAACAGTTGGTGGCGTCGAATTCTGCTGGTTTTGGGCAGTGTTCCCCTATATCACAGGGGCTTACTAATATCCATCTAATATTTTTGCCACTGGCAACGCCTGCGTTTTGCAACCCCTGGATCCAGGCGTCATTTATTTTTTCACGCGTGAATTTACCTACGTTTTGTCAGAGGTGGAACTATAAGTTGACATCACCACTCAGATGCAGTTGAAGTGATTGAACCTTTGAGGCTATTCGCTTTAGCCTGTCTTAACTTGATGGATTTCCTTATTGAGCTAAACGACTCATTGACGGACGTGTTGTCTTCCAAGAGAGTAAAGGAGCCGCTGTAAGATTTAAAACCTCTGTGACTAGTTATTGTTCCACGGGTTTGCATACATTGCATGTTTAATACGCCGTTTTTTAAGGACGTTTAACTCCATCACCAGGTCAGTCTTTTTTTAAAGACCTAACGATCAGAGGTCGAAGATATCCGTCGCCTGCTTATATGGTTCTCGTATCCCCACCCCTTCTAGCCGACTTTTCGAATACTGATGATGATAGGGCTGGTTTGAGTAGATATGTTTTCAATCTGGTGCAGCGGTAGTGGCGTGTGATCGGATGTAGAAAAATGGAAACAGACGGAGGTTAGAGACCCACTCTTACACAAGTGGCATCGGCGATTGTGATGCATTGATTCACGCATACTAGGGTTTGGGGAAACGACAAGCTCTTGAATGAATGAAATGACCAGAACCAGTTCATCTTTGGTTCGACCAACACAGTCTGATATAGTGAAGGTGTCCGTATAAAAATCTATCAGCCGATTAAGTTGACGAGACTTCGGATTCGTAACAAAAATCCTTATCCAGTCCTACAGAAGACAAAATATGAATGCTACCGGCCGTATGCAATACAGTTTCATTTCGGAGTGGCATGTAGATTGTAATTACACGGTGGTTGAGGGTAGACAAGTGGCTTCGCTGTGCAACGAATTTCAGCCCAGTTGTAGGGGCATAAGACCCAGTAAACCGAAGAAAATTATGGTAGGCAATTCCAGTCATAAGTTGAACAGTAGACTCTAATGAAAACTTTACTGTTCGATCAAGTCCTAAACGTTATACCATACCTTGGTCATTTGTTAGATAAACGCTTAAGGACACTTTTCGAATACTGTTGATGATAGGGCTATAGTTTACGAACATGTACACACGCCTTTGGGCTGTAGGCTAAGTGGTCTTAGAGGTCACTCATTATTTTGTCATTTTCCAATCAACTAGTATACGATTCCTTACGATTGGCGGCATCCGATTCGGATTAGCCTGTCACAGTGACCGAAGCCATAGGACGAATGCGCTTAGCCATCACCGCAAATGGCTTGCGCTGCACCATTTGCGTTTTCACCTACACACCAGTGTAAATCCGAAGGAATGAGAGTGTGTGGGTGTCCAGTCGGCCAATGCTGGTTAGCCAGTTGATTGGTTAGCAGGAAAAGTAAACCCTTATCTCTCGGAGAACAAACAGACAGAGAGACTGCAGTGACAAAATCTAAACTGGGAAGAAAGATGTGTAGAATATAATACAAGGAGCATTTCCGTATAGGATTAAAAGCAGAATTTAGATTGGAGTCCGAAAAGAACACACAGTACACCAACAAAGCTGAAATGGAGAATGAGTAGAAGGCCGTATACACACAAGTTTCGAAAAGGAGGAGCGGATTAGTTTCCATATGACCATGTTCTTAGCCGATACGATCATGATCTGAAATAGATTGGATATACTGATGACTATTTGCCAGAACAAGTGGCGTGCAGTCAGCGCCTCATCGTATGCCGTCTATCATTTGTTACCTGGAACAGGCGGGCCGTCACGGTCACCCTTCCACACAACTACGAAATCCCTCAAACTGCAAAGGGTTGTGAACGCCAAATATGACGTTGACGGATCGCAACAAAGATGTGTTGCGGTGATTTGCTGTCGTTCAGTCCCTTGTAAAAGGAAGCACAAGACCAAAGAAAATTAGGCCAACCAGCTAGTCATACGACGAAACCTCAGTAAAGAACTTATTCTGAACCTGTGTACCTGGTGACCACAGCTGTCCGATCACTGGTGCCACATTTGGGGAGCCTAAGTTTACATAAGTAGATTTTCACCACCGTAATTCACGCGCACTAATTTCTTTGACCGTTGTGTTCAAATTTGTTTTGGATATTTTTTATAGCTATTTATGTGCTATTTTGTCTAACGTCTTGAAATGTAGCACTTTTAATTTCGTGCGTGATGCGACTTTCCCCGGACTTTAAAGTGTAACACTTAAGCGAACTAGCAGTTAGAACACAAAAAGTAAGCTAAAATGAATATACGCGGAGTTCAGTGGTTTACTATTGAAACGCCAACTTAGAGAGCATGCGCAACACAAACGCCATCAACTTGGATTATTTCTCATCCTTCACAGCATCCCTCAGGCGATAGTGCCCATTTTCGTTTGAACTCTAAAACGTTGGAACTGCCCTACCAAGGCAGATTTGTACATCATAACTCTCATACTCCAAACTCGTATGGTGTGGTTTACCGACCACCCGACTGCCTTCCTCAACCTAATTCAGTATGACCTGAGAAACGTTAGTCTGTGTTATGTTCCCGTAAAACCTTGCCTGGTACGAATCAACAAGCTAATTTGGTTGATTTTCAGTAGGAAGAAAATGCATGCGAAAACGCGCACTCTAGTGAACGGTTACGTTTTGGGTTAATCACTTAATGAAACGGAAATCTGATCGATACCTTCGACCGGCGGGGTGATCGAACAGACGGACGAATTTTCAGACAATCAGTCACATAGTAAGATGGGTTTTTATTGCGTCACAGGTTAATGTACGTGTTGAAAGTAAGCTTACGAGGCATGTTACCTGAGACTGTTATGCTCAGTGGTTGACAGTATGTACCTGTCCCGGAAACGTGCCAGCGTATTGTGTTTGTGTCACAGGCGCGAGTCATCCATCCTCTCTTAGGGAAACCAAGACAAGTAAAAAAAGCAAGTGTGTATCAGCTGTGTATGGAATGTGGGATCGAATTGAGACGAGAATTTAACAGAGCAGAAAATGATAATCATATGAAGATATGCATGCAGTTGTAAAACCAGATAACCACAGCAGTAGAAATCCCTCCAATCTAATCAACTTTCGCTTTTGTTGACTAATGGACGAACAGTTGAGAGATGCTGGAAAAAGAGAACACTATAGAATGGCTTTAGTGACAAAATGTTCGGTACAATTGTGGGGGTTATATCTTTAGTAAGCAATAGGAATTTGAAAAAAGACTAATCCGATAAAATCCAAGCGGTATACAAGTATTTACTGTGATTGTACAATTAGCATTTTTGTCTTACAATGTTAAGTTCATGGTCTGATGTAGGCTAGAACATGTGAACAGCACCAAGATAGGAAGCGGAACACCATAAATTTCCTTGTGTATCAAGCAGTGCACATAAGAACTAGAAAGTGTTTGACCAAGGAGGTTGGAAAAACTGCCGAAAGACTAACGATTAACGTAGTGGAACATCGTGTCGCTCACAGTGCTGATGTGCTTCCTCTTAAGAAGATCGGCCAGCTCACCATGCATACCTAGATAGCAGCCCAGTGAACGTGCAAAGGACTACCGAAGTGAGTTGAGTATGGGTTTAATAGAAAAGGTGTGCAGAAAATGTGTTTCAATTCAACTAAATAGCACAAATGTGTACTCTTAGAGGTTAGGGTTCGTCGATGTTGTATTTATAATGGAAAAATCCTGTAATTTGTCGTCACACCATTCGTTACCATTTTGACTTCAGTGTAATTCGTGAGAACGGAGCTTACCACCCTTCGGTGTCGGTGTCTGTTTTGTTGAGTTTATGATAACCAAAATCATAACCCATTACCTTTTCTACTTGCGTCTGCTTCTCGGACATGGATTTGCGATTCTGTAGTTAGGTGAGTATTTTTGTACAGTCTTTCATCCACGTCTTCATTTAAATGGAAAGTCTTCCTTTCATTGGGTAACTCAGCAAATCATATCTCGTCGTTCTCCCACTTTTGTAACGCTGCACTTGAATACCCTGTTCCTCTCACTTCTCCTTCAATTCAGCTACGTTGTGTGACAACCTTTTATCTGCTCACACCTTTCGTTTCTGTCTAGGCTTCAACGGGCGTACGAAAAGCTTGTGGCTGAATCGCGTCCGACTGCCTCAGCTGTTCTTCCAACAAACTCCACTGTTGATAATGCGTCATACAGTTGTAACGAATGTTCCGAAGATTCGTCATCTAATGTATCGCGTCAGAAACCGGATCCTCCCGTAAGGCGATCATCAGAAATAAGCACTATGGCTACCATATCTTCTCCTCCCCGGACTTCGTCCAATCTCGCCGTGTCCCAAACAAATGGGCCGACGCATCTCAAAGTATCTTGTGACGACCACAATTTTATCAGTAGTCAGTCTGACCTTAGCACCACTGATGCCCTGTCGAATGTTGATCTATTAACCGCTAAGTTATCCCAAACCGAGGCTAGTACGTCACCGAAGGTGTCTTCCCGATCTCGCTCTTCTACTCCGTCTCCTCCTCCTCCACCACCCCCTATCCAGCTCCACTACCCTTACCCTGGTATGCAGAGCCACTTGCAACACTCTCAGCCTCGTAATTCAGGGCCTCCTCCTTATCTCACTCCAACTGCTGGTCGTCCTGTGTCTGGATCCCCAACGCATACTGGTGCCTTGTATGCTGCTAAAGTTCGTACTGCTTCGTCTGCTTTCCTGTCACATCAGCCAGCCACACAGCAAACCCCCTATCCAACTTCGTCGTCGGTTCATTCTGGTGGTAGATCGCCTCAGCCATCCATAGCAATCACGCGTGGGCTTCTGTCACGAAAACCACTTACTCTGAGCACTCCACTTACTCCCCGCTCCAGCTCGCACTCAGTTCATTTTCACCATCCTTATCCAACTGCGTTCGTATCCGGACAGCGAAAACCTGCGTCTTCTGCCCCGGGTCTCTGTCCACAACGAGGGTCCGTCACTGTTCCTCCCGATCCACACTCCACCAGCAACCATCACTTCCCTCTGTATTATGCAGGTCGATCACACCAAACGACAACCAATGCAGCGAATACAAGCATGCGGTCCTCACGCCCCTCTGCTTCTCCATCCTCGGGTAGTCTTGCCGGAGGAAACGCTTCCGTTGGCGCTGAGCATATGTGTATCAACGGAAAGTGATTCTGTTGTTCACATAGCCTTCTTGTTTTTGTCTCCTATTTCTACGTCGACCGGTGCTCCTATTCATCATATTTCTAACTCACAACACACCCATGTGTCTTGTAGACGCACCTCCGGTTCTCGAGGACCCGATGTGTGCGTTTCGGACAACGTTGTATAGGTGTTGGTGAACTGTACTCGAGATTTTATTTTTTACCCAGCCAATCATTTCTGTTTCACAGTGGGTGCATACGAAGTAGTCTTACAATCGCGTCTTAACAGTATGCCTTTGTTCTGTGCTTCTTTATGTGCCCAGATTCTGCTTATCATTCGATAGTCTTCATTTTGCGTGCAATCTTGTTGGAATTCATTATTTTGTTCCATCCTCATTCATTTGTACTTATTCACGATTGTCGGCATGAACCGATTTATTTTTCTGTCTTCTGGTCTACTGTATTATTCTGTTTATTTTGATCGAATTCACATAGACTATATTACCAAGTTTGGCCTGTGATCGACACGATTATGTTCAACCACAATGACAACGAATGTTTTTGAATATTGTCAGTGCAGCTGGACATTTTTGAGATTTGCGTCTCCTATTTGTTCCGTTTTACCAATGTTTTTGGTTTCTTTTCTAGTGTGATGCTATAACTCCTGAACTGTCGCATTTCCAAATTTTTACTTTACGCGTGTGTAACTTGTATAGAATTGGAACTTGTTCAATCGACTACCGTTTTTTCCTAGAATTGCTGTTTAAAACAACACTTGTGTGGAAAATGGTTATGATAGTCAGCCATATTTGTCATCCGGTTACATTTATGCCAAAGTTTACGCACGTTTGATTGTGCATGGCTGATCCGTAAACAATGTAGATACTCGCAGTCTGATTTAGAATTTGCAACCAAAAAGTTCTGTGGTTATTCATTGCAAATTTTTTCTAAACTATAGGCCAGTGAGAAACACTGGGTGGTTTTTGAGTGTTGGCATAGCCTTACCTACAGCTGTGCAGCAGTGGTCCACGGTCAGCGTATTGCTCGGGATGAACAACCGTGGTGTTCTTTCCCTTGGAGTGTGTGCAACTACTCGTGAAACTGATTTCAGTAGCGCACAGTAATTATTGCTCCCTGGTTTGCATAGGATGCAGGTGATTGTTGATGAATACACATGGTGATCCAGGTACGGACATTTGTATCCATCATGACCGTCTAATCGGCTGAAGCTCCAGTGGAGATGACAACGTTCATGTGGATGCGTTTGAACGTGAAGTTCCACCTTTGTATGATGTGAACCTGTCTTCGACAAACCACTTCTTTTGAACACAGCGGTGTGCGTGTCGGCAACAGCAAGTCAAAGAATGTGGGTTTTCTGGGCTCACTTAAAAGGCATTACCGTGGCAGCTGGTCATTAGCCCACACCGACTAAGCTTGATAGTTCGTTGGCTTTTTGTCTGTTGCGTGGCATCACTTACGTGTGGGCACTTACATAGCTGGTGCGGGTAGACTGCTTATGAATACGTCGAGTGAAATATTTTTTTTACCATATTCACTTTCGTTTTCTCGTCGATGCACCTTTTATTCGCCGAACAGTCGCTTTCGAATATTCATCCTTTCTGTTCCGACGTACAGGCTAGTCCTCTGATTTGCTTACCGCCTACTACCTGTTTGTGTGTAGGTGATTCAGGCTACCCGGCCGCATTGTCGCAGCTTTTTTCGTTTCTCTTTGTGCACGCTTTCCACCGAGCAAAAAGTCGCCTGTAAAAATTCATGTCTCGTAGTCAGACATTTCCTCTACCATTTCGATCGTTCTTTAGTTGTACAATCCATTGGCCACCGATCTTCTGACCCAAGACCAGGTACTCCAATATTCAAACTTTCCAAAGTGCTCTGCGATTTCGTCTCTGCTTTTTTATTACCGGTGGGTATGGAGTGACACCATTCGCAAAAGCTCCATTCAGTGATGGCAGCTGAAGGCCAATATCCGCACTTCTTTTCCATTCTGACGTCACTAACGCTTTCTGACCTCAGTCCAGTTTTCTGTTGCCCATACATTGTGGTCAATTTCTCTGTACAACCTGATTCCCCTTTACAGAAAAGCATCAAAGCAGGCCTGCGCATTTTCATTAGTTGGTCTAACATCTTTGTTTGAAAATCGTCATCTCCGGATAACAATCCGCAGCAGCGCAGATCCGCAACTATTTCGACGATCGCGTTTTTTGTATGGCCTGGTACGTCAATCAAATTGAAACATTATCTCTCCTCCATTTTACTCCCCTACTATTCTCATTGCCGTGTTAGGCTTGTTTTCCTTCTGATTGGCTAACATAAAAGTTGCACCGTTCGACCGACCGGTAAACGTATAACCGTCAGGGTCATGTTCCTTCTTCCCAGTGTGCAGGACTATTTTACCATTCGAGGACGGAGGGTTCATTCAGCGTGTTGCATATTCAGTTCGTGTAACAAAATCCCATGATTTTTTCCCCCTTACATCCTAAGGTCATATCAGAACATGATGAAATTACGCTAGTTTGGCTTGAGTTAGGAGACCTCTTGCTGTCATTTAGGCTACTCAATGAGACGTCTGTTCTTATTGGTCACCGTAGTTTTAGAACGAACGATCTCCGAATCACACCACTGTTCATACGCTTACTCCAGTCCATCAACGCTTAGGTGTTTGTCCGAACTTCCGTGGATTCCCAGTTTTCCGCTGTAAGTATGTTTCACCAATAGCGATAGAAGACATACATCGCGAAATGTTAACATTTCGCCTACTCTCTTCAGTCACGAACGTAAAACATTAGAATATATAGGACATGCGGTTAGCACCACAATAAAAAACATTCAACCATTGGGTTTACATGAAACGAAGATTGTCGTCAGTTCTAGAACAGACAAACTGCGTGAGTCAACAGTTTATGCACACACAAAGCCGGACGGTGAGTATTGATCAACATCGCCTCGGAGAAAGCGAGCAACTTGGGGTTCTTATTACGTAACAGAACTTGAAACGAGTTGGCCGGGTCAACAACGTGACCTGTTTCCATGATGCGCTTTGTGATGGATGAGGTCGGATTTCGTCTCAATTGTTCTGTTGCCAATGTCCGTTGCGTCATGGCGCGTATCAACCACCTAGGCATATGTTCAGCCATTCTTTGTCGTAGGCATCGATCTGTTCTGCCGATATAGATGTCACCGCAACTGCAAGTGAACTGATAGATTACATGTGAGACAGAACATTTCGGTAGGTCACGACTACGAATAAGCTGAGTGACACTCCTAGTTGTGAGTAGCAATCGCAATTCAGCCGCAGGGAATGTGCGAGTTAGAGCAGATTGTAATTTTTGACTTACATCGGTTGTGATATGATCGCCTTTGAAGGGTAGGTTCAAAAAGACCTGCTTCTTGGGAACCGTACTCACGACAGACTTTGTCAGTCTCTTCTGGCTGTGAACATCGATGAATTTCTCCGGGTATCCGTTTGCAAGCAGTACCTTTCTTAATTTCGCCTCTTCTCCTTGTAAACAATCATCGGTGCATATCTCCCGGGCTCTATGAAACAGGGTTCGTACCAGGCCTCTTTTGTAAGTAATGGGCGCAAAAGAAGAGAATTGCAAATACTGACCGCTCCAAGTGGCTTTGCGGTGCACTGAGCGTTGTAATGAGCCATCCTGCCGTCTGGTGATTAAAATGTCTAGAAAAGATAAACTGTTGTTTGTTTCCTCCTCATGAGAAACAGAAAGATTAGGATGAACGGAATTGAAGTGGTTTAGGAGTGAATCAAAATGAATATTAGTAGTAAAAATCAAAATATCATCTACATATCGCTTATAGAGGCTGGCACCATCTATAGCATCAGATAGTTTTAATTCAATCATTCCTAAAAATATATCTGCAAGTGTAGGGCCCAATGGGCTACCCATTGCCACACCATCAACTTGCTTATAGGAAAATCCGCCGAAATCAAAACGGATATTCTCTGTACATAAAAGTATAAGCTCCTTAAGGTAATCAACTGGGAGACAAAAAGGCAAATTTTGATGAGAAATAAAATCGCATAAAAAGTCAACTGTTTCACGGAGGGGGACGTTTGTAAATAAAGAGTCCACGTCGATAGAATACATCTTATGTGAACTCACTGATACGTTCTGTAAAGTTTGTACCAGATCGAAGGAATCTTTTACACAGTGAGGAGTAAACATCTGACGGATCGGGTGGAGGATGTCTACAAGCCATCTGGCAAGCTTGTGGTACGGTGAGTTGTCCATGCACAAGATTGGCCTTAACGGTACACCACCTTTATGTGTTTTTGGAGCACCTCTTAACTGTGGTGTGCGGGTTCCGGTTGGCTTCATCTGTCTGTATTGCAGTTCCGAGATATACCCATGTAGTAGCAGGATTTGGAGCTTTCTTGATATTTGTTTCTCTACCAAAATGTTGTTATCAGCAGTACTGTCCGTGTGAAATTTTCTTCCGTCCATTAGGAGATCTTTCATTTTTGACTCATAATCAACCTTGTTCATGATGACTGTGCCGGAACCTTTGTCTGGCTGGAGGAAAACTACATCTTTCATTTCTCACAGTTTTAGAGCTTGTTAATGTTCAGATGTTAAACAACATTGCTGGCGTATAGGTGGAGTCAAGAAATGGTACGAGATGTCGACCAACCTCGCGCGGAACCACCCTTCGTTTTCCGGTGAAGTTGGAGAGGAGTCTTTAATTTGATCATACAGGTTATCAAATTGCACCTGCGTTTGCAACCGGTCGACTCTTTTGGGGGGAATTTTGAATTTCAATCCTAGGGATAGAACCCCCAATTGTGCCCGCGAACACTGGGCTGACGATAAGTTCTGCACGTGTTTCGAACCATCTGTAGGGAACAAACATTCGTTATCCGAACGCGACAAAGTTCCATGAAGACTCCGTAGTGTCTTGGTTCTAGTATTTTGCCTAACCACTTGTAACTTAAGTCAGTACTGAACCGTGAACCGAACTGGTGGCTCATCCGAAGGCTGTTTCTGGATTGAGGTCTTTGAGAATGGTGCTGTTTTGAGCGGATGAACGGTAGGGCCTTTCGGAAATCTTTGTAGATTGTTCATCTGTTTAAAAAAAGCCGTTTTTATCTGCATTTGTTCCCCGAAGGAAACTCCAATGGAAAGGATGTTCTTAACCGCGATCATTTTATGCAACCCTAAATTACCTAATACAACCGCCCGATGATGATCATCGGTCTAGCCAACCTTCATTAACTTCCAACGGGTCTTTACGTGGATTTTTGAAATCTTCACGTTGCATAGTGAAGTAGTACCACACCGACCAAATAATTTGTGACTTCCCTTCGTGATTGTCTACTCATCGTTCTGGAGTTCTTCGTGGATCCGGTTTGTGCTTTACTCAGTCAGTTCACCAACTTATTGAAGCAGACGTCAGTTACATTCCTGCCCTGTTATTTCCTCGTTTTGTAAATTGCATTTGTTACGGTTATCTATTTGGTCGAATATCAATGTGGCACCGACATTTTCCAAGGTACTAACTTGGGTCACTGAATCTTGCAGTTTGTGGGTCAAAGGTTTTGACTTATAAAGTTTGCAAGTCTTTCTCAGGATAAATCCTTCTGTGACAGCTCTAAGCGTTCAACTGAAATCCTTTAAATCGCACCAATTTCAGACTGACACGCCCGTGATTAGTGTGAAGGAAGTTGGGGACCAGTGCGAATCAGCGTAAGCCCAGCCTAGCCCGCGACCCGAGCAGTAGGAAAATCACATGTAAACGGCACGCCGTACAACCTGTAGGTCACTCGCCCGCTGGCCTCATCGTATGCGTGCCTATTGATCATAAACGTTGTCCACTCAGAACACGGCTGGAGCAACCGACCAAACCAGTGACAAAATTCTGATTTCATGCCAGAAGCAGTTCACTGTAAAGTGGTGCATGGGGCGACGTGGAATGTACGCAGTCAAGATTCCCAAACCTGGCACTTGAATCCACTATCATGTTTCGTGTTTGGTCTTCATTACCACCATGTCACTACAAATCTGATCAGTGCGAGCTAGTATGCTGAGATGTCGGCGTAAACAGTGGACCACTCAATTTCAAAGTAATCACCATTAGCACTTGACCGCAGCCCTTGCATTCAGACAATCACTTCGGCTGGCGCACATCGAAATGTCGCACTCGACTCGATTTTCTCCCTTATTAGGATTCATCAGTAGTGCACATCTTCGTTCGGACTAGAATTTTTATCCCGGCTCTCTATCACAGAGCCGACCAGTATCTGATTCCCAAGTAGGATTTTTCGAAAACAAATTGCTAATACTACTCTCCTGTCTTCACACGAAAGAAAAATTCACTGTCGTTCACAGTCACGGATTTAGGTTCACTAAAGGTGTTATTCTATCAGCTATGTTTAGGGTGTAGCTCTCGAAACTTGTTCAATCGTGCTGCACACTGTTTTTCACAGACAGCTGTTGGTAAGTAGACAATTCTGAAAACACTCGCTCCCCTTCTTACCTGTATTTTGATTTGAGTATACACCTGGGAATTCGCGTTAACTTCAAAATAATTTTCCGGTACAACATGGGTGGTATTATCTTCATTTCTCAAGACCCTGTTTCATAGACCCACACGCATTTGCACCCTTGGTAGGCTGCACGCAAAAGAAGACATGATACGGAAAACGTTACTGACAAATGAGTATTCTCACAAACTTCCAGATACTCCCAACATGATAATCTAGTACGGTGGGCCATTTTAAACAGCTCAAGGGAAACATATATTTCCCTTTCTGCAATCCAAACGGGATCATCTGACAAATGAGAGGCACAAATTGATGTCTGCCCTACCTCACACATATGTGACTTCTCAACTACGCTTGGTTCAAATCACCATAGGACCAGTTGTACATAATTGCGAATGCAATTTCCCCCACTTTGCCTACCTGTTCATTTGCAGCTGCAATAACATTTACATAAGAAGAACAGATCGACAACTGTCTTGATGAGTAGCCGAACATGTTCCGAAATGGTTAAAACAACTGACGACGCAACAGACTCAAACTTATGAACCCGTAACTTGAAATCCCACATCATTGTTCGCTAGACACCTTATGACAGCAGATCATCAAATTGACCCATTGAACTCATTCAGAATATGGTTACACACTCAGAACTCTGAGCTACTGATCCCTAGCGAAGCTATGGTAATCAGAACTCGTCGGTTGGCTTCGCGTGTACGAAAATGTTTGAAGCAACTCATCGGGTTGTCTTGGTGTTCATAACAATACTTGGTGTCCATGTATCCTCTCCGTTCCTATTTGTTTGTAGATTGTAACCTGCATGTTTTAAGTTTGGTTGATGAGACTGAACGAAATGCTAACATCTTTGCAGATATCTTAGTTACGCTTTGATGAAGACGCTAGGTCGCTTAAGCACGAAATAACGAAATAAAAGATTTCCAAAAGAGGTTTCTTTGAAAGGCTGCTTCTAGGAGGGAACCTGTTCGATAACTGTCCTTTCGCCTTGACGTTCAACCTACCTACAGTTAAATTGTCTCCAAGCCATGTGAGGAAGCGTTCATCGGGGTTTAAATTATAGAGTTGCCATAACAACATGGAATGATAAGCCCTGTCAAAGACTGGAATCCTCATGATAAATCAGATCAGTGACAAATCTTGCGTTAGCAGCTTTCCCCAACAAGTATCGACTAATCAACAAGTTCGTGACGAGTGAATACTTCTTACGGAAGCCATTCTGCTCCTTGGAATTAAATCCGAAGTATGTTATCTTGGCCTGGAGAGATTCATCACGTAAACCCTTCATTACATTGTAGACCGTTAAATACAGCGCCGTTGATCGGTAATCTTCTGGGTCATCTTTGCTTCCACCTGTGAATATAGGTGTGATTATTACCTGTTCCTAGGCCACTTGACAAGGGGCGTTTTAAAAATACTGTAAGCGCTTCCGTTAATTCAGTGAAACTTCCTTTCAAAACGGCAGGGGAACTCAATTCTGGGTTGGGTGACCCGTTAGTGGGTTTTCTAATTTGGTCAGAATTGACATTCAGGTTGACTTTAGCTCAGTTGCACCCTATGTGCTCAAATATAACTCAAGATTTAGAGTTATGCGCAATTACATACTGTTCACCAAGAGTGTTGACCGACTGTATATATATCGATAAGTCCGCCATAGGTTTGACGTTGCTGACTGTCGAACTTACTCCGTGTGTGTGTGTGTTGCAACTTCCTTGTAGAAGTGTCTAGAACTCATATTCAGCTTTTGAATAAGACATCACCGATGACAAAATCAATCTCATAGCAATCATGGCACAATTGTAGCACATTGCATACCCAATGAACGCAAGTTCGATTTGTTTTGGTTGGTATCTGGTACAGGCTGAACGTTTCGATGTAATCAGACGTTTGATCAACATCTTAGGCGTCTTGGTTTTCTGTTAGGTCGGGTATACTTTACTGGAACATGGTTAACAGAATCGGAGATTTCCTCAACAATGGCCCACCAGTTGTAATATAGACTGAGCGTGATGATGGGGTCGATTCTATTATTACTGTGAAACGCCGTGAAACCAGGGGTGGACAGTTCGTCTTTTCCCACTTCATCCTTACATCATATCTCTTTGAAGCCCACTACAGATGGGTTATACTTAGTGGAGAAGCCCCAAGGCTCGTTCAGATTGTTGAAGAGTTAGACTGCGTTAATGTTGAAACAATACTGGGGAGCAGTTTCACTTCCTACAATAAGCATTGCAAGTGTATCTACTTCAGGGACATCATCCAGTGAAAAGGGCTGGGTCGTCATGTTATAGTGCGGTTTGAGACCGCTACCCCCCATTGGATCGATGGCAAGTCGGGTTACTTTTGAACTCTGTGACTGGGGTCGTCGTTCGCTTGAAGGTCGCTTGGGGAATTCTCAGGGAAAATGCATTGGATTTAATGATAGTATACAGTCGTGTCCACTCAGATCTAGCGTTTATTGGTACGTCAGAATATCTCATTGCAACAGACAAATGTATGCGTTTGTTCTATCATTACTTCTGTTAGAGAGGTTACTCGTAGCAGTCAAAACGCACATATTGAGGTTAAGCAAGCCGGCCACGACAGACAATTTACTGCAGTTCCTGTTAGATAAACATGACCAATGTACTACTTGAATAACGATTATGAAAATTTCTGATACAGACGGGTTACGCTTAGTAATGCTCCTACGTTTGTCAACTGCTTGAGCCTCAGACGACGGTTGCGGACGTGTACTTTTGTCTCGATCATTGCGTACCCTAATTGAGTTATCACCTCTGTTGTGGCTGGCCTGCTGCAGCGCCGTATGCTTCTCGAATCCAACCGCGCCATGAATTGTGATACACAGCGAACGTGGTAGGAGAAAGTACTCAAGCTTGAAGCTTCTTCGTAGTCTTTGAAGTCGCCCTGGAGAGATATCAGAATAATCTGACTGTTGAGAAAATTTTTAAAAGAATTTTCTATCGTGTTTTCCCAATCGGTGAACGTTGCTGACTCGAAATCAAGAGGAATGAACACGGATGGTGGCATTCGCTTCGGATTAGCCTGTCACAGTGACGGAAGCTAAAGGACGCCTACGCTTAACCACCACCGCAATTGGCTTGCACCGCACCACTTGCGGTTCCACCCACACACCATATATCCAATGTTAAAGTGAATGAACACACGTGCTGACTAACACACAACTGCATGGTGTCATTTTAAGCATGCTGGTGTCCGTTTTTACAGTGTTTGTTTTTTAGTGCCCGTCATAGTCATTAGACCGGGTTTTCCTCTGTTTCTTTCAGTTTGAAAAGGTGAGCCAATTGTGAATGCGTGGTCGTCCTAAATTTTGACCAACTTGGTAACATATGTCCGCCTGATCGACCATTGTTAACGGAATGTTATATCATATTCGGGCCAACGAATTAAGCCTGACAGTCGGCATGCTTGCTAGATGGTGTCACAGTAGCCAGGGGTTATATCTGATTTTGCCAGCGTGGATACAGTCAATCGGTTATAGGAGGGATTGTCGCTCAACTGGTTCAGTTATCGATTTAGTCCCCCATTGACTAGTCTGGAGAATGTATATAGCTTCTTTACTCGTGTATTTATTAGCCTGGTGTCTCATTTTTAATACACATCACCGTCTCAGAGAAGTGCCAAAATTATTCCCCCTTCATCGTCAGATTAAACTCTCGGGCATAGATATCACGCGTACACTGAAGACGGATGTTAATTACTTTGTAACGCGAAGTTACTTAATGAACAATAGTCTCGTGGCATGATCATATGAGTTTGTGTTGCTATCAGACTCGATGTATAGGTTTGTTACAATTTCCTCACCTGATATCTTAGTGGAGTTACGTTACATGAGGTAGCTTAGGCTTAAACTGAACGATACTCACGTTTCACCGCAACGTTCACTTACAGATGGAGCTTCCAGTCAAGCCCTTTTGAAAAGGTGCACCAAACTGGAGATTCGGTTTGAACGGGGCTCTTCAAAGGTGCACGCCAGTACCTAGACCCGGCTTTGATCTCTGGTCCACATTTTCATAAGGCAACCATGTTGACTATTGTTCCAGTCAGTTCACAGTAGGTGTGACAGACTTTCCAAACCAAATTCTTCGTAATATTCGCTCGTGAATAATGTTCAGGTTGTACGATTTCTTTAATAGGTATGGTTATTACTTGTTGACGAGAACAAACCTCGAATCTGGTGCTTGGTGGGGCCGGCTGAAGATTCTAAATGAAGGGCATGATCAATTGTGAGTGACGTTCAATTTTAAGTCAGCCGAAGCTCTGACTACTCATCGGCTATGTTGTAGTACATTAAGCAAGTTAGTTAATAGTCATACAGTTGTACCGTGGTGGTCTTCGAATCATCTGCCACGCTCCGGTTGAGTGAATGGGGCTGTCGAAATAAACATAACATCATCGTATGACCTCATCCTGTGCACACAACAGAACTGCAACCACCGTGCCGTGTTTATCGTTACTGTGCTGGCACCTCTGGAAAATCTGGTTCAAGTGAAATGGCGGCACCTCCGGTCACAAGCACAGAGAAGATCGTTTGGTATTCACTGGTTTTTCGGGTTGCCCGGTTGTTCGTTGGTGATTAACGAAAAAATGTGTATTTTTGTGAGCTGAACACCACTCGTACTTGAGCACGGCTATCTTTTCATAATATTAGGTCAGATTGACCAGCTTGAAATGGAAGCATTGGAATCGATGTTCGTACACGTTAGAGTTCACCAGCTGTGTATATCGCTCCTCAGGTCAAGAAGTGAACTCCGAGTTTTTTTTGCTTATGGGATGAACCAGCTGAACACTGCTCAATTGACCTCGCATTAACCACTGCCGAATGATCCCATTTGAACCGGAACCACCCATCGCCATTGAGTACTACCTAGGTTGCCGAATTATGTCTAAAGATGAAGCAGCTACTGTTATGTGAATTTCCATCAGTGTACCTGTGATCGGGACCCACTCAGAGGCCACTGCAGCTAGACGCCTACAGTTAATCAGTCCTACCTAATGTCAAAGCTAGATGGTAACGATCTACTCACACGCCTCTGAACTGCGAAGACCGGAGTAAAAAATAAGGCCGGACAGGGTGATGCTTCTTTTCAAAGTTCACCGAAAGAAAACTTCATATTAGACGTTACCATAATCGCTTGCCATACATAACTGTTATGTATACTTCCCGTATGCGGTCGAACTCCGGTTTTAACATACTATCAGGAAGTTTAAATTCTATACGCAACAACAGTTTTGTCTAGTTCTTATTCCGTTAATAATAAAACGCTGGCTTTATATTGTCAATCAATGGCTAGCGGATCGTAAACCAAGGACCACGCAGATGAAAAATTCTGTTCTGATTAGGATAGCTAACCTATATCAGGCTTTCTAACTTGACACGAAATTGTGCGTTGTGACTGCTGGCTATTTGCTATTAATAGCCAACATTAAAGGACCTCATAACTGGACAGGGAATGTGACCTAGTTAGTGAACAAATGAGATAGTTAGTAGTGTATGAGCCAGTGACTGTGGTTACGTTAAGCGCACCTAGTAAATCAGTTTTTCGGCTGGGTCTGGTATACTTGCGTTTATATCATGTGTAATGGCCGATTTTGCCTGTCCGAAAGTACCATGTCTTTAACAAAAAAAACTGTGTTCCTTGTGAAAGATATCTCCATGTGCTAGAATTAAACTTCTGGTGAAGCTGCTGTAAGTTTTTGCTGTTAATCTCCTCAAATTTCGCAGTGATGATCATTTGGCTCAGGGTTGTTTTGTTCCAGATAACCGGACCCCGACAACAGCAGACGTTAGATCGCTGAAGAGTAGTTAACTGAATCTAATAGGTATTGTAAACTTTCATAACCCCAGTACATCCGTTTTTGAAATCGTGGTTTCTGTTCTGACGTGTGACGTGAGGGCTTCCGTACAGTAAACCCTGTTCTTGCCTAATTATCAGTACTAGTTATTTCGCAGCCCGTTTCTTGCACTCTGCTTGTTCAACATTGTGATTCCGTTGCAGTTATTTATCTTGTTTGCAAACGTGTAATCAAAGAGTTGTTTCATTTTTTGTGTGTGGAATCGAGATGGAAGCATGTTTTTGAGGTCCGCTGAACATATACCAGTTACTTATTTCCGATTATAATTTCTTACTATGAGTATTAATTTGTTCTAAAGAAATCTCCCAGTCGTTTCTGAAAATCATCGGCGAACAAACTTCCAAACAACGCAATTTTGGGCTGCTCTAAATGTGAGCGAAACCTAAATCTCCAGTTTCGTTTGCCTTTTTTATTGCTCAGTCAGCTGATCATAGCCGGATTGAATATATGATAACACGGTTCTGGAGCAGAACCCTTTAGATCTCAGCTTCATTTGGATGTCTAAGGCGAATCAAAAGGGGTTCTGCTCTGTTTGAATTTCATTATGAAAACATGGGGCCAGAAGTTGCTAAAGATAAAGGTGCATTGGTGTACTCCTCCAAGTCCAAGTTATACATATGTACTGACACATAAGCCATATTGAACGTTTCGAAATAAACACTGTGTATTTTATTCTCATTCTCACTTCCACAGATGATGACAGTCGCAATGGAAGGTGAGCATTGGAGGTGAACTTTCCTCGACGTTATGAACGCACCCTTTTGTTTTGATCCGATGGTTGTAGTAGACAATCGTTTCCGTTATTCATCACACAACACGTTTGTCATGGTTTGTGTCGGTCGGATATTCCGTGTATTGAGTGTGCTGTGTGCGTCCTGCGAATTGCCATTACACCTCGGTCGCTTATCGTTGTGCCTTGCCCGTTACAGCCATTGGGTGTCCTTTCTAGTGGTCGTCGACTTTTGATTGCAAACATATTACTCATCTAGACACACTACAGTATGCTAAACAGATTGAGAATAACACAGCGTTAGGAGCAAGTTGTATTACTCTACGTTTCAACCACCACTTAATGAGCAAAGGATTAGACCAATCAGGTCAGATGTAGCACCAATTGACATAACCACAGCAAATCCCACGTGACCTCTGTTCCTTTGTTAATGTGATTTCGATTACAACACTCCTGAGGAAAGCCACCCGAGGTGGTTGAAACGTAGAGTATTACAACTTGCTCCTAACGTTCTGTTATTCTCAACCTGTTTATCATTAACATGTTAAACACGACGTCCAAACTGTTGGACTTCATTCGTACTACAATATAGTCCGAAACGTGCTTCTAAGTCTGTTGCGGACGCGTTGCCACGGCTGCAGGTGGCTGGTGTACTTTCATTTGTCCTATCAGGCGTTGGTGGTATGGTTAAATTGGATCAATAGGTTTCTGCCCTCTGATTGGTTGATTGTCAGACATGTCATGCATTCGTTTCGGTCACCTACTGAGCGGCAGAAATCCAGTCTACGCTCTCACGCCTCGCGTTCCGGTTCCGCACTGCTGGTAGGTTTATAACATTTGGCGACGGTCAGTAGCAGATCATTTTCATCATGTCTATCACTTGAGGGAGTTCAGAAGCGTATTACGCAACTGCACGAACAGTATGAAGCCACTCAGTTGAAGTTGGTTGAAGCCATGAGGCAGAAAATGATCGGCATACGTGCAGACTGATCATTTAACACGGAACGCTTCGGTAACTCAAATTCCATTTGTGGGAAAGTTGAAATGTGAGTTTCAACTTGGCAATTTACATTCTAGCGGTATCTGTTACATTGTAAAAGATCTTAAGTTGAATTTATTGGGTGTAGACTGGGATTATTCGACGTGCTATTGCATTCAGTTTGTAGTCAAGTCTGTCCAGTTACCAAAACTTTTTCGGCTCACCAGAAGCCGAGTTCGTTGGCCGAGGCGGACGTAAAAGTAAAAATGACTTCACACTTTCAGGGACAGTATTAGAATCTTTTTGAAGATGGTCTTGGTCTATGTACACAGGCAAAGACTACCTTGTACCTTTGCTCAGGTGCAAAACCAGTTTTCTGTCTCAGAAAACCTGTCCCATATGCAACTAGTGCTTCATTGGAGGATGAGTTGAACCGGTTGGAAAGAATGTGAATCATCAGTCCAGTAAACCATTCGGTTTGGGTCACACCCGAAGTAGTAATGAAAATAGCAAATGGGTCGTTGCGGTTATGCGGCGACTTTTCAACTGGTCAAGACGAAGTATTGGAGACTCATCAGTATCCGCTGTACGCAAAGCTGAACAGTGGAAGTTTTTTTCTAAGATCGATTTTTCTGAAGCTCATCTGCAAGCTCGACCGAAACAAAAAAACACGTCGATATCAAGCCGTCATCCATGCGTCAAGTGACAAATTTCATTTGTCAAGATGGACCTCACACGATGGGTTGCTTCGTTCCCGCACTAGTCTCGCGAACCCTTTTTCAATACACAATATTAGCCGCACATTTTTCAACTCGTAATGCACACATTTCGTCCACGTCATCCCGTTGGAGGCTGAGATCTCACCGTGTACCATGCTTTGCATGTACGAAAGTGTACTGTTCGAACTTACTTCTAAAAGGACGTTAACGATTACGATCAAAAAAGGTGGACCATTTAACTAGCCTCGCGGTACGTTCGAACTTAGTTAACTGGAGAGGAATCAGACAATTTGCCATCAGCCTATACTTTAAAGGCGTACTCAGACAAAACCATCCTGAAATGTCACCAATGATTCTGCAGGTCATAAGTTTGTGTAATAAGGGTACGGGTGCAATGCAATCTAAAGTTTTGGTGGCTTTAGCGAATATGACATCTCTCTTTTGAGCTACTTCGAAACTACCCCTCGAAGAAGAGTAAGCACATCGCACAAGGATTTCCTAGGAGATAGCCATATTATGTACTTGAATTAAAAAGTTATCTACACCATAAGCAACATTACCCTTTCTCAGGACTGGCCATAGTATTTTGCATAATGTTCTACCCACGCTGATTAGCTTATTGTTGTCGGAAATCATCTGTACGCATGGAGATATACACGTTGACTTGCGTGAACTGTTCATGAGTTTGCGTAATGGCGTGAGTAATACTAGGAAGCAATTCTGTTCTGGCTTGGGATGTAAGATCGACGTCTGTCCAATGAAGCACCCCCAAGTGTAGCATTTTTGAAAAGTGCCGAATTGTGCCATTCCCCGAACCCACTCTTCTTATTTCCTACAACATCGTGGTCTTAAAATTTAGCACCTTGAGTAACATGTCTCGAAATGTCCAATGTCATGTAAACCAATTTCTTTTCTGCTCATGGGAGTTGAATTGTCGGTACTGTCAGTTCCGTTTGTCTTTTAATAAGTTTCGCAGGATAAACGTCTTTTCCGAAAATCTGCCGTAACATGATATCTGCATGTTAACATGTGTCGGATTACGTGGGTTTACTGCAGTCCATATGATCGATCAGGTGATTCCTATCAGCTTATCTCACCCCCGGGAAGAGAATGACCCGTATTGTGCACTGTGTCCGGAAAGTCCGGAACACACACTGGAACCATGAAACGGGCGAACGATAACACTGTTACCGTTCTGGGCAAATTTGCATGCTAGCAACCACTGTCTGGTCAAACAACTTAGCACATTCTTAACGTGAATTCAACAGGACCTAGTTATCACAAAGCCATAAGGTTGACAAACAGGACAACTTAACAAGATAATAGGAGTCTTATTATTTCCGATAATTTCAAATTTATTGGAACTGAGAGTGGATATAACTAAATGCATCTGATCAAACGCCTAAGAGAACTTTATGACCAACATGCAGTATTTGGTCTTATATCGATTCATTCAACAGCGTTTATTTCCCACAGATCTTCCAGTCGGCCGCCTTCGAGAATAAACACTGTACTTGCGTTTCGTCTTTTTAGAGTACTTCAATAGTAAATATCCTTGTAACGGCCAGGGTTAGGACATCGATTGCGCTTTCATGAAGCAGCTATGTTTACCATTGCTCCATCGATCTCATTAGGTTCGATTGAACCACTAGATGCACTAATGACGAGCTTTAAAAAGGGTGAAACTTGAATCTAATGCTTTTAGAAAAGCGCTGCATGAAAGTCTATTGGGATACGAAGGCTGTGACCAATTATGGGTAATGTTCAGCCATACAAAACCAAAATCCCCTACTGCTCATCAGTGCTTATGTCAATAACGATTATTCAACCAACTTTTTTAGAAATTCTCAACCGAGTGAGTAAAGTGACAAACTTATCTACAAAGGTGTGTGTACAATCGGACATCTGGAAGTCGGTTATATGAGTGACCGTAGGCAACACATTCTTGCTGATATATAGATAGACTGCGATCACAACGTTTGATAAACTCTCCGATGAAGACACACTGGAACTGCCTGAGGTCAGCTGTGTGGAATATCTCTAAATGTAGGGACTGGCTATATGTTAGATGTGCACAGTAGTAGGATCCAACCTGTACAGAAAAATGTGCAACCTTACTGGAATACACAGTTTCATTTATTCGTATGCTACTTAAAAAGAAATCCTTTTCTTAAAGCCTTCGGATGTAAACGAAACTTAAATATAACACTAGGTTTCCCAGTGAGTGCGAATTTTCACAGGCCTGAGTGTTCGACGAAATGATTCTGATGAAGGCATGTTAACAGCTTGTTCAGGATAAAAGCAAACTAGCCATATGTTCTCCGCCAACACGCATATTCGAAGTAGGCATTTTTTGTCACGACAAACAACGACGAGCGTTCTTAATTGAACCTACTACTTTTGTTAACGAATTCCTCATTTATCGAATAAAATCCGTGTTTTGGTTCACATCTCATGAACTGCACAGAGAGAGAGAATGACGATGCGGTAGCTAATATAACAGGATAACAGGCAGATAACGAAGTTCCAGCTTCTGGATTTAATGGACCTCCAGAAATGAGATTAAAGTCGGTCTCTTCACTGGTACACATACAACATTAGGAGAGTTGTTTTGTTGAAGTAGGGGAGAATGAGAAGCAACTTGACTTTATTTTATGTGAGGCAAGTCAGCTAACAACCTGTGTGATCACCCAAAGTCCAAGAACATAATAATTCGTACTAAACCAGTAGGCCATCATTTTTCCCTACGAATGCTCTAACTGATGGTGATTGAGTATAAAAGAATAAGTCTCTGGTACACACCGAACCTGATCGGATCCGATGTACATTGCGCCGACTGATAAGTTATCATCTACAGAACACCCAACTATCCTGTTGTAAGTATACAGTCTTGTTCTCACGAGATAGCTCTCCCCACGCTGTGGTAATTCCGCCTTTTCCACAGTCAGATCGCACAACACTTCTATTTCTTTAGATTTTTTGTTTACATACAAAGTTGCAGTGGCACCGTCTTGCCTGTTATACAGAATCCGAAATAAACCCTTCTATTTTATTTCCTGGGCAGTTACAAACTAGTCTCTAAGTATTTTTGTAGCGCTGTTTTGTGAACTGGGATGCAGTCACAAAAAATTTTGAACCAGTCACTAGGACTAGTTTTTGGCTGTGATGGGTATTGCACAGCGTTTAGAGTCGGATTTTAAGGCCGTGAAACAATCTAACATCAATAAGTCTGAATGACGTTGTGATCGGACTAGTTTGGCTATGCCATAGATAGGTTTAGCTATGTTAAACTTTACTGGCCTTAACAAAATAATACTGTTCATCAGTTTAGTTTTCCAGTCCTGGTCAGCTTTTCCGTGATGAACTTCAACAACAGCTTCGAAAATTTGAATTTGAATGGCCAAGGTACAATAGTCACATATGACGGCAGATATTCCATACGCACCACAAAGGAACCAAACATCCAAGAGCTCTGCGAATCTCAACATGGGATTCACAATTTTTCGCCACTGACACCTGAATGCCAGTTTCCAACCAGTTATTTCGCCACAAATCAAGACAATTAGTAATGGTGAGAGATTTCTATTACTGTTTCTCCTACTCCTTTCGTCCTACTGACCTAATGAATCAGATCTTTGCAATGTAGGCTGCCTCACCAGCATTGAAGACACTTTTGGGGGGCATATTTGCTCACAAAATTTGGTTGAATAGGTCCACTTCAGCCTATGGAACGGTATGTCGTTTACTACGGATCTAAGAGTATACAATAAGCACTCTGATAGCTTTTCTAAATGAAAGATCAGAAGTGAAGGTTCGGGGATTTAGATTATTCCTACACTGAACACAACTCACACGTGATCGCAGGCTTCGCATTCAGATAATCCTACCGGCTTGCCCACTTCGAAAGCAAGCAATAGACTCGAGTTTCGCTCATATTAAAGCTCATCAGTAGTGCGTATCCTTGTGCGGCTCGGAATTTGCTCTCTGACCCTCGTGCTCGTGAGACTAGCGTGTTAACCACAACTTTCGAAGTGGGCTAGCCGATAGGCTTATCTGAATACGAAGACTGCCATCAAGTGTCTGTGGTGTTCAATTTTCTAACGAATTGACATTACACTTGCTCCGCTGCCAACGAAGTCAACCTAGGTAGTACTTTATGCACTCTATTTCGAAAGCATCGTTTCTCTAGAAATCACATTTTCGTGCAAAACACCATCGTATTTAACTAACATGATGTTAATTAATCCAGACATCAGTCTGTTTACCTTCCCGAATTGCGAGATTATTTGATTGCGTCGTATTCCTGTGACTACCCGGAACTTTGAAACTCGTGTTTGCAAATAGTGTCTTCCTGCACTGTTTCTCTGAAAACATTCGTAGCTTTTGTAACTGCTTACATTGTAGCCTGATCTTCACCTGACCGTCTTAACACTCATATATAGTAAGGAACTTTGTCCGATTAAAATTAAGCGTAACTCACAAATGATTACGTCTACCATATTCCTATAGACCTTCCGATCGACCTCTTTCAACTATAGGCGCGTTTCGCGTTTGTAAGAATCCGTTAATAGTACATACCTCTGACACGGCCAGGATTTGAACTTTGGCCAAGCTCTTCAGAGGCAACCTTACAGGTGTGTCATATTATCTCATCGCCCTTTGAGGGTAACATCTGACTGGCTTTATATGAACGTCCAAGAAATGCGGAAAGGTGGATAAATTCCCATTAGTTAAATCCACCGTGATTCTAGAACAGAGACAGTTACTCAGTGTCCATCAACCATGCAGTCTCGGTGTATCACAGCATAGCTTTACGATATGTTGGTGTAGATCTTACAAAATCAATAGCATCCAACTATCTCACTAAACATAAACTGAACGTAGAAAATGAGTTGTGGTTCCACCCAAGTGGAAATGTGTATGTGGACTTATTCCTGGTATTAACGAAAGACCAAACGAAAGACTACCAAGAAATACACTGATAAAAACAAGCGTATTGAGGTAGTGTTAGCTGGAGAAAATGTTTGTCTTTTCTTGACTCAGTAGATCCCTACTCTTCACATGAGGACAGAGATCTGCGTAACGTTCATATAACACGGTTCAGAGTAGTGAATGAGAAGTGTAACATATACATAAACACAAGCACATAAACCCAAACTAATGGCACATGTTTTATCTGCAGGACGGCTAGGATTTCATCATCATCATCAAACCAGCCATGAGCCTGACCAAAAGGTACTGTGGCTCGGGCCGCCGCTCACCTCAACAGTGACGTGGAATATCCTAAAAGGAAAGAGTACTACGAAGGACAAAAAAGATTGAAGAAGACTAAATGGAAGAACTAGAAATGGTATGGATACAGGTACGCCATTG
>QNGE01000623.1:60463-127471 GCA_008508345.1 Paragonimus westermani
TAGAGTCGTAGACTCGCGTCTCCGACACACAGCACACATCAAGCTCCAGACTTGAGAGAGTACTTGCCAGAGCAGCTTGCTGACCGATTTGTCGGAGAGTGCGGACATTGAAGGCGCCAATGTTTACCAGTTGTCTTGGCCTCAGAAAACAATTATCGCCCGAAGGCACATGGAAGGCAGAAGAAATAGGGGGTAAAACGGTAGGAGAAAGTCGTGGTCGGTTAGTAATGTCACTGTTGAGAGAACGATAACTTCTGATACTTCCCGGTCGTTTATGCCGCGGCTGGGATTTACCCGTGATTCAACATACTACGTTTCGCAGGTGAACTTGTCAAGGACAAACGTCAACATCTGAGTATGTGTGACAACTTTTCGTCACCCAAACACTGTAGTAAGAAGAACGCTGACAACACAAACGTGGCAAGCCACTTACTGGTAGAACTGAAGGTAGCTAGGTATATCGCAAAGCTGTTTTATTATATATATATATATATATATAATTTCACTAGGTTACAGAACCCCGCAGGTACTAACACAGCTGTGTTTGAAGTCCGTAGTTGAGTGCGGCTGTGAACAGCACTTATTAGAACAGCGCGAAAACTCAGTCTGTTTCAAGATGATTACATTACATTCTTAGAAGAAAGTGCTGCCTGGATATAATGTGTTTAATGGTTAAACTTCGTCGGAATCACACGGACGATTTCGTGATTGCTGTCATTCGCCACGCGGTGTTTGTCTACTTTTGACCCTGTTATATGAACACCAGATGCTCGGAGTAACCGAGATGTTAAGCCATCACATGGTAGGACGACGTAAGAAGATGCACAGCCCCACACAACATAAGTAGCCGCCTCTGTACTCCATTACTGGTTAATCGCTTGCTGCTTTGCGCGCTCGATTTCATTTACGAATTCCTGATAATAATGTTGTTAACAAAGTAATTCTACTTCTTAAAATCTAAGCGTAGCTTGTTGAAAAGTTTGCTCACCTTGTTATCAATCACACTAGTAACATTTTCAACTGTCAAGATCACCGTTTTGAACTTTTTTCATCCAATTTCACAGAGAGTATCGTTAGTGTTCCCTATACGGGGTGTATTTCGTAGAGAGGACTCTAACCCACGCCTTAACTATATCTTAGTATTAAGCGACCTAACAAAATAAATACATTATTTTGTAAACCTCTTCTGTATAGTGCACATAACTTGTAAGCCAAGTTTTCAATTTGACGATTACAACAAACCGTTGAAGCAATCGCTAAAATTGCGTGGGTCTTGATTTCAGAAAAAATCCGGAAGTGGGTCTTCTGTGCACACTTCTTTCATTCGCAGAAGAAAATCGGTCTATTTAGATATTTAATTTGGTGTCTTGCAAAGTCTCCCAGTACATACAAAAGTTTAACCACTTTCATGATAATTTTTGGTTTGTCTGGCACGGTTAACAAGAAAGTTAGGTTTTCTGTCTGCTATCTCCTACATGACTGGAACATACCTTGGAACTCTCGCCTTTCCGATCATTCCATAGGTTTTGTAACCAATTTCAGACACTGGAAAGAGGATCCGCAGAACGAAATCTGGTTTAACGTATTGGACTGACGAATTCGACTAAAGCTGTGGGGGAAACAATCGGAAATGAATGTTGACAAAAAAAAACAAAATAACAATGTTCAGGATCGTCAAAGAATGGTTGGTAAAATGATTTACCATAACGTTTCCTATGCAGCGGTGAGTCAATGCGACGGGATGAAATGTCCGGTGTAATTGGTGAGATTGAACGGAAGTTTGCTTATTGTTGTTAGGACGCCATAAGAATCCTAGAATTCCTGTTAACCGTGTATATTGATTTAGCAATCAGCTCTCTGTCACCATTACTTCGCTTTGTTTGCGATAAAAATGAATTTGTCCAAACCGAAAACAGTAGTTAGACGTTTAAGTGATTATCTTATACAAAACAGTGGTGGCTTATTTTCAATACAAATTGTGTATCAGATCCCTATCCATGTACTCCACTGCCAACCATATCGATTCCTAATAGCACGGTTGTGCGTGCCAACTTTGGTTATCTCTACTGTTCCTGTCTGCGTTTCGACTCCCTAACAGCGTGCAGTACACGTGGGATTCAGAGTGTTACGTGGTCGCAAATCCATTGTACAAATAGAAACTGAAAATACAACTTAGGTGACTGATATTGACGTATAATAGTTGAGAAATCATTAGGAAAGTCCAAAAAAGGGACAAAAAGAAGAACCAACTGTGGTGGAGTGCAGCCAATCGTGTACGCCATATTTGCATTGGCCAATCAGATTGTTTGACATTGACATATCTATAGTATCGATAACAGACTAGCTGAGATGTTGTGCGTGGTGTAGTGAATACACATCTTGCTCTGAACCTGACTTGTTCTACATGGTGACAGATATGAAGAACCCGGACTGGATGGGTGTGAGCCCAATGGCGGGATTGAATCTCCGACCACCGCTCCAGCTGAACATGAATGAGGATGAAGGACTTCCAGAAAGATGGAGAACGTGGAAATTGCATTTTCAAGATTTCCGCACGCTAGCTCGACTGTCGTCAGCCGAGAAGGAGTTTCAAATGGCGATGTTTCGACATGCCATCGGAGAGCAGGCCGTCCGCTGCATTAACACATTTCCGTATGAGGCAGACGAAGACCCAGAAGACTGGGAAAACGTGATGAAGAAATTAGAATGTAATTGTTTGGGATTTACGAACGACACTTTTGAGAGATTTAAATTTAATTGCCGCATTCAAGAACCTGGGGAATCCGCACATCAATTTGTTCAAGCTCTGAGATCCATGGCCACAACGTGCGGTTTCTGTAACTGCATGCATGACAAACTGATCAAAGATAAGTCAATTATCGGAATGAGAAACGGCAATTTGACCAAGAGAATGTTGAGGGATCCTCAGTTGACGCTCAAACAATGCACTGACGTGTCGAAGTGAAGAGGCAGCCGACAGAAAGGCCGAAGCCCTCAAAATTCACTCGACAGAGGATGTCAATCGCGTGATGGTCAAAGAACCAAGAAACCCTCCAGCAGGCTGCACTTTCTGCGGAAGAACCCATGGCTTCAAGAAAGAACAATGTCCAGCCTGGCGAAAAATTTGCACAAAGTGCGGTAAAGCGAATCACTTCTCTGTTTGCTGCAAGAGTGGTCCAGGTGTGGCAAAGGCAACTCAGCCTAGAAGGTACTCAGTGTGTGCGGTTGGAGTGAACGAACCGCACCAGGGTATACGATCTGCCGAAATTGAACTGAATGGGATAACAATAAACTTCCAGGTGGACTCAGGTGCAGGTGTCAATCTCGTCCCTCGGTCCTGCGTCCCAAACGAACCACTGACGAATACGAACCTCGTGCTTCAGATGTGGAATGGAACAACGGTGACACCTACAGGGAAGTTTACAGCAATCTTACGCAACCCTAATAATGACAAACGTATCGAACAAGTTTTGTTTGTGGTCAAAGAAAATTTCCCACCCCTTCTTGGAATTGAAGCAATCGAAGCGCTGGAATTGGTAACATTTAACTGGGTACATAACGTAACCTCGCCATTGACCAACATGTGTCTAAAATACTCCAGTGTTTTTGATGGTACTTTGGGAACCTTTCCAGGAGTCTGTAAATTGAGCATCGATTCAGACGCGAAACCAGTCGTGTTACCCATTCGTCGTTTGCCACTTTCCGTAAAAGAGACATTTGAAAAGGAACTCATACGGCTGACAGATCTAGGAGTAATACAGCAAGTAGACGAGCCAACCGATTGGGTTAGTCAGGTCGCTATAGCCAGCAAGAAATCCGGCGAATTGAGAATTTGCATCGACCCGAAACCATTAAACGCAGCATTAAGAAGGGAGTATTTTCGACTTCCCTTATTGGAAGACATTCTTCCTCAGCTAACCGGCGCTTGTTTTTTTACCAAGGTAGATTTGTCCTCTGCTTTCTGGCATGTAAAACTGGACGAACAGTCCAGTTTGTTAACGACATTTGGGACACCTTTTGGTCGTTTCCGTTGGCTTCGTCTACCGTTCGGATTGAAAGTCTCCAGCGAAATATTCCAAAAACGACTAATCCAAGCGATTGAGAACCTACCCGGTGTCATGTGCATAGCTGACGATGTTTTGATCCACGGTCGTACCAAAGTCGAACACGACAAAAATCTGGAACTCTTTTTAGCTAGATGCCAACGGGTTGGCATCAAGCTCAAACAAGAGAAAATCGAATATTGTACCAACGAGGTTACTTTCCATGGACACGTTTTATCCAGAGAAGGAATCAAGCCGGATCCAGCAAAAATCGGTGCAATAGTGAATATGGAACACCCAAGTGATGTGAAAGGTATTGCTCGTTTCAATGGAATGATTAACTACCTGAGTCGATTTCTGCCCTGTTTGGCTCAAATCATGGAGCCCATCAGGCTACTGACCCACAAGGATACGCCATGGGTGTGGGGAGAGGAACAGGAGCGGGCGTGGAAACATATCAAGCAACTAATCGTCAAAGCTCCTGTATTACGTTACTATGATTCACGTCTGCCGTTAGTGATACAATGTGACAGCAGCCAAAACGGGATTGGAGCAGTTCTCATGCAGAACGGACAGCCGATTGATTTCCGAAGTCGAACCATGAGTAGCGCCGAGACCCGATACGCACAAATCGAAAAGGAACTGCTGGCGGTGGTCTTTGCAATGGAAAAATTCAACGATTACACATTTGGGAGAAAAACTATCGTCCAAACCGACCATAAACCATTGACAACTATCGTAAAAAAGCCTCTGGATAAGGCGCCACGCCGTTTGCAGGCAATGCTGGTACGCCTACAGAAGTACAATTTCGAGATCGGATACACTCCTGGAAAGAACATGGTACTGGCGGATACACTATCGCGAGCCCCACTGGCAACAGAAGAAGACAACTGCACCGGATACGAACAAGTACACCTAACGCTCGCGGAATCAGACTCGCGGTTACCACGAATAAGGCAGACGTTTGCCGATGACGAAGAGATGGAGAAGCTCGAAGAGCAAATCAGAAACGGCTGGCCCGACAACGCACGACAAGTGAGTGAAATCATTCGTCCTTATTTCAAGGTCCGGGATGAGTTGACCACAGAAAACGGTCTTGTGTTCCGTGGAGAACGGTTGATTATTCCACGAGCTGCCAGAAAACTCACTATGCAAGAAATACATCGTTCGCACCTCGGTGTGCGTAGTTGTACGAGACGCGCTAAGGATACCGTATACTGGCCAGGCATGACTAGTCATATCAAGGATTTTGTTTCAACCTGTATGGTCTGCAAGCAGTACGGGACTCGACAGCCAAAGGAGCCTATGGTGTGCCGCTCAGTCCCCAAGCGACCTTGGCAACACGTAGCGGTTGATCTATTCTCGCATACAGACAAGTCATATCTACTTTTGGTGGACTATTTCAGCGATTTTTTTGAAATTGAGAAGTTAAATTCTACATCAGCCGAGGAGATAATCGGCAGGTTGAAAGCCCAATTCGCAAGATATGGCATTCCAGAGTGTGTGAGATCAGATGGTGGTCCACAATTTTCAGCACAACAGTTTGCGGAATTTGCCGAAAAATGGCGTTTTAAACACGAAGTCTCCAGTCCACACCACAGTCAGTCTAACGGTAAAGCGGAATCTGCTGTGAAGGAGGCAAAGAAAATAATGAAGAAATGTTCAACAGCCAAAGAAGACGCCTATCTGGCACTGCTAGAACACAGAAACACCCCGTCAGCAGACATAGATTTGAGTCCGGCTCAACGGCTCATGGGAAGAAGAACGAGAACACGAATACCACTAGTTGAAGATCGTCTAGCCCTGCAAACTGTCACGTGGGACACCGTAAGAAAGCGATTGAAACAACGAATGGAACGAGAAAGGCAAGTGTATGACAAAGGGGCTCATGAGCTACCAAGATTGGAAGAAGGAGATACCGTTTGGATTCAGCCGTTCGGTATGGGCTCTGACAGATGGGCCCCAGGGATTGTGGAAGGACGAGATGGAGAGCGTTCTTATGTGGTACGCACAAACCACGGGACATTAAGGAGGAATAGAGTACACCTACGGAAACAGGAAACGACGAACACAAGTTCTGGAGCAGCTGAATTCAGTTCCACTGAAGAGAACGAGTTCGTTCTACGAAACCGAAGAATACCGAAGATTCTTTAAAAAGGGAAGGATGTGGTGGAGTGCAGCCAATCGTGTACGCCATATTTGCATTGGCCAATCAGATTGTTTGACATTGACCTATATCTATAGTATCGATAACAGACTAGATGAGATGTTGTGCGCGGTGTAGTGAATACACATCTTGCTCTGAACCTGACTTGTTCTACACCAACGTTACACCAATCATTCAAGATAACGTCATCCTTAGTTCACTCAGTTGACATGACCTCTGATAATCAGTAAGATAGAAATAGCCATAAATGAATACTAGGGAAAGGAAACACATCAATAAGATACAGGTTACCGTTGAAACCCACATTTCTGGCAGACCTCCCTGTGGCACAGAAGAAGTTGTTTATTTGGGTAACCAATACACGACTTATGCGTCTCAACGGGACTACGAACAGAAACACTCATTTGCACACCACACTCGTCTGAGGATTCTCCAGTCGCTTTGGACACCATGTCTCAGTTCCATCATGTGGCGAAAGCCATTCCATGTGATGCTGCCCTCTAACGATCCTTCCTTTATCTCTCCCGTATTTATCCCACGATCAGTTCGATCCATGCTGCTACTGAATAGTGGTGTAAGTAGTATGGTGCGACCGTCTATCCTCAACACACTTGAACATTCTACCCAGTCTGTTGACATTCGGACTTTCCAGGTGAACTTGGTTGATGAGTACATCACGACTGATTTGTACTTTACGTAAACCACCTAATATCTGTTTAATCATAAGCTTCAACACGTATACAAAGCGGAACATACCTTGACATGCATTTATCTATCAGGTGTGGATTTGCCTGACTTGACAAATCTGACTCCGTCGTCCACATGCAAGCATTGTCTATAGGATCGGTTGTTTAGTAAACAGGGTTGTCTGTAACACCAAAGGTGTTAGTCAAACCTCTTTAGTTTAATCTGCGGGGTGATCCTTAACTCATGGGAAATGTTTGTCACCAAAACGTTCACGGCTTTACAATGTCTAAGACGTTCTAAGTTGGCTATCAGGTACACTTTCATATAAATGGAGTTAGCATGAAGATTTCATTGTAACTGACTGCAATTTCATTAGCGAGTTCTGGACAGTAAAGTTCTCGTTATATTTATATGCAAATACAATTTAAAAATAGGCTAAATTACCAATATTGCTTGTAGTACTCACCCTGGCAACAATAAAAACATGTCCTAATGTGTAACCTCTGATGAGAAAGTAAAGGTTTTACTGAGGAAGCGACAGATCTATGCTGGGTTAATAGAACAGGAATTTAGCACCAACTCAAAGGCAGTGATCTATCTGCATGTGTGGGCTGCGATCAAATGTGAGTGATGGTCAACTTGAAATCAATCAAATCCCCGACTACTCATCAGTAATCTAAACTAGCGCCTAGCAGGTTCAATAAGACCAGTGATTTCGACATGCATTGGAAATGCTAATCGCGGGGTTATCGATTAGGGTTCACAGGACAGTTACTGTTTCTGCTCTCGAGAAGATCGAACAACAAGGTCGTTGCTCACAAGCTTAAGTGATTGAGCGTTCAGATCTGATAATTCGATGGTGCTTAATGTGAGGTGAATGGCGTAGTGGTCAACACGGTTGCCTCATGTAAGCGTGCCCGGAGTTCAACTCCCGACTGTGACAAGGACACGCACTACTGACGAGCTCTAATGAGAGCGAAACTCGAGTTTAGTGCTTCCTTTCGAAAACGGCTGGCTAGAAAGTCTATCTGAATGTGAAGGCCGCGATCAAAAATGAGTGGTGTTCAACTTGAAATCTATACCTCCTAATGTGTAATCTCTGATAGAAGGGTAGAGGTTTTACTAAAGCTAAGTTTACTGAGCAGAAATTTACCACAACTGAGAGAAGAGCACACAAAGCTTTCGTTGCCACCAACAACGGGAAGAAGACTGCGTTAGTTTTGCATTCAGGACGAGTGAATGTGCCCTTATCGTTGTAGTTCCTAGTTTAGGACTTTACTGGTTTACCACAGACGAGTGTCCTATCCTGCCAAACCGTGAAACTTCCAATCATAAATTATGCTTTTGTCACAGAATTCTCCAATTTCTCGAAAAACGTTATTTGTCTTATATAGGGCTTAAAACTACTTTTCTGATTGAAATATAAACTGCACACAGATATCTGTTGTTTCTCCACCTTTCACGAACTTCCTCCATCTGACGTTATTATTTTTGGTAACCTGCTTACACTCTTCCTTCCTTATTGGTGTCTCGTTATATTCCTATACTCTTGATCGGTCTAATTTGAACTTTGCCTATATTATTGATTATAAACCATATACATGAGAACAAGCTTGTGAGCGTGTTATCTTCGGGGTGGACAACATAGTAGAACTATCTTTGTAGATCGGTTTTCTTATTGTCTTCATGCATTAGCCTTGGGTGGTTGGGTTGACTATGAAGCTCCGCCCTAGTTGCATATGACGTTATCGTCCGTTACTAATTGTTCGTGCCACTATCCGTTGTTCTGTTACCCGTTGTAGTCAGCTGACGCTTAACTTAACTTACCGGTCAGCCTTATGGAAAAATGGTTTCTGATAACCGATGCATATACATTTTCGTAACAAATTCGAACATGTAAAGATTTGATAACCTAGATGTTTCTTTAACGTCGGCAGATTTGCATTGAAAGCTTAATGTGCACCATCTCAACCCCGTATTCATTCGTAATGTCAAACTCGATAAAGACTGGCTTTCATTTTTTGGAATGCTCTAAACGTGAACTTCTACATTGGGTAGGGTGGCGATAACCAGAACCTTCCTTTTTTTTCTGTTAACTAACGCCCAGTACCTTTTGGATGGAAGACTGTCATTTGCAACCACAGTACTTCTGTACAAGTTAATTATGGCCACCTATGGTGGTTTTGTGGAGTGGGCTTCAAATATTTCTTTCAGATGAGTCAAATGATTCGTAACCTACTTATGGCGACTACATTTTTTTATCAAACCGCAGAGTTATTTTGATCTGGCGAAATATTTCCCGACCTTCAGTATTCGTGAAGATATTCGATTTGAAGGTACCGCTCTGAGTCGTTTCGACTGAATGTGCCATTCCGCAGATACCACGAGCACACAGTTAGACAACAGGAGTTTCAAGCAGCTTCTACGGTGAACTGTTATGTTTACGGTCGTCACCATTCTCAATATTATTTAAACGTGACGATAGATGTCAAAAACATAATTTCACATGATGTATTCGGTAAAACCATGTAAACTTATGTTGTTGACTTCGCTCATCAAGTTTACACCGGGAAAACTTTTTTCATACTTCGTAATATCTTGTGAAATCATGTCCCTAATAACCGGCTCCTAAACGTCGTACGCACACTGAATGTTCAATGAATATTTTTGCCTTAAGCCTGATTCACGGTCGGCTGTTAGACGTAGTCATCGTGTGAACTGGCGGTCTAAATTTTATTTGGTACCGCCTCTTTTGTTCATTGCTCCTATTTCAGGCACGTACTCGGCGTCAGCTAAATAAACAATGTTAACACTGAGATGGATTGTAGGCTGGGTTAGCAGGCCTGACAGCGGACGTCGCCGGTGTGCCAAAATGTCAGCTCTGTTTCAGTGACCTTCAGAGTGTGGTAACACGAGAGAACTACCCCTAACCCACAAGTACGATGGGCGGAACGGCCTGGTCGTCAAACTCTCAGACGAGCTGGTGACAGTGACGCAAGTGGTATTGACTGCATTTCACGGAGGTTTCCAACTAGATTCGAATTATTGTTCTGGGTACAAGCTTTTTGAACAGCTGTGGCGGTCAAGCAATTTGACTGACAGAGTCCCACTTGCGGAACGCTATTTTTGAAAGGAGTGGTGATAATGTGAACACTGGGCTGAACTTGTCGTTCTCCCGCGTCTACCAGTGGGATGAATGGCAGATGTAAAGACTACTTGTTCGATTTGTGGTGTTAGTTGAGCGTTTTCGCGTCCAACTCGTGAGACTAGAACACTGGTCTAACGCAACTTGGTGTCTAGACAGACGGCGATTGTCAGTTGACCGCGCTTTTGCGCTACTCAGAGCCGGAAAGTTAGCGTGCCTGTTGTTGCGGCATGCTGTGCGAGCGTGCGGATACATGCTGTCCGCTCACACGGCGTGCATTGGCATAGGTCACGAACCGTGGTATTGCAAAACTTCCGTAACCTTATTTCTGTCTCTGTGTCATTTGCACATTAATGATTTCACAGTTGATCCCTAACCAGCTTGCACGCGCACGGTGCTCAGATTTAACAGGCTTCATTCGTTTGTCTTTGTTAGTTCTCCATTATAGCACTTTTATTCGCTACAGTGCATTCGCACATATATCAGTTTTACTGTCTGATTAAATATACAGGGAAGTGGGTACTATAGGGGAAACATCAGTCAAATTCGGACGGATATTACTGATGAGCCTTATTCTGAGTGAAACAGTAACTCAAGGTTTCTTTTCGAAAAGGGCTGACTTTGAAGGCGAAAGTGGTGTTTAAATATGACTGATGCTTACATATTCTCGGTACATTATTTTCTAGGTCCGGTGATCGAGAATGTAGGGGTTTCGCTTGCACGTGTGAGGTTGGTGTTTTGCATCTCATACCGACTGTCCCTTGTATCTGATGAACGCAAACAGGAAAGAATGTGGTTACCCCTGGTTGTCCGTTTTTCAGGGGGGACATCGATTAATATAAACATAATTTGAAATTCGCAATCGGTGGGCACAACGAGGAGCAATCAGCGGTGAGTTGAATTGTGTCCGTATACACCAGTATCTACTAAATTGGATGATCAGATCATGCTTATGAGATTGGTGGCCTTGCTGGCAAGATACACAACTGGTAACATGTAAGTTATTAGTTCGATTTCGTGTTACTGCAGAATCCCCCACCCTCAGCTAAACTTGATTAAAGTCGTGTACTTATACTCCATAATACCTCAAAGGGGATTGTCTTTGCTGGAAAACGCTGATCCCTCGGTGACTTCCGATTGCGACGGGTGTTTTCACCGCAGGATTTTCTAACAAAGGTATACCCACGGACCGAGAAACCCTGGTTTCAAACACTACGGGGGGCGTTCCGCTATTGTGTAAGTGGGGCAGATGAAGAATTTACGAAGCATATCGTAAGTAAGAACATAGAAATCACCGAGTGGTGACTAACTGTTGAAACCTGCAGTGAAACACAGGACCAAAATAATTGTCTATCTGGACCCTTCTGGTCTAATGTGTTAAAAAAATTGAACGTGGCTTCTTACCTAAAGGGAATTGAGGTACATGATTGCTTCCGTCACTCAGCGGTTTTCGTGGGTGGACTTTATCTATAAGGTGTTTTCAGAAAAAGTGAAAAGCACCTTTTGACCAATCATTATGAAATTCCGCTTTTTGAGGAAATGGTTCCAAATAAAAACTAACATGTCAACCCCACTTCTTGGTCTAGACAGCAGAGAAACAGTGTATCCGAACTATCTGTAAGTCGCTTTTTAGTGTGAATACCAGTCCTGTTCATAATCACACGCACTACTTGAGCGAGGTGAGAGCGAGCGGGTTCACTCTGGTAGATCAGGTCAATGCACTAATCGTTACTAGACTAAGTCTACTAAATTGTCCATCCTTGGCCCCTTGGCTACTGCACTATCATCTGTTTATTCCTGACAGGACCTCATTTCGAAAGAAAGCGGTACCGCCAGTGTTGCCTATAATTATGCGTGGTTACAACCCAGGCTGACAACATCTCACAACCAGCTTGATTACTTCTGAAATGATGATTTACAATTAATCTAGCTGTTTATAACAGTTAAACAATTAAACTAATAAACTGACCTACATTTTTAGGTCACGTATTGTAAGCCCTTGCTGTCGACATGTGTCGTTTGCAGGAACTTATGCACCTGCGGTTACAGCACTGCAATGAACAATCAGTTTCCACCCTCCGTGTGAGTTAATAATGAACCCTGCGATAGTAGACTAAAATTCTCCTTCAGGCTCGCAAAACATCATTACGATGAAAGATGCTTACCCAGTAAAGCGGTGTAGGCTTCCAATAACTGTATTCTTGAAAGTCGTGGACTACTGTCATCAGCAACGGTTGCGAAATAGAGCTGACCAGTTTGGTGGTTGTGGATTAGTACTAACGTTGTATCGGTCAATAATCTAATGCAGTGAATGGGACGTTCGACGACGTCTTTTTTGACAGCACTTCACCTGGTAGGTCACGCAATCTTTGGACAACCCCGCTAACACCTTCTGGTGAACGAATGTTTGTCATCCAGCCGGAGCTGGGCTGTCGTGAGGAATCAAGCTTTCACAGAGTCGTAGGTCAATCCAACAGTATGCGCTCTCTTCTGTTCTTTTCTGATACGTGAGCTTGCATTCAGTCAGAAAGTCAAATGTTCTGCTACAAAGGGTCAAGAACGAGGGACCATATTCAACCGACTGAAACTCATTCACAAATGTCTTTGGTTTCAAAAGAATTCGCGTAACGCGTGTCACAACTATCGAGGGAACCATCTGGTTCTGGGCGCCCCGAGATCATTGAATATTTTGACTGTTCATGGTGTAGTTCCGACACATTAGGAAAATTTACGTAGAGAGCATGCAGAGTTTCGTCCTGTCCGCGGTTTCATTCACCACATCTTTATGTTGCTTGAGTTAACAGAATGGGACTTCCGATTCAAATGACGAGGAAATGCTCTGAAGGTGTCTCTTATAGAGATGTGTGTCTGTCCGCCCACGGTTTAAATAACTAAGCGTGTTTAGTTAAACTTGTTATGTAACATCGTAACTGACATACCAAAGGACTTTCCAACTGCAACTCTCACGTCAAACAATGCTAGTGATAACATTACTAGGCTTCCAGGAGGAATGTTAACACAGATACACGGGACTACTACTGGATGACGGACTTGAGGGACAGTTTACACATAGGTTATAGTGCTAATCGTGCTGCTCAGACCGTTCCTAAGAGGCACGCCACTTTAATTAGTCACTTTGACTTGCTTAGTTCAGCTATGTACTGACTACGGCTCCTGCATTCAACATTGGTGGTTACATTGCTTAGGCGAGAAGTTCCCTTCTTTAAATGATTGAGCAATCGGTGGTGTAGTCAGTAATTAGTTATCTATAGAAAGAAGATTGTCTTCCGTCTTTTATGCCGCCGTTTGAGCTGGCGGAAGGACGTGATTCGAGACGCCTCAATGCAGTCTCAAAACCGTTAGCTTTTCACAATCTTTATACCTTAGGGATGCACACACATGGTAACATCGCACCATAAGTGACGAAATGGTCTGCCGATATGTTTTCAGAACAAATGTTTTTGACAGATTAGCAAGCCTTGACCTAGATACATAGACCTACAAGGCAATTTTTGCGAATGCTACTTAAACAAAGAGTTCGGATATTCAGGGTATTTCATACCGAACATCACTCACACTTGATCGCAACCCTTTCAGTTAAATAGGCCTTTCGACTAGTTTACTTCGAAACGAAGCACTGGACTTGAGTTGCACCCTTATTATCAGTAGTGCATACCTTCATCCTGACCGGAATTTGCACTCCAGCCACAAGAATAGACATGGCGGAGTGATCATACCCCGCTGTTCAAATACAACCTTGTGTATGTAGTGATTAGCTTTAGTAAGAGCGAACCTTCAGTCTAGTGCGTCTTATCGAAGTAAGCTAGCCGAAGATCTTGTCTGAATGCGAGGGTTGCGATCATGTTTGGAGGATGTTCAATTTGGAAAGCCAATTTTTGAACGTAGATTCGTGCACTCTGTACACTACCCGGCTTAAATTGCAAATTGTGACTTGTATGTTGCGTATGTCATGGGATTAAAATAAGGGCTTCATTCCGCTGTTTGACATCAAATTGGTGAGTATGACGCAAAGCGCAATGATCTTCTGTGAGTAGACACTGACAGAAAAAACGCAGGCTCGCAGTCAATGATGCTCTTGTTTTTCCGATCCGTCGCTGACTTTAAGCACACTACAGTGTGCTACCTATGGTGTTCCATACATCCGTGGTATCATAGTCTAACAATGCGTTCAAGAGATATATAAGGCTTGTGCAGTCACTCATAGCTCCACATGGATTAGTAGCAGGAAGCACGTAACGGTTAACTAATGTTGTTATCGTGTGACAACAGGCTGCCACGCACCAGAGAACGGGTTTCAGACGGGCCTTTTAGTGACGACTCGGTAATCATAGAACAGCGCCACTAGTTGTTAGGTGGCTATTTAGGCCACTTATATGATGGAGGCTGAATCATGTAATCACCGTGATTTGGCCGGCAACGTTGGGGAACGCAGACTTTACAAGAGAAATATGATTAACTTAGATTTGCAGATCTCCAGAAGCCGGTGAAATGCATCCAGCGTACGGACCATGACTGGTTGGTATCATCAACGTTCGAGGGGCTAAAAGAGATAAAGAGAACGTAGGTCGGATTTCCCCAAAGCCAAAACCATAGAGAAACCTTCTCCCTTGGCATCGAATCCTTCACTCCATAAACCCACTAGCGATAGGGAAGAAAAAGCGTCAGGACAACCGAGCACATGGTAAAAACAACGACACGCATATCAGGCTGACGCCCTGTAGAAAAAAATACACACTTATCCACGCTAGTTGATTAAGTTCCTTCACATGCAGTGACACGTATCAACTGAGAGGAGAACACACTTAAATTTTCATCATCCCCATCACAAGCCGTACCCCGATGTTTTTTGGGAGAAACCTCCAACCAATCTTCCATTCGTCTAGTTTATAATCTTATACTAGTAAACAAGAAGACTGTTAGCATTATTGAAGATACGGCAGCAGTTAACGAGAAATCTATTGAGAATGCAATAGGTGGAACTGGTCTGCGCAACACCTTCTCTATTCTACTATCTCACGACGGTTTCCGGAATGCAGGTCAACTTTCCCCCAGTCCTCATGTCGGCATGCTAAAGTTAGGTGGTTTCGCACTATCATCAAAATAACTCCAATTTCGGGGTGGTCATCACCCTTAAGCATCACTGTCTGTTAAGCCGTGAATGAACTTCTTACGCATTACTGTTTTGTGCAATCAGCATAGTTAGCAACCGCACGACAAATTAGCATCGTGTTAACTGTCATCAAGAAGCTGAACCACATTCTTTCATACCTCAACCGCATACTTCAACTGGACGCTTACTCATTAGACCGTTCTAATAATCGTAAAAAAGGGTCAGCATGCAAACGATGATTCAAGTGAGAACGGGACAGTGCGGGTCTCCGAAAGCACATACTTACATTGCAAACATTCTACGTGGCTGGAACAATCAGTTCAAAAAGATTGTCCACAAAGTAACTATACTTGACAATCGGAGATTTATTCGTACAGTTTCTCATCGAATATCGTTGTCGATTCTAAGTAGAACCAATAAGACATAATTTTAGACCGTTGCAATTTTAACGAATGGTGTAGTGAGTGAACAGCGGTCCACGGACTCGATTGCCAGACGAGACATCAGCACAATATCCACCACGCCATCATCTTACTCCAGAGGTGTGGATGTATCCAGAATCAACCGTATTCCTCCGTTCAGTCTTCTCACTGGCATGGTGAGTTTTTATTTGTTTATTTTCACACCGCTTAATTTGATTGTTTGCACTACTGCATTGTAAGGTGTCAGTTACTAACGCCTGATTTCCGCGCACACACTCAACTTGGTTGTAAGCTACACAATGTTACTGAATATTGAGCTGTTACGTACAGAACCAGTTTGATCTGAGTCAATCTTCAATATTCCATCTCGTTCTGTCCGAATCAAGAGGTTTACTGATGCTCTAATAGACTTCGTATGGCAGTGAATCCTGACAAATTTCGTACTCGTTATTCTCAGAAGCTTCCAGAACAAAAATCAGTGAGGTCACCTCATCTTGTCAAAACTGATGTCCTGAAGTTAACACTGTTAGTTGTCGTTTACAGATATTTTTTTGAACAAAGCAGATAGAACATGAAAACTGGTAGATGCAAGCATTTCGTATTGACTCATCAGTACCAAACTTACAATAACACGGGTGGGCTTTTTTAAAACAATCGATTTGAGGGGTGGAAAATCAATAAGCGTGAGAGGATAAGACATTAAGTCCAGGGAAGGGTCAGGTTCACGAACAGTTGTTTCTGAACACAGAGAGCTGGTTTGAGTCGATTAATTGCAACTGCTTCAGCGAACCGTAAGAATCTCGGGTTGGAATGTCGCAACAGGATTTTGAATGCACAAGATGGATCGGTAGCATGACCGGTGGTCAAGACGTGTCTAGCGACTGAGGAAACTGGCTGTTTATGCGTTTCAGAAACATTACCATTCTCCGGTAACGCGGACTTCTGTACCCATTTAGGTAAATGTTCCTTCATTCTGGAGATCAAGCATCTCTCGGTTCTGCCTATGTAACTTTCTCCGCAGTTACATACAAATTGGTAAACACAATGTGAAGTGGCACCGATAGGCTGATCTCCTTTGATTGAAGGCACTGGTAGTTTCTGAGTCCGAGCGATTACACGGAGTTCAGCTGCATTAAATGTTCGTTTAATTGAATTTCTTAATCGCTGTGATGTTTGCTGCATGACATAATCACCCTTAAAAGGTAGCTCTATATAGACTCTCTTTTTCTCTACAGTGACCACCTTTTCGGATGGTAATTTTGGTCTACTGTGCCTATCTATGAAACTTCTGGGGTAACCATTTGATTGTAGGACAGACGTAATCAGATCTAGTTCCTCCGCGAGGCTGTCAGGCGTACAGATTCGCCTTGCTCGTGTGAAGAGAGTATTTACTAATGCTCGTTTGTGTTGGATCGGTGTGAAGCTGCTAAAGTTTAGGTATTGACCTGACCATGTGGGTTTCCTATACACGGTTCTTCTAACCGAGCCATCTTCCCGACGACTTATTAGGATATCTAGAAATGGCAGGCAGTTGCCGACCTCAAATTCACAAGTGACCTTTAGATTAGGATGGCAACTATTTAGACGTTGCACCAGGTTATCTATCATCTGTTTAGATCGACTGAAAATTAAGGTGTCATCGACGTAACGCTTGTAATATGACAAGTTTTCTATCTCGGTAGCTAGCTGTTGCTCAATTTTCAGCATGAAAAAGTCTGCTATGATGGGACCTAGTGGACTTCCCATGGCTACTCCGTCTATTTGACGGTAGGACTGTTCAAGGAAACGAAAACTGACATTCTCAGTACAGAGCAGCAAAGTTTCCTTCAATATGTCGGTGGGAAGTGGCAACGAAGTGTGACTCATTTCAACGAGTTCACAAATGTAGTCAATCGTTTCATGCAGTGGGACATTTGTGAAAAGTGACTGAACATCTATAGAGCACATCAGTTCATTGGCAAGATTGATTCTGTCCAGGTCACTGATCAATTCAAAGGAATCTTTAATGGAGTATTTCTGAAATTTCTGTTTTACTGGGGTTAGAATAGTGACCAGCCAGCGTGCTAATTTGTGGTAAGGTGAGTTTGTCATTGCCAAAATTGGCCTAAGTGGCATCCCAGATTTGTGAGTCTTTGGTAGGCCGTAAAGTTGAGGTGTTGACGATCCGCGCGGCTTAAGAGACTTATACGTTACTTCATCAATAATCCGCAACTGCAAGAGCAGCTGAAGATGTCGTCCTATGCGGTCCTCTATTTCGCCAATGTTGTCTACTCTCTCTATTCGTCGAAACTTTGTTTGATCATCCAATATTGATAACATCTTCTGTACATACACATCCTTGTCTAGAATGACGGCCCCAGAACCCTTATCAGGCTTAAGTATAACCACGTTTTTCGACTTAAGCTCTCTTAATGATTGCAGGTGTTGCTTCGTGATAGCACACCGACTATTAATTGGAGTCCTGATAAAACCATAAGCTATATCGGTGAACTTAGTCTTTAACCGACCTAGATTGTCAGCACTAGTTGGTCGAAGATCAGATAACTGATCAATAAGATTCTCAAACTGGGCTTCAACACAAATACGATCAACCTTATGTGCTGGTATTTTATAATCAAGACCTAAGGCTAACGCTTCTAGTTGCAACGAATCCAACTGTATTGAAGAACAGTTCAGCACGTACTTACTAGAATCCGGCGGAATTGGTTCTTCACCGTGCTTCGTACGTGACTTCCGCAACCGATTGATATAAGTCCTCTTCGCACGATCGATAATTTTCTTACAAAATAGTGTGAAGAGGATACGAGAGCAAAGTGTCAAATTTACGGCTCCAAATAATCAAGTACATTTCGTGCTTATTTACGACAGTCAAGTCACATTTGTATATCAAATTAGATTTGACTGTACGGTGATTGTAGAAGGTACGCAAAAAATTTGCATTGTATTCAGCCCGAGATTAAGCATGACTTTAACCCATATTTTACATTTTCAACCCCTACTAGAGTTACAAACAGGTCTTGTACACGAGACAAAACTTATTTGTTCAGAAGTGAAGAACAGTATACAATGAACTCATGACCGATAAAACGAGAGCAGACTGTTCGACAAGCAGTCAAGGTTTTTCATTCAGAATGTTGTGTAAAAAGACACACGATCAGTCCGCAAAGTGGCCAGTTCCCTTTACTGTGGTCTCATTACACGTATCAACATGCACCCTTTTAAAATTTCGGATGAAATGACTGGTGGTTTGGATCTATTTCAGTATTTCCAACTGATCGTTGAAGACTGTCGTGAGTTTCCTTCAACCCGAGATTGTCTACCACGATTTCCACGATATCCCCAATGTGAAATGAAAATGTTCACGTTTCATCACATGACTTCTCTCTATTTTGATTGAATTTATTAGTGCTCACCTGGGTAAGTTTAGTTGCCAGCTCTTGTTTGAACTGGGCAACATTACTCGGTTGTCCTAAGGATTCGTATGTAATGTGTGTACTTATTAAAGACCATAGCCATCGTCATTAAAAGATACGCGCGAGCAAAGCCTCACTATGTTAGCATCACCACAAGTTTTTCGCAACCGTAGATGGTGCACACTGCAAAGGAATGGTGTCTACGTCATTAGCACGCGTGAAGCCCTAGATAATGAAATTTCGACAGACACAGGTGGGGAATTCAGTTTTCAACCGTGCTGTGCATATTGTTCTCAGTTGACCAGGTGTTGATTCCGCTCGTATGGATTTTACTAGTTCTAGGGTACCCTTTGCGGAGACGAAACACCCATCATCAAGATCCGTTCTGGGAATTCTTGAGAATAACGAGGTTTGACAGGAGACATTATGAATAAATTCTAAATCATCAAGAGCAATTGACACCTAGATTACGTGTGCGAACGTGCAAGGTTTCTTGTTTAACGCTGTAAAAGTTTGCTTATTGATCACAAGCACTGTTCAGCCAGTACACTGCTATATCAGCCGACTAAGTTAATTATAACATGTGGCATTAGGTTAGCAGACTGGGAAGGTGAAGGAGTAAACTAAAGTGAGGTAGAAATGGCCAGTTGCTTTACCAGCTTATAAACAGTTCTAAACCTATCTACACTGGCTCCACACACTTCCAGAGGTCCTTTTGAAATGGCTCGTCTGTGAATATTGACGTGATGTAGTAGACGGCTAACTGAAACATGATATGAACTCAGTGCACGTTACAAACATTTTCACTGACTGAAGCTTCGAGGTTTAGATTATTGGAAATCGAACACTGTTCACACTTAATAGCCAATTCCACGTTCTGCCAAACTGTTCAACTTAATCACTTCAAAAAGAGACATGTAAATCGAGTTCCGCTTTTATGAGTTCCTCAGTTTGGCTTACCCTCCTAAGTCATAAAATTTGTACTGCGATCCTAATGGGTTTGAACCGAATGTGCTAACACCACACTACAGATGAACGAACAATGGTAGCTCAACCGCCGAATGTAGCTGCTTTTACGGTCAAAGAAGTATCAATATCGGGACACGTTACATATTGGACACGAAATTCTAAATAGTTAATCGGCCTGAGTACATATATGACTGGTTCAACGAGATAATTAAGGAATGTGTACGGACGAACACACTGGAGATGTGATGATGGGTTTATCATGATGTTCCAGCTGGACGGAATGGATGGATAGGGTCGTTCGAACCCTTACAACCATGCTTCAGAAGTAGACTTAGGGTTCACGAAGATTCCAGCTGGAGGACAGAATCATTAAAGAAGTGGGTGCTTGAGTACGGTCCCGCGGAACTCATATTTAGACCTAGTCTCAGAAGTAGATTAAAATCTTAGTAGGTTTCAGTATAAAAGATGTCAGTCATCTACAATGTTCTTGCTAATTAACTGTTTACATACGTTTACATTGTAGTGAACGGTAGGACTTGCCGTAAATATCTTTCCTATGTTCGAATCGTGCCAGCAGTATTTTTCGCTTTTTCTTAATAACATTCACTATTTTCAAGTGTTCTGCATTTTACGTAATCCGGCTTTCCTTTTTGCAATACTTCCACCTGTTCTGGATTTTACGGGGATGTTGATGTTAGGTCACTTTATTTACAACGCGGGTTTCTGCGATTAATATGTGATTCGAATTCTCAAATTGTACTACCCACGAAAATTGACAACTCATAAGTATCTATAATCTGTATTCGCCAGATAAGCCGCCTTCCTTACAAGTCACGATTCCATCTGCGATCTTCTGTAGCAAAGACACAGAGTTCAGCTTGATGTTTTCAAAGTTGAGAATATTAACCGTGAGCAGTTTCACATTAGTTTCGCGTAGTATTGTCACTTAATTGGACGTACTAGTGTGACGTTTTTTCATGTCGAACCAAACAATCTTTTTTGTATAGATGCAATGAAAAACGCGAGTATCTGGTAATTCGAAACTCCAATGTACCTTTTCCTGGTTAACGAAGAAAGTCCTTATTGATTTGTAACCAGGTGTGTAAGAACTTTATTCATTGAACTAAGTCACCTTTTAGATGCTTGCAGTTAACTGAAACTTGAATTATCATTTGTGGAATATTCGCACCACATTTGTTGTGCAGTGTTTAACATGTTTTTAGTTAATGGATTGAGAAGAAGGCCATCTGAGGTGGTTGTAAAGTATGGTATGACAAATCTGTTGATAACGTTGTCTTCTCCTCAGTGAGTTTATTAGAAACTTGACTTCACTCCGACAGTTTTCGTGGACAAGCTTCCATCCTGAACATCAGGTGTCACTTAACAAGGTAACTGGTGTACGGTTGAAATGTTGGGCGGTATTGTAACTGAGCAAAGAGCTGTAAGGAAGGACGGAATACATCAAGCGTAACTTTCTACGACACAGTTCTTCTGTACTACTGTCTGGTTAAGGTCTGCCCATTTTGGAACGCATAGACTAAATTTATGGTCATAGATGGTTCGGTAAAAATCTTTTAACGTCCACTCGATCTTTTGGTAGGCAAAAATCAACTGGCACCGCCAATCTCCTGATCACTACCCTAATGTGTATCCGGAAGACACCAGGTGCATGTTGTGTGCTTGTTTTTTTTTGCTGACTGTTTGCCCGCCTGTGTTCGTCAGCTGTGGCGTCGTATCGCTCCAGTGTGTTTAAATGTTCAATGTTGGCATGCTACACTCCAACATTTTCAAGCACACCGTCTTTTTTTCTTCTTCTTCCCACACCTGTGAACGTTTTGCTTGCACTTAAGAACAAAGCAAATCCTAGGCCTCTATGAACACAAAGACAAGATCAGTTAGATCTAAAGACTAACTCTCCCGTGTACCAACTTGTTTATCTTTTCAGAATGCTCAATTTTCGTGCATGGGAAGTGTGCAACTTAGTTGTTGAAATATAAACAGCAGTGATTGAAGACGTACGGAGTTTACCTCGATCATGTGCACAATCACCGTTCGTTAACCTAAATCACTGAACAGGCTCGTGAGGTTACACCTGCGAATAATGTCGACACACCATTCAAGGCATTTTTGTTTTCCATCTCTGTCCATTTGTGTAAGCGCGATTCGGTTTATTCTAACCACCGCATTGTGGTATCACAGCTTCAGTGTGCTAGTGTTACTCTGAAGCACAATGGACCTCCTCACAGCAGCCACCTCAGGAAATACACAATTCAGTCGTTAACAAAGTTTGTGTGTTGGAGGGGGTAGAACTACATTCTCTATATTCTAGTCTCATTCAGTTGGTACGATGTGCCGGAACGGGCATGCAAACAGTTCATCATGGAAGTCAGCAACACTTGGCAACACATGAGTTTGTCTTTTCCAATGTGAGTGTTCTCAGCCAAGTGAAGTGTCTGTGAAGTGTCTGTGCATGTGAGACACCATCGTCTACTAAGTCTTCTGCTTCCTCCCTAACGAGGTCCCCTGAGTCTTCCGCAATTTAGTTGTATCGGAAGCTGAGTAATGAGAAATTAACAACAGAGTAGCCAAACTAACAAAAAGATGCGCATTGATGAGTGCGTGTATGGCTGGCAGTAGTAACGACAGACCTGTATTAGCAGATCTCTTTAAGTCAACTATTTGTTTAGCTCATTTTTTGCTGTGTTGTTCGCCAAGTTTGCATGGGCACAGCCACAATTTCCCACAAAACAGACGCTGACCGACATTCATGACTAAGGCCAGGTTCGGTCTTCTTGTTCAATCGTAGTGAGGCAGGATGAGTACAACTCGCCATTCGGTTTAAGTCACATCTACAAGCATCTTTGGGAGTGGGGAGCTACAATTCGGTTCGCTCACAATCTCATCAAATTGGAGATCCCATACTTTTTATCCTGTGGGTCAGCACAGTTATGCGATTAGCATTGCATATCTTGAGCATCGTTTCCAACGGATTAGGTATCGGCAACACAGACGACGCAATGGTGAACTTACAGGAGTTGCACCCAAATAAAAATGGAACGTGTTTAGCACAAGTCTTATCAACGTCAAATGTTCCGGAATACACAGAGGCTTCAGCTGAAGTCAAAGGTTGGCGGAAAAATCGTTTCCAATGCCTCATTCTTGGGATAAATGCAACACAATAAACGTGGATGCCCGATTGCGTGGAACCTAAAACAGTGAACCAAATGAGTCTTAAATATGATCCAATGGCCTAGGGGTTAAACCAACAATATGAAATTGAATTTGTTGACAAGTACAGTCTTCGTCAAGTGGAGCGCGATTAGAGAACCGGAATTGACCAACAATCCACAAGTAACAGCAGCAATCTCCGACCCTCACACAAATCAGTGAATAGCAAGACAATACTCTTGTTTCACTGACGTCAACGTGTGCCATGCGGTCACTGTGCAAACCGAATCGAAAACTGTAGACCAGAAAAATGCTAATGTAAATGTTACTCATAAACGATGAGTTCCCGAGTGTTGACGGTTGCTTGAGTCTCCAATGTTCGACGAGAGAGTCTTGGCAATTGTGTTCAAAAACTATTTCGTACTTAAACTGAACCTCACGCATCCTAAAAGCGAACGTTGTTCTGTCACGAAGCGCTGATTAGGTGGTTGTTCGTAAGACGTACTATCTCGTGAGCAAATTTTGTTAAATCATAATGTCCACGATAGGTTTGGCATCTTGTTAGTCCGATGACTCAGTGAAGAAAACAGGAGTCATCCTCCTGAAGATTACTATCATTATCCACACACGAAATCAGCAACGTACTGTCCAAATCCCACCTCAGGAAACATCCAGATAATGAGTTCAACAGCTAGTGGTGAGTTTACTTTTTTTAACTATGGATTGCCTTTACTGTCAGTTTTTCCAATAAGACACATCCGTGTGTTTCTTTCTTTTGCTCTTCTCAAACTATGATAGCAATAGCCAAACAGCTGGTGAGTAATTTGAGTGCTTTCAATGTCTAGCGTGTTGTTTCTTCATGAATACCCATTTCCTGTGTGTAACTCACTTTAGGTTTGCAACTGTTAAATTGCCACGAATCTGTGCCGGATACAGCTTTAGCCTTGATCGTGGTTGCTTTTGCCTCGTAGATTGTTTGCAAAGATTTCATCGTCGTTGACAACTTTAGGAGAATTGACACTGTTGTTAGTGCACGTATTCTGTTATAACTTTGGGACTGTTTAGGAGAGGAAAAATGTGTCGCAACAATGGGTTAAATTACAAATGTACAAACGCATTGGTCCGGACAAACACCCACTTCTTGAGTGTGGTACAGAGATGACATGAAAATCGAGAACTTACCCATGGATTGGCTTACTAAAAAATCAACATTAAACGGAAAAAAGACAATAGATAAGAAATTAGTTGGCCATAACGGTTCAGAAATGGGTTGTTTTATTAAAATAAAACTAATTGGGTTGTCGATTGATTACGGCCCACTAAAAAGGTTGTTTGTTTCAGGCTAGTTGCGAATTGCATCAGAACTGTGAAAAGTAAACCACGCTTTGATGTTGCTCAAGAAATCTAGCTGCCAAAAATATTACCATGCCCTCACCTAATTTGGTGTCAACATTTTCTTCAAATTTACATTAGATTAATGATCCGGTAGTGTATCTTGGTGTGTGAAGGTTCGACGGCAAGTAAGCACACAGAATGAAAACAAGGAGCATAAGCAGATGTTTCCAGACGATCGCAGCCATAGCAGGATATGTTTTGATCGAGGGTTGCACTACCGACCTGACCCGGGGTTCATTGGGTCCAGAGAAACGTAGTGGTCACTGACGAAGAGGTGAGGCCATTATATAATCAAGCAACTGTAAACTCATTTAGCATGAAGATCTCGGTCGCTCAGTTATGCGCAGCTGACAATTGTGGCCTACCGGATTGCGATTGTTGTATTCGCGTCAAGGCCGCCTGTGTGTTCCAGCCTCGTGCCAGGACTCAAGCTGCGTTCTGATTGGTCGTCCCTTCTGCGACCAACAGCTCACTCCTCCGCGCACTTAAAATGACGCTACCGCTTGTAAATGCGACAGTACAGTATGTACTGAGTCGCGTGTTCTCACTACCGATGTTTTTGTTCGTAAGGCTTACTGCTGTGTGGACCTGAATAGATCACAAAGATCCTCGAAAGTGGAAGCGCCATATGACACAGTTATAGGCGGCAATCATCGACGTGATTTAATTAACAGACTTAACTGTTCTAATTAACTTTTTCCATTTTTTCTACCTCATTCCTTTTTCTGCTGAAGATTTTCCCGATGGCCGGTTCGATGATGATGATGATGATCATCATCATCATAGACAGCAATACATCAGTGGTTAACACTAGTGCTTAACTGCCACACAACCATGAAGAAACAGCAAACCCTATATAGAAAGACCGAGAAGGAAAAAGAAGGGGACGGGAAGGGACCTAACTACTGAAAAAGACTACGTCCCTATTCAAACATTCAGCATCAAGGTGCCTACACCTTGCAAACAACACAACCGAGCTGCAAGTGAGAGTAAGGTTCGATGAAGGTAACTCAGGCCACAACGCTACCAGGGTTTTTAATGTATATCAGCACGATCTTCGACAAAACTGTCATGGAAAAGGCTAGTGATGGTGTGATCAAGAAGGATGGTCTGGAATATTTCGTACTAGCCATTCACTTTCACACAATAATTAGCTAGAGACTGTTGGTCTACATTTACAGAGTTTCCAATATGAATATTTTAGCCACAAATTCATCCACAGAATTCATTCGGAAAAGTGAACATCACATTTACTGGTGCTTTACCTCATCACATGCACTGGTTCAGTCGTTGCTTCGGTTACCGCCTTGATGCATCTAAGAGACATACCGTAAACACCCATCCTTAGAAACTCCTGGGAGCCACTGAGGTCAGATAAAATTTCTCGGATACCTAGTGATCACAATTCTTCTTCCGGATAACATACATGGTCGCTACTGTCACTTCACTTGTCTGTTCGTACAGGTTGCTCCCCGTACACACACGGAATCTCTATCACAATGACCAACTGGATGTGAATGTTGGTTAACAGATGGACAGTCTGTTTTTTCCTAGATTCGAAAGCTCTCCTCAAAGTGTTCCAAAACGAATCGCAGTTTGCTAACCAAGGTTATCTGGACGCTGGGTTTCTTTCCCTACGATTTATCACCGTTTTTTCTCGGGAAATGTCTGGATACTTTAGGATTTTGCAACCAGATGTGCATATCGCCTCAGCCTCTATAGTGTTACACTAGGTGTAACAGTCGCCAAGGGCTTAATCTAGGACCTTCTGAATGACATTCATGACATCAAAACTGTGTACGCTTCTTGTGTCCATAATCAGTCGTCATAATTCAAGGAGTCAGAAAGACAGATAAACTTATCTGATGCAACGATTGGGATCGAATGTGGGTGGCGTTCAATTTGAAATAATCAAGATTAGCCGACCTTAAAGATCGATATCAGTAATCATACTATTCGAAGGTGACTGGAACTCGAGTCGAATCACCATCACATAGGTTTAACCCGTCGTGTTTGTTGCCAAAAGCAATTCGTAACTTGTTAGAACCTTAAGATTTCCTACCATGTTTATAGACCATGTCTGTATTTAGTGTAAGTATAATTAAATATTTGTCAAAACGATTAAAACGATGAAAAACACTAGCTCAATGCCTCAATCCAGTGTATCGATGATGATCCTAGATGAGAGGATGTACATGGAGAAAGAGACACGATAACCTGAAGAGACGCACAACGGGTTGTGGGTCAGCTCCGCGTTCGAGGCGATTGTTTACCAACGTAGTTCAAGGCAAACTACACACAGTTTTGGAAGTGACAAGATGTTACCGTCAACTGTGACTGACACAAATATCACCTGTTTTCGCTATGGCCTCCCGATGTTACTGCTTATCAACGAAGCTGATGACTGAGTGGGTGTCCCAAATTCTTAATAGGCCGATGCGATGTGGAACTGATCGTGTCAAGTGCTGAAAAAATTGAGGCACCCGATGTGATACACTGCTTCACAGGTCTTCAATAACAGTGAGATCGTTACCTTTCTTCATTACCCTGTGCTCTGATTACTGCTGATACTTACTGTATTCTTAGCTAATTGAGTGCAACAGACGTATCAAAGTTACTCTGAGTAAGTCACAGGATTGGCAGAGCGAAAGATTTTTGACGCTCAAGATCGACAAGAGTGAATTGCAAGAAGCGGAAAACACAAGTTGAACAAAATAAGTGCCAGTTATAGGCTAGTAAACAACAAGTTTGTCGCTCTCGAATTGGACATCTTAGTTCAATCCAACCCTCAGACAGAAGCCAATCACGACGATAATTTTAGGGTTGAAACCCGACTGTGACGAATTTCGTAACCAGTCTGTCGACTAGAAAAAAGGTTCTTCTGCGAATGTTTAGTGGCGAGAGTACATGAACAAAAACGGTTATCTAATAAGGACTACTAACTGCGTTGCTCACGTTGCTCCACTGGGTTCTAACGAGTGGGATTAATATATCGCGAAATGAGGTTACGAAATCCGGTGTTTGTTCATGATTCGACCAACATAGAGGGTACACGAAATGTGATGGATAATGGATTCCCACTGCAGTATAGCGCACTGAAGAATCTTTGGTTAGTTTGCGTCCGTTTCTATGTTCGTCCTGGGTGACTAACCGATGTCTAACTTCTGCATGTTGATAAACAGTAAACCTAGAAGTGTTTCGTGAACAGGCTTCTGTGAGCTAGTTTTATTCCATTGGCGATCATACTTACGCAGAAGAATTTCATTCCAGCATATAGTTCGGGCGACTGTACCAATAATCTTTGCACCTTGACAAGTTAGCTTACACAAAATCGATCGAAATAAAGTTCAAATGATGTGCCTAACTGCATTCCTTTTGCCAACAGCTGAATTGCATTTTTTGCCAAATGGGTGTTGGACTGTGTGAATGAGGTCAAATCTTTGAATGCTGTACGTTACACCAATAACTGGAAGTCATTACTCAAGTTTGTGTGACCACTTTGACCTCATTTCACGTCTACTATCTCTTCAGTGTAGTTATCTTGAAACAGTGTCGATGCTGTCAAATTCTGCTGTTGTGGCAGTGAAAAGTGTAAAACAAGGTCTCTTTGAAACAGCTTTCAGTCGTGATGTTCCACCTATCCTGTTAGTTTCAAAAAAAAATGAACCATTTTTATTGCCATCGTCTTAGAAAATGAATATCCACCATACTTGTATTGTTGTTCGGAGACAGTCAACATTAACCCGTATAGGTAACAACAACAACAACAACAAAAAGAACAAGTGCTTGGGCGAATGTGCCGTTGGTCGATGACCGGTTCGAACAGAGCATGGGTGTAATTCCGAGCATGGGAAACTGTACCGTTCCCCCTATAAGTAATTGGTGTCCATGTAATTACTTTAGCCTATATTCAGATAAATTTTCGCCTGCAGTTTGGCTGCTAATTGCGTAACTAAGGTAATCTCTGTGTTTGACCATGGTTACCACGTTAATACACACGCTTCTCAAGTACACTTTATATGATAAGGAGAGCTGCAGGAAACAGCAGGCTACTAACTCAAGTTCAATCAATGTGGGGAATGGGTTCAGCTCTTGGTCTAGGAGATTCCTAAAAATGACGCAAACAAATTCCGCAAAGTTAAACATTAGCATGCGCGGACTACTTGTATGTGGATTTTCACATCCAATAACTTAAAAACTGGACAATAATGATGTTGTTGTGACGCTGACTATCAGTCGGGGTACCTCGCTTGACATTCCAAGTCGTAACCCCGCATTTCCGAGCAGCTCAGCATTCGCACTTGATTGGAAGCAGAGTGAATTGCTTACAATAGTACTTCGCTCAGCTCAGGTGAGCAATATTGCATCCATTCAACGCAGAACAAAATATGAATTGTGAAATCGTAGTGTAATCGGAACCATCATCTGTACACCTGAGCGCTCAACCAGATTCGTTGAAAGCGTTCTTTCATGCATTAGCAACGGAGTGGGGTTGCAAACTATAAACCGTGTGTTTCAATCACTTCCACCTAAAAATCAAGCCTACGAAAATCTATCTTTGTGGAAGTGTTAACCAACTACTCAAGCACACATTTTGAATAATCAACGGATACTCCATTCTGCTGGAATTAAATTCTTCCACGTAGTCCTCCATCGCATAAATTCTAATACCTGCAGGTACCAGTATAGAAAGCCTAAAAGAAGTTCAGGATAGGTGGCAAAATATAGTATTTCCTTAAAACAGTGACACTCGATAAGTCTAGTGTTGCACACCATTGACACTGTATTACCGGTGAGTAGATTGGCTAATCGGTTGCTTTGGTGGATTCCAGCATGAAGTGATCCAGATCTCCTGTTTACGCAGTCAATCGGCTAAATCATTTGGTGGATTCCATATGATACATTGGGTTGGGTAGGTAACTAGGTCCAATTGTGAAATTTCTGAGCTTCCGGTGTGGTTACCTAGCCCAGCCGGTACAACATTTGCCGTGTTTGGGCATGTTGTTTCTGTCGCTGATTCGAATCCAGCCGAAGTCCAGATTTTTTGCAACTAGGTCTCTTCTAACTTATCAGAGCTGCCAAACTACTTAACACTAGTACATTGTCAATGATAATCGGTGGCGTCGGCGGATTCCAACGTGAACTGATTGAGGAATCCCACTTGGACAGTCACTCGGCTGGAGCATTTGGTAGATTCCATATGACACAGTTGGTTGAGCGTTAACCAATCCATCAAACCTTCAATCAATCAGTTCACCCTGGAATACACCAACATCACCGATTTCAGATCTCATCGGTGGTGTTGGTGAATTCCAGTGTGAACCGATTCAGAAAACTTGCTTGGGTAGTCAGTCCATTCAGTCGTTTAGTGGATTCCATATAATACACTGGGTTGGATGGGTAAGTGATTCCAAGTATGAAATTCCTGGGCTTCCTGCTTAGCTTCCTAGCTCAGCTAGCGGGTAACATATCGTGTTTGAGCATGCCGTTTCTGTCGCTTGTTTAAATCCAGCCGAAATACAGATTTCCCACTATCAGGTCCGCTCTGAAAGGTAGTGAACGATAAAGGTTAAGCAAGTGATTTGGATCTTCACTGTAGGGGCCGGTGTACAAACTTAATCCGCGCTTGCAGCGCTCGAGTAACGTGATGTCAGCTTGTGTTCGCTCACATCTTATATCGTTATTGCGACCTGGATTCGAACGCATCTGCGTGTCTTTGGCTGGATAGCATGGAGTCAAACCCAATTGGAACATTCCAAATGGTTGAGTGCGCAGATGGTGACCGCACGCCTCTGTGTGTACGAATGTGGAAGAACAGTTGTAGGACCGGTGACGGTGTGAGCGCTCACTTGGAGACGGGGACAGTCAAATTGTGGTAACTGCCTAACACGTGTTGTGCCTCCCACTAACGTTCCGGTTTCGATCGACGTATTCATTTCTTCAGTGTTGTGAGGTACCGTTAATTGCTGCTTTGAGACGCTGAAGTTCCCAGTACAGCAGGTTGTTGTATTGATATGGCAAGTTAAGAAAGAAATGTTTCTTTAGCACCATTGCCACTAACTCATTTTGCATCACTTTATCTGCGTACCGCTTAAGGGATGTGATGTGATGAACGTTTGATTGCGAGGTATTAGTGAAAAGCTATTCATCTCCACCAACTGTATCTGGAGTGCAGATAGTCGAGGCTCTGGGAAGAAGTATTTTCATCAAGTCCCGTTCATGAGCAACTGGTGGGAGGCTCCATTATTGTTGGTCTGCAACAAACCGAGAGCCGGAAGCTTCCCGTAGCAGTAGTTATGGGCAACACGACACAAAAGGACAAACGATCATTCTATTTTAAATTACTTTCAGCCAACAGATTATAATGGAGAGAATTCGGTGTATCAGAACCTCATGAATCTGCTTCTCACCATTAGCTATGATAAAAACATTACTGTTGTATCTCTATTCGGATTCAATCAGCAACAAGCCTTACGGACAATAACAACGGTAGACAGGGCACGTGACTCAGTAGAAGGACATACTGTAGTGTCACATTTACAAGCAGTAACGTCATTATTAAGTGCGTGAACGAATGAGCCGTTGGACGTTGAAGGCGCGGCCAATCAGAACGCACCTTGAGCCTCTGCACGAGTGTGGGGCACATAGGCGGCCTTGACGCGGATACAATTACCGAAATGTTTAACGAAAATGTTTAACACTTAGGATGACAGTTGATGCCTGTTGTTCAGTCTACGACATAAAGACATCAGGAAGCGCTGTTCCTTACAAAATGTTCAAACGGATGAACGGTACAAAGCGTTTGGACGTGTGCCTGCAAGAGTCTGTAGATGGACGCGGTTACAGAACTGGGAAAAATCTGTGGAAAGTCTTGGAATAGGGGAAAACTGGTATTTCCAAAAACATGACTAGCAAACTTCCTGTATGCCTTCAAATGGGATACACCAATAACACCCACATTATATATATATAAGGTTACATCAAGCTACCAAAATTTGCAAATGCGTTTAAGAGCTTAAAATATTCCTTCAGAAATTGGGGCAAAATATAAGAGAACAGTACAACCGATGAAGAGGCGTGTGAAATTAACGAATCTTGTAGTGACGTGCATCAAAACCCATAAAAAGTTGGCCAGCTGACCTTCACAAAGACATCGCTGACGTGGAAAGACCAGTGTATATCGTGAAATAGGGTAACTCTCAGGTGGTTGGGCGATAGCTGTTTTTGAATAGATGCGTCACAAATAAATGACTCTGTTAGTTTCGTTAGGAATTCCTACTGGAGACTGATTGATAAAACCAGCGCCCCCCCATATATTGTGATATTCATGGACAAGTGGTGATAGTTTGATCATTTGTTCACCACAGACAAACCTTACTGAAATATATTGAGCTGGAAGTATTAGAAGGGGTCACACTCAAGGAGATGCCATTAACGTACGTGTAGGAATCCAGCTCACACTGAAAATGGTAGTAGAGTGGCTCTTCAGAGTATACCAGAGATTGCGGTCACATAACAGGATACCATGTTGTCGAAACGAAGACCGCGTTAGACGCAGCGCGAACAGTCCCTGTAAAGATGGAGTGAGTGGCTGCGTTTGACAGCCCAGCCGACCGCCAGGAGGCCAGGCGGTGGTTCAAAGCAGCCAGGCTTTGACGATGAGCAGATTCCTCCGTGTTCATCGTCACTGCAAGAATTACTGGACAGCCCATTACCAGAACTGCATCAAGAATCATGACGGCAGTTGTTGGTGTTTCATGACCAAGTTCGCATCGTCCATGACACCTGCCGAATGGACCTTGATGAGCTTGTACAATTGACAGGTGAGTTAGGAACTATCTCCGTGGTTTCGTTGAACGCGAACGACAATACGGACGATGAGATACTGGAAGGAATGCAGAAGACAACGGAGTAGTTGGCAGTGTGCGTAGATAAAATGAGCACAACATCACCGAGGAACAGTAGAGAAGGAGAGTGTTTCCTCTGTGACGAAAAAGTGAGCTGGGTATCATTGTTTCATACAGTCTTCCTTTTCGTCGGATGAGCTTACTAGTGATGAGAGCTATTGAGCGGGAGGCCATACATACAAGGGCTGAAGTTGAAGAGGAGATAGAACAATGCATGGTCGATACGGGGACGGCTATTTCGTTGATTGCTTGTAGAGAGAAGCGAAATGTAAAACTGACATATAATAAACAGGACAGCTGAAGGCCACGACCTGCTGGTTGGCTTCTTGGAAAAATGAGAGGTGCGTACTGGCAGCCATAACTTGGAGCGCCGTTTCCTTGTCCCTCCGGAAACTAGGCAAATGATCCTCGGAGCCGATTTCCTCGCCTCAACAGATGTTGTGACTGACCTGAATCTCAAAAGGCTTTCAACCAAATACGGTTCCCTGACACTCACAGGACAACACCAGAATGGCGTCAACCAAATACCCATAGCCAAGACCTTCATTTACACAGCCCCTGCCCCTGCCCAAATGTGCTGAACTATTCACAAACGGCAATGACCTGTACAGATTCTCCAATTGGATTGAACATGGAATACCAACAACCGAGATATTTCGATCCCACGCACCCCGTAGGAAACAGGTTCATCTGGAAGAGGAATTGAACAGACACATACAGAGCATATTGGATGAGAATGTTATCGAAGAAGCCAACAGTTTGTACAACTCGCCTGTTCTCCTGATGAAGAATTCCAACAAGAAGTGCTCTTTTTTTGTGGATTTCAGATGGTTGAATGAGGTAACACAAAATACAGTTGTGCCAATACCATCCGTCGATGATATTTTTGATTAACTGCAACAGACAAAGTTGTTCACGATGTTGGAATTACACTCCGGATACTGGCAGGTACCAATGAGACTCACGGATCTTGAAAAGACCGCAATCACGGTGAACGAGAAACAGTACTACTTCAAGCGTGCGCCGTTTAGCTTATCCGGAGCAACGTTCACATTTGGATACTTGATGGTTTAGTTGATAATACAACTGGATGATGTGGTACATGGAGATGAAAATGTGTTCTGCATTAACACAATCGGAGCAGGCTGCTCACTTAGATACTGTCTTAAATCGAACTAAGATCTCAGGACTGCGGACTGATGACGACAAGTCACAAATCCGATGATCATCGATGGTGCTACTGGGATAAAAGGTGAGTCAAGTTCAAATAAGGCCCTCGCCAAAGGAAAGACTGACAGTAAGAGCAGCCGTGGCTCCGAAGTCTAAACGTATGCTGAGTCAGTTTCTCGGTTGGGCAGGTACTACAGTCGGTCCATGAAAAAGGTTTCATTCCATTACGTCACCACTGTACAAACCCCTTGGAAAAGATAAGCAATTCGAATGAGCGGGGGATGCCCAAAGAGCACTCACGCGGACGCAACAAGTAATGAACGAACAACAGCTGACGCTGAAACTTCTGACTACAAGGAGAACGTTAATGTAGTAACAGACGCCAGTGACGGTGGCAAAAAGAAAACAAAAGGAACATATCAGCAAATTCTTGACCACAACGGTGCAAAAGTTTTAAACCATTAAGTGGAAATGTTTGGCAATCAGTCCTCTGCTGGATAAGTGAAGACTGTACATGTTCCGTCAAAAGTTTTAGGTGGAGGTAAATCACAAACCACTAGAGTTGACTAGGATTGCGATGAACCCAAGAGAAAAATTAGCCTAGACACCAATAGTTTTACGGAGATATAATTCTATGATCAATCATGTGACTGTTACTGGCAGTTGCGTCGCCGATTTTCCTCCTCAAAATCAGACACACGACAAACTTCTCGAACTGACTTTTGGAGTCGACGGTTTAGTAATGGAGTGGGACTCACAAGCACTAATGCGTTTACTGCGTCAGGGCAAGGTCTTCTGGAAAATGATTGACAATCTGGCAAGATATATGAGGATTCTATCAAATACCCAAATTAGAGAGCTAAAAATAATCGCGTCCCAGTGGAGAAGAGGTGGCCTAAAAAGTTTGGCAGCATGGTGTTGGCATCCGTCATGCGATGGTCATCGCGTGAAAACAGTATGAAAATGGTAGCAAACTGACATTAAATGACAAACACCGCATGCATCAGAACGTGCGATCTGGCCGAAGATGAAGGAGGATGTGATGATATTCGTACCTGCCTGCAAACAGCGTCAGCTACTGAAAGGTGACAGTGAGGAGAGGCCCAGCAGCTCTTGCAACCAATACCGGTCTTCGAAATTAATGGATTGTGGTCGGGAGATCTTATGGATCCATTTCCATTGAGCGTTTGCGATAACCACTACGCTACGGTAATGATAGAACATTTTACCCGCTGGATCGGAGAGACTGGAATTCCGGGTCAAAAGGCGTCTAGGATGGAGGACACGGCGATGATGCGCATCTTGGTGAGCCATGGCGTACCAAAAACTATCTTGACGGAGCAGAAACCATGCGTTGAAAGCGAAGAGTTTTGAACACGCATGCAGCAACTAGGAATCAGCGCATCTGAACATCACCTTATTACCCGCAAACGAATGGGATCATTAGTCATTACAACTGGACAATCAAGAATTGGTTAACAGCCAAGGGAGACGACTGGAGTTCTGTATTACCATCAGCGTTATTGGCCCACCGTATGTTCTTTGGGCGAGCACAAAGAAATATCCATTTTAATTGATGTATTATGGAACCCCTCGAATTTCGGTGGATCTAGACACTGGAATATGATCAGAGTGCAGCGATTCCGCCAGAGGATTGGCTGTCGAAAGAGGAACAGCCAAACAAAACCTGGAAGCGTCGCAGACACGCACAAAAAACAATCGGGAGTTCAGCAGCTTGACAAAGATAGAATATTCAGTCCAGGAGAAGGAGTGAAATATCGAGACCATTAGAACACAAATACCAGCAGCCCGAGCTCAAGAAAACTCTGCTAAAGTAGAAAGGACAGTAATTGGTAGTTTCCAAACGGAACCCGGTGTACAAGATCAAGAGAGACGGAGGTACGAAACGAGTGCATGACAGTGAGTGAGTAAAGTAGCAAGATACGCCGGCGCAGCGATCCGAGAGAAGATCATTGAGTAGGGCGACCTGCGTCGGTCGGAGAGCATCCTTGAACAGGTTCAAGGTAGCCAAGGAACCTTATCGTGAAGGAGTGTAGTATAAAAAGCACCTTCGTTTGTGAGTAGTATAATACGTGTTCGGAAACTGAATGGCAGACCTCGACGCTAGGAAGACAAAGTACCAGAAGCGACTTTTGTAACTTTCTGTATGCATTACAGGAAGCATTTCACCAAAGCGAACGACAATGCACTGCTGCCCAGTGTGTACGGACACACGTCAGCCATGCAAATGAGCGTACGCGCTCGTTGTTCTGTTTCCACATAACCTGCACGGGGTTTAGTGCAATGCGCAATTTACAGGTCGAGCTTCTTTTGCGATCACAGCGCAGTTATTAGAGCACGTGAGGTTCGTCTTTCGATGACGTACTCACCTGTATTAACTTGGTTCGGTTAGTATCACAACCGTTTTCGACACGTATAAAAAGAACTCAGATATACAATATTATACAAACCGCAGTTACTCACCTTGACCCAGTGTCTAAGTAATTTGGGCTTCACCGGGTAAGTTGAGACATTTGACATATGAAGTGGATAACAGAAAGCTGTTTGAATATAAACAGCGATAATTCAGACTACCAGTGACCAAAGCAACAGGTGTGCACTTGACAGACGGTGCCTCAACCATTACGTTACCGCCTATTAAAAGTTTTGTCAAAAAACCAGATAAATTTAGACAAACTTCTGACGCTTTCGTACTAGTCTCTATCAACGTTGCCCACATATCACTCGCTCACTTAGCAGATGGACCGACACATCATCCACGACAGCCAACAGTACGCCTTTTGCATCCAACTTCCCTGATGAATGTCATTAGGATTAACAGGTCTTTAGTACAGTTGCGTACTCATCAGCGCTTGACTGGGAAGACAAATACCGAACATTCCCCTAATAATCTCCAGTACCTCACCACCAATCTTTTTCTAACTACAAATAGCGACGAATTCGGCGTTTGTTCTTACATCAATGTCTTATACGTCCCGATAAATAATGAGGGTGCGGTTGAAACGTGGACAATTAAAAGACACTGTGATCTGGACCGAACAGAATCTCTCAGGACCGACTTCACTATCATCCAAGCCGTAAAGTTGGAAGGCAACGGTGACAATGTATTAACGATTAAGTGGTTTGCTTCGTCAACTGATATCACCGTCACCGGCCAGATATCAGTAACCTTTTTAACCGCAAGCTTGCACCCGTAATCCGAGCAAACTCAAAGATGAGTAGGATATCTGAGAGTGACACGAGGCTCACCATCCTACAGTCAACATCTTCAAACGGCTGACGCTAGGTAGGCCAAGGTCATTTTGATGTTACCGGATAACAAATAAGTTAACTTTAAAGAACTTTCACCATCTCGTCCCCAGTGAATTAGTATTGTATGCATTGCTTCCTAATTTAATTCATTATTGAAAATAGTTGGTAACCTGATGTTCTGAAAGAAACGTAATCTCTTCTCGGCGGCCGTACACAACTTGGCCTGACGTTGGTCTACTGCTTACCACGTTGAGCATGTGTACCCTAGGAACAGCACTGTACTGATAGTTTTTACTATTGTATTTCAGTATTATAAAGCGATGAATAGCCAGCACTTTGTAAAGATCCTTTAAACTCTTTCGTGTAACACAGATTAAAGTGTTCGGAAATGGTTCCGATTTCTGTGATTGATTCATCGGACGTAAACTGGCAGCCACTAGTGAAAGCTGCCCGTATTTTGGAAGTGGGATTTTTGAATAGGAAATCTCATTTTTATTTAGCTGCTTCAGTAGCCCTCGTGACACAAAAAGCAAATGCAAAGCATGCAACCGCAATCAAAAACTGACAGAAACTGAAAATGTAAATCAAGACCCAGTGGGCTGTGTTTAAGTTCACTGGTTTTTCATTGAACTGATACACACGAACATCTTGCAGACAGTCAGTTCAGTAAATTTGATTTCTAAATGCGGAAAGCCGGTTCAGAAGAACTGCTCAAGCGTGTAGCTGTTCGTGACAGTGTGTGCATTATATAGCATCCGTAAAACAAAAATTTCCTGATTTACTTTCACATCGGTTCAGCCAGTTGTCGTGGATCTGATACATTATGTATTCGATTATACCTAATCCACTTGGATAAAACAGTTGGTTCCTACCCATTCCAAACAACGTGGAACAATGTATAGCAGTTATCCGCTTCGCGAAGTGTGCAGTACGTTTCTTGGATGAACGAAGATTAGGATAGGAGATCATATTAGTTTATTAAACTGTGGAAGACAGACTATGGAAACGCAGCACTCAACAGTGCGCTGGGGGAGGGGACTAGCCAGACACAAAAGTAATTACCAATGAGTGGTGTGGATAAGACCCAACTGACTTTTCACAGTTGGGTCTCATCTAAAAACAGAAGTAATTGTTGCAATAAGTATCAGGGCATTGAGAAGCAGTCAAACAATAGACGGTTTCTACGCAGAAAAAACTTGGAGCTAATATATACACCCTTTCTGTACAACTATCAATCGTAGACAAGCGTTTTTTTGTTGTATCGTTAGTGTATACATCATATGTCTTGACGCACTGAATAAATAGTCCCAGTTCCACCCACGTTCCACAGTCACAACAGTCCATTTACAAAAAAGATGTCCACCCGTTTGACTCAGTAATGAAATGAGGTATAACAATGTTACTGCGATTGCCTACCAGTCGCTGGGACACGACTAGATCGAATGCACCGCACCATTTTGTGCAACCCGGTGGTCAGGTTTCCTAGATTTTATACTTCAGCATATTCTCATACGTCAAAAAGTATGATCAGCCGGTTCTGGTTGACTTGCGAGCCAATGTGTATCCATTACAAACACAAAAAGCTTAGGGGAACTTGTTTCAAGCGACATGATCTGGTGGGTAACTGTCTGAAGTGCCATTTTATTATTCACTCACGTGTAGCGGGCTTGAATGTCCAGTGCTGATGAACCCAAACAAAGCTGAAGTATTTACCCATCATTTCACTAAGAGCTACCGAGACTAGCTATTTTTCTAAAAGCTTCAGAGTATGCACTTAAAGTGACACAGTGTGTCACATAGCTACACATAACATGCAGCTCGTTTATTTCTGAGTCATTAAGGTTAGTCGTGTAATCTTTTGTCAGCGATATCGGGAGTAGACATAGAAATGAACAAATAAACCTCGAACATTGACTGCTTCGCATCCGAAAGTTGCATTACGCTAGCTATTATTAACAATCTATACATCTAGTTCTTTACACATATGATTTCTTGGTTTTCACTGTATCACTATATCTGCTACTAGCAAATCAATATATCCACTACTTGTGAGCTTCTCTATGGTTGTTCGTTTGTATTTTTTATTGTAAAGTGAAAGCAAAGCAAAAGGAAACCTCTTCGTATGCTCCTAAATCACAGCTAACTGCTGCTTTTCTCTCTTACGTTGCAAAGTCAATGGTGTTCACAGTGCCCAAAGAAGAGGTCCCAATTACGGACAAATCAACTATCTGAACCGTAACGTAATGTTCCCTACCGTTCCTTAACCTGTTCTTACCATTGCAGTGGTTTTACGTGTTCCCGATAAACAAGTATCCGCGAACTCTCGCTCTGTTTCTTGATGAGTATATTGCAATTCGAAGGCCACGCAAAGATACGGAAAAAAAGACTGCCAATGGAGGAGGCAGTAGGCGAGCAGGATTCAAATTAAAAAATTACGACTGACGGAATAGCGAAAGTAACAGGCTACCTAACAATGGCACTCAACAGCTTTTCTCTATGACAGCTGACAGCTCCAGTACCCCATACAAGTACCAGAAGCGTCCTTGAAATGCCGTACTCACAATGGGGAATTATGGCAAACTATATATCGGCTACTTTCCCATCGCCAGAAGAAAAATGACCATCTTATTGTCTTCTTTCGGGCTGGGTTTTGGACGTCGTTTTTAGTAAAAAAGTGATGGACATAGAGGCCTCTGACGTAACCTTCTAAAACCTCCGTTAACTTTTGGACTCGTCCATGCTCCCGGTAAAATAGCGGTAACAATTCCAGGCTAGAAAACAGCAACCAGGAGAAGAGGTTGCCACGTTCACCAGAGACCTCCGTCACTTTGCCGATAGAGTGTACGAGGAAGAATCTGTTCATGAGCAAGACAAACGGGTACCGCAACAACTGACGTATCCAATATTAAGTGTGAACTCTTGCTGTACCTCCCATGCGCGCTTGATGTGACGCTGAAAGTTGTCGAGGAATTAGAGAGAGTAAGTACCGCCCTGGAAACTCTGTGCTTCTCTATGCGAAAGGAATGACGCCACCTTTTCAATTACTGGACGTGGTAGCATGGTCAGGTATAGCACTACCGAGAGATCCATGTAACGCCCCTCTCATGATTTCGCTCACGACCCGGAGATGGGACACTTTACCGTGAACGGAACAATTTGCCACACATTCCGCACCAGCATTAGCGGTACGCAACCTTAGGTGAGCGAATTTGTAACAGTGCGTGTCCCATCAACAATTACTAAAAGTCTGTTTTCAGCTCTTCCCGCACTATTTGTGATTGGAAATGCCAACGCCGTGAGGTTGCCAGATAGGAGGTATCTAGCAGTTTGATTAGACCAGACCTGGTTAACAGGCTCGGATACCGTAAATTCGATTGCTGTAACTGGAATCTAACCAAGGCCGATAACTTATCCATGATTACACAAGGGTCAGTGATACCTGTGCTGAGTGTAGCCAATCAGACATTTCTACGCAAGTTGTTAATGGCGTCAAATCTCCCAGTGAGTTGCATGGTTATGATTCATCTTTCAGGTCGTATTGGACATCGCCTAAACCTGACAAAACTTCAGCTAGTCACGTTGTCCTGTAGGATACATTTAAGATCATTGTACTTTGCGTGTTGTACGTGTGGATACCTGGTTACCGGTCGAAGAGTTGATCAAGGCGTCAAGATGTTGCAACGGTGTTCAAACCACAGCCAAATTGAGGCAAGTATTGCTTGATTACATTGGTGCGTTCTCCTGAAGCGAAAATAACCTGTAGCAAACAAACGTACCCAACCACAAAGACACCGTACAGGAAGATCACCATAGTCCTGCAAGGAGAGGTATCCAAGATGAATGGTGAACTGCCCCAGAAAAACCTAATCCTATTGTCACATTCTTCATGCACTTCTCTTAATGTGCTAGTGAGAAAGAAAGGCGAAATTTTGCGATTATGTGTTCCTTACTGGACGTTAAACAAGGTCACCATTAAAGATGTAATCCCACTACCCCGCGTCGACTATCTGTTTGACACTCTGTTGTGCCTTGCCACTGTTAGTACACTGAATTTGGTTCCATATTGTTAGCTTGTAGATGTAGGGGAGTCAAACGGGGCTGAAACAGCGTTGGTAATACTCACTGACCTATGTGAATTTCAAACAGTGCCATTCGGGTTGTCCAGTTCCTTCGCCACCTCTCAACGTCTGATACATCTGGTGTTGAGTGATCTTCTCTCACATCAACCACTCGTTTACTTGGATGGAGACATCGCAAACGGGAAAACGAACGAGAAACACCTTAGAAACCCGCCAGATGTCTTGGAATGGTGACTGAAAGTTGGTTTGACGCTTAACCCCGCCCAGCGTCGCTAATTTCAGAAAAAAACGTACCTGATGCATGAGATTTCCAGGGATGATGTTTGACAGGACCAGAAGAAAGGCGAGTGAGCTATGTTCTGGCCTACCCTACAAAATGCTAAAGAACTGCGTAGTTTCTTGGGTCTCGTCTCATACTACAAGAGATAAATATCGAGGTTTGCACATACCACTAGTCCTGTTGGAGAAGAATCAGAAGTGTAATTGGTCCAATAAATGTGATGAAGCATTCATGGCCCTGCGGCGTTCATTGTGTTTTGCGGCTATCTATGTACTGCCGGACTCGTCACTTTCAACAAGTGAGAGCATCATGAATACTAACGCCAGTGACTGTCGTTGGGGCCGTTGTTGCATCTCTAGTTCAAAACGCAATCAATACATTATAGTTTTATTCGTGCCGCAAGCAAACAATGTAAAACATGTAAATGAATGCTACCAGAAAAATAAACCAGAAAGCGGTCAATGTGACTGTATCAATGTAGCCACGTGACTCGTGCAGTGTTTCTGGTGGTTACCTAGGCACATACATGGTTGGCGGCATCCGATTCGGATTAGCCTGTCACAGTGACCGAAGCCAAAGGACGTCTGCGCTTATCCATCACTGCAACTGGCTTGCGCTGCACCAATTGCAGTTCCACCAACACACCACATATCCAGTGTAAACCCGAAGGAATAAGACCGGGAGGTGTGCCAGTGGGGCCTTTCTGTCCAGCCGGCCAATGCTGGTTAGCCACTTGATTGGCTAATAAGGAAAGGAAACTCTTATCTCTCGGAAACTAAACAGAGAGAGGCTGCAATGACGAGATCTAAACTAGGAAGAAAGATTTTTGAAGCGTAATACAAGAAGCGTTGCAGTACAGGATTGCAAGTTAGTGCAACCTAAAGAAGATGGGGATGAAAAGCAAATTTCTCGTTCAACTATGAAAAGCCAAACAGAACATTCATCATACAATGCACCAACAAAGCCGAAGAAAAGAATGGATAAAAATCCACAGACACTTACGCATCTGCTTTTTGTCTGGCTGCTACCCTTCGGCCAATCTGACAAGGTTGAACCCGCAAGGATCGAAGTCACAGTCAGCACAGCCCTCCGGATCAAAACAGCACGCAAGCCTGACCACCACGCCAAGGTAGCAGAAAGGGTCAGGACCTAGGCACACACACACACACACGACTGTGCACAAGGCTGATTGGTCAGTAGGCCAGCCAATCAGTATGATTCGTCCGTCCAGTTCGGCGTAGGTTCGTGTTGGTGGCTTTTGTGACTACTCTCATACGTTCGTGTCCTACTGCTGTTGGTGAAGATGGATTGTTGCCAGATAGGATTGTGTATAAATCCGCCGTATTCGCTTTCTTTCCATCTTGCAGTCTGTAAGTATCTGGTGAACAAATTTCTTCGACACTCAAAGAAAGAAACAAAACATCATCATCTATCTGAATTTCCACTATTCGCACATACACCAGTGTTTCAGGTATATTGGTTCGACCTAGTCGCCTGTATTTGGCTTGGCAGGTCTCCCTTCCGTTCGTCAACGCAGTGACTAAATCATCTCCCCAATGTTCGCCGCCATACGCATTCGCTTGGGTAGATTTCGTTTGGATACCTCTAAGGCGTTTAAACGTATCATTCGCTACTGGGTTGTGTGGCATGGTTTTCACATGTCAAATATCAATTTTTAGCCAAAATTGTGCAAACTCAGCACTGCAAAGTTGATCCAACCATTTCAAACGCACCGCTGTAACTGTCTCATCACACTGAATAACTTCAGGCCATCTAGTAGAACACATGTTATTGTTATTGTTATTGATGCGGTTACAAATGGTCCAATTACACCAGTCGCAACTTTCGCCCATGAGATATCCCATGGGTTGAATAGGCGTCTTGATCGGCTTAGCTGTTTTGTTAGAATGTCGATAAGCGGAACAATCTCCGATTGCCGCCACAAAGCTACGGTTCAACCTCAGTTATAAAAAAAATCCCGAATACGGGCTTTCATTCTAACTATGCCGGGATGTTCCTTATGACCGGTAGCTATCATATCTCCAATAAGAGATTGTGGTACGACGAAACAAAGCCCTCTTAGGACATATTTAACAACTGTTGATAACTGATGTCGCATAACAAAAAGCGGCAGTAGTTCAGGTTGGAGTTCATTTTCATTGAGTCATTAAGTCCATGTACATTCGCGAACTTTGGTGAGAATCAAATCATCCTGTGTGGTTCATAGAGTTACGTGTGCCGGATGAACCCCCATTTAGGGCTACAATCATTGTCACCCCTTCGACATCTGGATTTTCGCCTTTATTTTTCTTACCGATAAACCCGAAATCGCATCCGCTACGTGGTATAATGGATCACACAATCGTAGTTCATCAACTCTGCGTACCACCGACTAATCCGTAAAGCCTTTTGACCTTTATTCCCACAACAGAGAAGCGTAGTAAGAGAGGCATGGTCACTGTGTAAAACAAACTGGCGTCAGAAGAGATTGAGGTACCATTTTTCATACGCCCAAAAACACATGCGGAGGCTTCTTTTTCACCTGTAGGGTGGTCTCTTTCAATGACTGACAGTTCCCGGGATGCACATGCGACTATCTTTTCCTGCCCGTTCTGCACCTAAGATAAAACGGCGCCCAAATCAATATCGGAAGCATCTATCGACATAAAAGTAGGGCACCGTTCGTTAAAAATGGATGTCATTGGAGTGGAAGTTATCAACATGGGGATCAAAGAATAGGCTTCTTCTCACCCGCGGCCCCAAGGCGACGGGTCGTTTTGCCGAGTTAACTTAAGCAAGGCGTCAGGAACGGAGACGAAATTTTAAAATGCCTTAGACAATAGGAAAAAAACCAAAAAATGTATTGACATATACTACGGTTTGTGGCTTGGGCACTCCAAAATAGCACGTGTATTCTCTTCACTATGTTTATTGCCAGCAGTTGAAATCATATGTTTAGGAAACCCGAATCCCCCCCACCAAAAATCACACTTTTCAAGATTAAGTCGTAGAACAAGTTCATTTAATCGGTCGCCGGAAGATTTTCCAAAGATGCAAATTACATTCATATTTGCGACACGGTCTTATAAATCAGCTAACGCAGTTGTAGTGAACTTTTGCCATTCTACGTGGGCACTGCTATGACCCTATGAAAGCACTTTGTATTGATACAGTCCGTCTTCTCTGAAGAATGCAATCAGAGGTCTCAACTCGATAGTCAAGAACATGTGAAAATAGGCATTTTTAATATCAAGTTTTGAAGGCACCTCCACTCGAGATAGCTTGATAATTAGTCCGTCTGCAATAGATATAGGAAACTTCTCTATAATGATGTTGTTGTTGAGCCAACGTAATTCACTGCAAACACGAATGGATTTGTACCTTTTTAAAAATGCGACTGACTGGTACATCGAGTCTGAACGATGAATCGGCTCATTCAGATTTTCTCGAATCACTTTTTCAAGGCAGCCTCTCGCTTGAACAGTGGTATCGGTCGTGACTGAGATGGGCTGAATTTCGATCCTATTTCGATACGGTCACTCAGTTCTTCCAATATTGCCAATAAAAGGATTAATCATCATCATTACCATAGGTGATAATACATCAACGGTACATACCGGTGTTTAACGGTCACATAAACATGAAGAGAAAAAACAAACCTTGTAGACAGAGATGAAAAAGAGGGGTCGGCGATGGACGTAACTACTAGAAATAGCTTCGTCTACAGCCAAACATTCATCACCATAGTGTTTACACATTGCAGAAAAGTAACCGAGTTGCACGCAAAAGTATGGCATTATCAGCGAGACAGCTTCCTCACGGCTTTCACTGCCGCATGCCATCAAACGTACTCACTTAACAGACAACTCGGTCAAACAACGACAGCATTCACACAACTGAGACCGATTAGCCTCCATCTCGTCCAACGTCTCCAGACACTGAATCTGAGAATCATGAGATCCCTAGCCCGGCAGACGAACCCCACGTACAATGGCCAAACCATTCGTGAAAAATTGCATTTCTCTACGACAAAACATCATATGTTCACATCGAACCTTCAGCCAGTCGGCTGCAGTGTCTGTATAGAGTGCTCGGTGTGGCCGACGACTAGGTGGCATCATTAGTGCATAACCTCACCATCTAAGTCTGTGCAGACTTAAGGAGCGAACGCAAGAACCCGTTTGACAATCACTACCATATACCCGAGTCGTAACCTCATCGTTACTTACTTGCCGGTGCCACCCGATACGAGCGATTGGACGCGGACATTGGTGGTCAAATACATCAAGACCGCTCACGTCTTCTACCCCCAGAGAATTTCCCCTACCGTAAAGTAACACAGCCCTCACTGCCGTCTTATATGCGCGGACCTCAAACCTCAGAGATCACTTTGTCGCCAGATGTGCCTCAGGTTAGTGAATACCACCCCAGCTTTGGAGATACGCGCCTCTACCTCATTCCCTACACCTACACAGTCGCCGATGCAGCTTCCCAGGTACACAAACCGGCCAACGTAATCACAGCAATCTTAAAGAAACACCTTCCACTTTGAGGCCGCAAAACACTTCAAAGTACTTAGCAAACCCCAAGGTAGCGTCTAGCGTTGTTTGCATTGCTTGGAAAGTATCAAACAACAACACATTGTCGTCAGCATAATCAAGATCAGTCAGCCTTTCACCAGGTAGGAGGCCCACGCCCGCAACTTGCGATCACCGTAGTCCTCCGTTATTTCGTCTATCAAAAGTATTACACGAAAATGGTGGAAGTGAACAGCATTGATGTACACCACTCCTGATGCTGAAACTGTCAGACAGTTCACCGTAAACCTTAACTTGACCTGAAGTATGGGGACGAAGTGCCGAAAGTATGCTCACATACTCAGTCAGTACACCCCTGCATTTTAACGGCTCCGAAAGTGTAGATCAATCCACCGAATCAAACGCATCTTTACAATCAAGAAACACGGTAATTGTTGACCGGTGGTACATACCACGCTGCTCCAGAATATGACGAACAGTAAAAATGTGATCTATACATCCCACCCAAAGTGAAACCCTGTTCGTTTTCCTCTAATGTTTGCCTCCCGAACTGCAGTGGGTTGACGAAGCATAATGGATACTAGAACCCTAGTAATGACCGGAGTCAAACTAGGTCCTCTATGTTTTACGCAAGAGCCCGAACTCCCTTCTTGAATATGAGAACTATTATCAACTGACTCCAGAATGAAGGAATGGTCTCCGTCGTCTACACAAGTTGATGCAACTGCGCCAAGGCATCTGCTAACGCTTCCCCACCTTCTTTAAAAAGTGCCAGCACGAGATCATCTGGACCAGCAGCCTTAATACATTTGAAAACCGGAATGCAATTGCGGACCTCAGTCTCAGTGGATGGTGCTAAATCTGCCACCGAGGGTGCCACGTTACAGGTTTGTGGCGGTAACACAATGGAAGCAGGAGTCCAGCAAAGTTGATCCTCGAAGTGTTCCGTCTATTGTTCCGAAATTCCGGACTTAGTATAGATGAGCGTATCATCTACCTCGCCGATAGCTTCATTAACGAGATTCACAAGGTACTAGTAGTGCAGTGAGGGTAGACGGTCGCACTATACTACTTACATCACCACTATTCAGTAGCGAGGCGACAGCATGAATCGAAATGGCGGCGGGACAAATACGGGAAGGATCATTGAGGGGCAGCATCACACTGAATGGTTTTTGCCACATAAGGGGACTGAGACTTGGTGTTCAAAGCGACCGGAACATCCTCAGATCACTGTGGTGTGCAAATGACTGTTTTTGTTCGCAGTCTGGTTGAGACGCATGACTCCTGTATTGGTTTCCCCAAATAAACAACTCCTGTGACATCCACCATTTCGGCTCACAACAGTAGCACTGATGAGTGTGGAGAATTTTTCAATTTTTCCCGAAGCAAAAACAGTCTCCATTTCCTTAACTTTCTCCACGATAAGTGTTTGGGCTACTCTTTGGTTTCCCATGGATACTACTCATATTGTCCCGTCTGGATCCCAACAACTCCGAGGATTCCTGCGACATCCCATGTATGTCTATCTCATGTACCCCCGAGGCGCATGCTAAAGGACCTGCTTCCCGAATGGCCTGTGAGATCTGAGTCTAGCAGCTATTATGATCTTTGGAGAACTACTAAGGCAACCTTCTAAGCTGGTTTGGTATAGCCAGTTTCCCAACAGCCAGTCGTTGCTGTCAGTGGGGTCATTCTCCATTGAAAGTAAGAACGAAACGACAACGTACCAACGCATAATCAGAATTCAAGTATGTGCTCCAGTAAGAAAGACGTTTCTGAAAGGAACCCTACCACCCATAACTAACAGCTATGTGGTCTAAGACAATAACTGATACGGATAAGGAGGGCGCCAAGTATAATAATGACGTGCACGATGCTTAAAACTAGTGCTGGAGAGAATTAACTTAGGCTCATCGCACAGCTGTAACAGTCGTACGCCATTATCCGAGCGATGTGGTGCTATCCTAAACTTGCCGCCTAAACCAGACTTGGCATCACCAAGGCGGTCGACGTGTGGGTTTGTATTTCCGGCAAGAACGACTATGTTGGAAAGATGTGTTGACCAGAGGAGAACGACCAGATTCTAGTAAACGACTTTCTTGGTGCCGATGTCATTGTAATAAGCTAAAGCACATGCAGACACAATTAAAATACCTCTAATGGCTTTGTGTCTCGAGGTGGTCTTAACAGAGCTTGCCAAGTGGACGGTGCAAAGTTGACTGTTAACAATAATCCAATCTACTAGTGCGGCGGCTGCCACCGAACTGAATACTGCACCTACCCCAGCCTAACCGGTGTCGGCGGCCGTATAGTCACCCGAAACATTTGGCCGGTATCGGGTAGACAATGCGGGCGCTTTTAATTCCATACGGTGGCTGCTGTCCTGAATTCTGGTTTCCGAAATGCAGCAATGAGTCTAACGTTCATGCGAGAGCGGCCTGTTGACGCGCTCGTTCCAGAATGCGAACGTTAAAACACCCACATTAATTCACACTCTAGGTCTAAGCAAGGGACGAAGGAGGCCAGAGGCTGAATGATAAGAGGTGAGACTTACCGACACACCGTTACTATGATTTACTATATCTATCGTGAGACCTGCAGAGTGATCACTAGAAATGATGGTCGGGAGGGTCCTGGGAGCTAAATTTGGTAGGACAGTGAGGGAGGAGTCAGCAGTAGCACATTTTCGTCTATCCGTCGTGTTGTATGCAGCAGATAGGGCGACCCGGTTTATAGTGCGAGACGGTCGATGCAGTATGGGATTATTGATGTTGTGATTATTCACGGTTGTGTATGGGTTGAGATATTCGTAGTAGCCATTGCTATTCTATTCAGGCAAGGTGTAATCCTCAGTGAAACCACTGCGTTCCGTCTCAGTAGCGGTCCGCTAAATATAGTTTCAAACGTGGACTGCTAAGGTTCACTTGGAACTAATGTACAACAACTTCCAAACGTATAAAATGCAAGATGAACGGGCAAATAGCAAATCGGCGTTGGCAAATACCGCAAGAAATAATAGTGATGGAAGACCGTGAGTTTAGTTCTACCTGAGAAGATAACGTTCGACGACATAGTTCAAATAAAATGGTATGAATACCAGAAAGAGGTAGGTTTTATTCAACCATAGATAAAATCAGGAGACAATGTTAGGAAAAGGCACTTCTTCCCTAAAACCCGCAATATTTGTCAAGAAAAAAGATGGACTTTCCCAATGTTGGAATTTGAATGCCCGCCAACGTTCTCGACAATTCCAGTTTCGCGCCTGTTCCTGATTGGACCGTTGGGTGGCCTAGACCCAAGGTTGCAGCAGCAATACAACACTCCACGAATTAGCTATTGAATCAGAAAGTCGTCTTCGATCCTCTTCTGAACGCATAGTACGGATCAGACGCGAAATGAAATTGTGCAGCTTCTTAGCAGATTCCTGTCGCAGTTGAGAGAATTTAAATCGCGCTGCGTATTTTCTAGATTGTAGTCCTCAATGTTTGTCCAGCACCGAGAGGGCGTCCTTCATAAACGTATTCGAATGCAGATTCAGTGTATCATACAGTCTACCATCTTCATATCTCAGCTGAAGTTGCGTAACATTTTTATGTTCTGCAGGGATCTCGATTGTAGGGTTGAAAGCCTGCATTACCTCCACATAATCTGCAAATGTAGTCTTTCAGGAAATTCATAAATCAGCAGATAGCTGCACAGTAGGATCAGTCCAGAAGTGATCAACAGCTTGTAGTAAGTCTAAAATCACGAAAGTTCATATCAACGTAGTTGTGTTCGTGTCGCAAACACGCAACGTAAAACGTACATGTTTGCCATCAGAAAAATAAAGCCAAGAACAAATATTGTGACTGTAGCAATCTAGTCACGCGACTTGTGGAGCTAGAATCCCCAATGATGACCTAGACACACACAAGGCCGATTGGTCAGTAAGTAAGCCAATCAATATCCATACCGAAATTCAGATACATACCCCACATAGTACACAATAGCCGTATTGGTACAAAAAGCTGATCATGGGAATGAGCGGGTGATTGTAGATGGGAGTCGGAGTCGTAGTAAGAGAAGCAAACAGAAAGGGTTCTTGTTTTCTTCGTGCAACTACCGAAATTAAACACTTTGCAGTTGCCACCATTCACCAATCCATCTGTTGACTCCAAAAATTTAGGGACACATAAGTGCAAATTTCACGGTGGCAGGAAATTTCCCAAGAATATCATTTCGAGTACCAGTGTACAATTCGTGCGGGAGGTTACAGGTGCTTATTCTCTGTTTCCGAGATAGAAGGCATATGCTGTATCCTAAATCATTATAACACTAATTGTTTCGTTTCCTACACACTACTCGTCTTTTCGTTAGACGCGCTCAGTGAGTTTCTGTCCACCTTCAAGAAACCACGATGGTATATGTTGTTGAAGGAGTACATCAACTCCCTAACTTCGATTTGCTCAACTCATCTGGTTTACTCGTAAGCAAAATCCTTTCACGAACGCAACCACGAACATACTGGAAGTGTCAGAATCAAGGTCTCTAAGACTTACGGTTGGAAAGAATGCACGGTCACACGCAAAATAAGTTCGATTGGTTTGCTTTAGTCCGTTTTTAATTTAAAACCAAATTTCAGTCTTTTTTCACATTTCATGGAACAAACTGTTTACAAATAGTCGCAAATATTTACTTTTTACTCACTCACACTAAGTGCTTGATTCAATCACTCTCTTGCTTGCTTTTTTAGCGCGTACGTGCACCAAATTAACGTTTCCTCAGGTGTACACAGAAATACCAGACGTGAAATGAAAATACAGGTAGTTGCGGAGACCAAAAATATATTATGCGTTAATTACAAATGGTCTCGATCAGCGCTAGACGACACCGATACGCGAAACAGCTGGGGAGAATAAGGATCCGACAGTCGAGCGCGCGAGCAAGTCGGAAAAGATGTGTGTGGCGCGTCTACGCCGACGAGCATGCAAATGAACAAACGCGATCTCATGCATCAGGCAGACGGCAGGCAAAGATCCTTAAGGTCCTATGTACAATGTGAGCTAAGATTTTGGAGGGATTTTACACATCGTACAGCAGGCAGACCAGGGGTATCTCCAGTTCACTACACTTTAAATTTTGACGGTGGATTGACGGACCTGCACCGTTTGTTCGAATAATGCGATATCCAGTACTATCTGTTTACGCGTTCATTTGAAAATCAACATCGCAGCAGATATTTTAATTGAGACCGTACGCCACACAGAAATCGTAGAGCCTCACGTAACTACTAAGTCTAATTGGGCGGGTCCTCGGAGATTTAACTTGACCGACTTTCTATGATCGAACATTTATCGAGAATATAAAGTGAGAAAGACTAAAGTAAGCCGGTTTGTTACTAGATGAGAAGTCGGACAGCGAGCAAACCTATTACTGCAATATAACTGACGATTAACTGATAAGGAGTTTGCCTGTTAATGACTGTCTTTTTACCTTACGGACGTTGTGATGCGTATATTGCCTAGCCTAGACAATGAGGTTCGACTTGATCCAACAGCTCTGGCTGTTCCAGTTCGACGCACAAAGCACGAACACTCACCTTATGTATTATATTTCGAGTAATTACTTAAGTTGACACAACGTGCGAACAGGTAACTATTGTGTTTTCAGAGAACAAGGCGGTGGCACACTAATTGTTTATTTAGCAAACAGACGACATAAGCTTCCATGACACAGCAAGCGGAATCACTCAGTTGGGCATAATATGGACCCCAGGAGTCATTGGCAAAGAACCATGTTTCTTCCCTAATGGATCTTCAAAGTTTATCGCATTTATCCTGATGGCAACTACGATATTTCAGTGCGTGACTCTGCATGCCAACTCATGAGTAGTATAGTTCGACCGTTCACACCCGCCATATTCATTTGCCTCATAATTGACCCTAGTTGTAGCAAAAGACGCCCAGGTAATTCCCGTTCCTTTTATGAGTTGCGTGCCGGAAATGGTGGATGTCATAACTGGCTCGAATCCACTTTCGATCGAAGACCATGCGAGTAGAATAACCGGTTCATGGTTCTCGGTGCTGATCATTAGACCATTATTAGACCACGACCTGCTACCACCAAACAAGGTCTCTCCCACATTATGAGGACTTCCTAAATCTGTCGGTCCTGCTACAAATGGTCCAGAATCCAGGTTGATTCGGTCCAATAAACTGTTTGTTAACCCTTTTCCAACACAGTCCAGCAGACCGATGTCCGGTAACTCTCTGCTTTGCTTGCCTGTCTACCTTTAAACGAAGTCAGGATCAAGGCATTGTTGAATTCTTGAGTGGCTACGTCCTGCTCCGAAACAGAATGGATTAACTGGAATAAAGTAGGTTCCCGAACTAGCCGCTATGCTTCAGAAGTTCCCCTGGAAGCCCACATTTACCCGCAGTTTTTCGTTTCGCAGTCTGTCTGCAAAGTACAGGGCGAAAGCATAGGAAGCCTTGACTCCTTGTTCTGGTAGACCATTTACGGGTTTCCAGCCAGTGGTAGCCGACAGGTTCAGTAGGTAACCAAAGTGCGTATGTCAGACGTTCACGACGTCTTCCGACTGAATGCACGGAAAGCCAGAGTCCACATCAACTAATGCCCAAGTACGTCCAATGGATGGGTCAAAAACTGACCTAACTCAATATCATTGGAGAGGGTTGTCGGCGGCTAGCGTAATCCTGTTTAAATTCGTCTTGCTGTTTTCACTAGTGATCCTTATTGCTTCGGAACGTGGTTCTTTTGTCTCCATCGCTTGGATCCGTTGTGGAAATGATAAACATTTCACTCTTCTCGTATATAAGACTGGAGATAACCGCATTGTTGCTGTCAACCTAATCCGAGCGTTTCCGGCGTTTAGTACTCACCTTATCGATGGCTGCTGCCATGGTCTCTTCTCTGAGATGTTTCCACATACTCTCGGAAGTAACGGATACAGGAGCGTCTCGCAGATGGACGGCAAGTGGGCGTTTTGTAACCGCTTAACATTCAGTTTCTGTGGTTTTCTGGGTGATTTAGAATGAACAGGCTTGCGAACATCGACAATCCATTTAGCCCTGATCAGCCTATGTTCCTTGCTAAATTCAGTCCTGCCCATCACTCACGTGTGAAGTACGGCGCACACGTCGCGCTGTAGCATGATCAAGTAATCACGTCGTTTTATCGCCCACAACCAACTAAATCGGATGTTTATGATAACCAACTTGTGAGTAACACATAGATCAAACATAATCACCTGAGGACACCCGGTAAAGTTGTTGAGTCGCTCTCAGTTCGCGCGTTCAACCCACTCAGACCGAATAGCCAGTCACTCAACAGTGTCAAACGGACTGCGGCGAACAGCTGACCATAGAACCGGTTTTTCTAATCAACGGTGTGACACGTTGTTGGACCATAAACACTCAGAAATACAACAAGCTTACGTTGACCAAGTCGCAAAGGTGCGGACACGACTTAACGGATGCTGTTGTGCTGTTCGTCTATTCTGAAAGAACTGATGCCATTGACTGCCATAGTACAGAAATCGTACTCACGAGCACCGTCTGCCTGATGGAATGTATACTTCGCCCCTGTTTCTCAGAGCTTACCTTGGTTTTCATACTTTACTTCCCTCAGGGTTGCTACATGACGATTCCGTTTCATGGCGATCGGTGCACCCACAGATGTCTGAGTAGCGTTGTATACTCGTCAAGGCCGTCTGTGTGCCCCACACTCGTGCCAAGGTTCGAAGTGCGTTCTGATTTGTCGCGGCTTCAACGACCCACTCGTCCACTCACTTTAAAATGACCCGAACACTTGTAAATGCGACAATACAGTATGTATTACCGCTGTTACAAACACAAGTGGCAATTAGAACCTGACTCCCACTCAACAGTTTGACATATGAGACGAAAGGAGAAAGGGTTTTCCTTGTTGATTTCACCTGCAGCCTCTTATTCAAAAGCCTGCTATGCGAGGTAACAGAGTATGGGGCTTACTTGGTGGGCCATATCAAGAACCAACAGTTCACAAGTCTGACTCGCTTGGTTGTGGTGGCACAGCCTAGCCTGGGGGCGCAGTGAATGAGACGCTGACGGATGTTGCGATTACTACTGCATGCATTAGATGTATTTTAAGTTATACCAAGCTCCTGAGAACGACTGCAAATTTTCCGATCGTTCAGAATAAGACACTGGCGAGCACGATTAACCGTTTGACCATCGTCGTACTCTGTCTGAGGATACATTTTCCAACCCCCTCCTTCCATACTTGGAATGCAACAGTGCTGCAACTACAAAAATAGTTCGGCTGTATACTCATAGATTCGTACCTCTGCCTTAGCACTGATGTGCATTCCGTTATACATCAAAAGACCTATTGTAGTGAGGAGACACGGTCGCACCATACTACTCTGAGGATACTCCAGTCGCTCTAGACACCATGTATCAGTTCCGTCGTGTAGCGAAAGCCATTATATGTCATTCTGCCCTCCAACGATCCATCCCGTATCTCTGTCGTATTTATCACGCGATTATCTCGATCCGCGATCATCTCGATCCATGCTGCTACTGAATAGTGGTGTGAGTAGTATGGTGCAACAGTGTCTCCTCACTACACTATGAACTTAGCTGCTTATTGTCTAGTTGCTCCCCTTTGGCCTGTCCAACGTGGTTGAATATGGAAGGACCGAATATCTACTCGGTACAGCCTTCCGGATTAAAACGATATATACGAACCTGACAATCATCTCAAGTTAGCAGGAAAGATCGGAGTGTGAACATGTACTTACAAACACATTCATGGATGACCCCAGTGTAAAAATCGGTTCGTAAGCATTGTTTGGAAACCCCAACCACACCACTAATTTAGTCGGTGAACTTCATTTCCGCTGCAGCCTAACTAGTGATCTGCGACAGGAATAGACAATGATTATTAAGTTTCGTCTCAGAATGTTCAGCCGTCACCGTGCGTGGACCTCAGTGATGTGCTCGAAGCACTTCCTCACTTAGTATGAATGTGAAATCGTAAGCATTTTCAGTTGGCGTGGGGCTTTTTGTGTTCATGGTGCACCCGACACGGTGGACCATTCCAATCACTCCGACACCGCAGGTGCCTGTATAATCCTCTCACTCACACCCTCCCTCTCCAACTATCATTGGTCATGTTCATGGTCAGACCAAAAGCCGCCAGGTCCTCTCACATGTTAAAAGAATTGGAGGTTTGAGACACAGGACACAACATCGTCGCGTCCGTACTGCAGGACACGAACTAAGCGGTACACGACTGCACCGAGATTTTGGCTCCGACGCTCGTACAGGCTCACACAGCAAAGGAATTACGAGTCAAGGATTACACTGACATCAACCCAGCTATCTGAAACCCGCCCCCACAAGCAGTGATCTGCAACAATCATGTGTACAGTGCTAGCCGGATTTTGTTAAGTTCAAACACTTTGTTATCTAGCTAATTATTCGTTTATATTTGTTACACTGCTAATTACGTGTTATATACACAGGCTTGTTATTGGCGTAATGATCTTTTGGTTGTAAGTAACTCTGGCGCCAATAGCTTCCTGTACAACAAAAATTGACTCCCTGTCAAGTGATTCATCAAGTGGTGAACCATCCTTTTGCTTTTTGGTCATTCTTCGACGTTCGGTGTGTTGGACGACATGCCGATCCCAAAGGTATAAAGAAAACCGACTTGGTATCAGTTCTCTATATTTTCTCATGTCCTCGTTTGTCATGTTGCGATGAAAATTACTGATCATAACTAAAACGTTATTTTGCTGGAAGCCAGCTTTAGAAAACCAGCTGATTAAAACCTCCGGATATATACCAGACTACGCGTGCCTAATCAAATGTAACGCATGAAGAGCGTGGATCTTCAACGCAACATTGGCCACACTATCAATGAGGACCGTGTTCATGTTTAATCCAAGCCTCTCAAGCCAACAACACAAAACCTCCCACTAAGGCCTTACAACCTCCAATATTTACCGTATCAACCGATTGGAAATCCGTTGTGATGTTCTTTCCGCAATTTGACGAGCCACCTTTAAGTGGCTTTCTTTATATCTTCAAATTTTTGACCCACCTTCAAATGGCATTGCGTCAGAGGGAGGCCGACATTGATGGCACTGCTCGCTAACCACTTTTTTTGTTGAAACGTACTGAACATTTCTTCGCAAAACTCAACCAATTTCGCTACCGATCATTGCATAGCTTTCGTCTAAGACAAAAATGTCAGAATTCGCTTCGTTTTGAACCGTGATAATCGTCTGCTTATCAACAGTAAAAGGTGATTTGAAGGAAAGCCGGCTTTTTGGTTATTCAACAGCTGGTCAGTTGCGTTACAATTAGTAAGTTAAACATATCAGTTTATATTTCCAATCTGTCAAGGGAACAAACTCAAAGGCAATCTGTCACAGGATTACCTCAAATACCTTCCAGTGAGAGGGCAATCTAGGGGCCAGCTGGATGTCCGGAGCTGTCAAATGGGTTATGGGAACCATGATAACAGTTAGATCTGAACATATTTCTTTTGAGCGCACAAATATGGACCGCCTAACCGTATTCCCATACCAGAAAACGAAATTCGACTCCTTTGGATTGATGACGTGAAGCGTTAACTGCCAACGCTTCCGAGTTTCACTGAAGTTTTGTTTCGTACTAACACTCAGATGACTAGACACGGTGTGTTCTTTCTTATCAACGCTTCAGATTAGTTGTGCAGTAAGCGCAGCCGTCCTCAATACGTGCGTCTCAGCCTAACCGTGCGAACTGGACAGCGAGAAGTCCCTACCCCGCAAACAATAGCGCACAGTTCTCCAACAAACAGTTCTCGACAAATAGTGGTCGGAAGGCGGGGTGAAATTTAGGGCTGGTAAGACTGTCGGCCAACCTGAGCAACGAGTCAGAAGTACGTTCTTGATGTATGCGCGGCATGCCCCGTTGTAAGGTCACCTGTGATTCCAGTGGCATTACGATGAACGTGACATACTGATCCATGCACGCTGGAGTTTGCATAAGCGACATGTTCAATACTACCTTTACCAAGTATTAACGAACAGAGAGATGTCTTTGGTTTGACCGACATTTGGCCTAAGACGGCTTAAGAGAAAGCCGTGTGAGAATCGATCAACTGGGCAAGTTGCTGAGACTGTGAGTCACTAATTCTTATCCGCGCTGGATTCTGCAAACCATAGAATGTGTACACAACCGATTGTGTACAACACGGCATATTTCGTTCTCCTTGGTATGTGAATAGCCCGTCGTTTTGCAATATCTGAGGTCTCCACACTGAAGACGATTTAAAACAAACTTTGTTATGCGACGAACTTCAGCGCAGTTGAAAGGATATGGAGTTCTCATGAAGCAAATAGAAAATTAATTTTAGGTCCTCCTAGTCACCGTAAGTTGGACGGTAATCTTCATTGGAAACTTCCTTCCTTTAAAAACATGAGTACATGATGGCATCATATTACAGTCATTTGATAAACTTTAAATCCTGAAGCTTTGGATTGACTTGACGAAACTTCGATTTTTTATGACAGAGCTGCACGTTGTAAATATGGATACATATCAATGGGCTGTAAATTGGGTGATTTGCGAGATCACATAATGTGGTCTCATCTCCCAATCCACTGTCGTGGGAATCCCCGGCCGGGTAAATATAAACGTGCAAAAGGAGATCTATGTAAATTTTACCGGAACATACAGGTGAACGGGCAGACGTAGTGGCATCTCTAGAGATAGAAGCTCAAGGTTTATACGAATGTCTCTCCCTGTTGAACATAGCAAGGCGAATTTGATATGTTGGCGCATCCCATGTGTATTCACAGTGTGTCATCGTCTGCTAGAACAAATGAGAACCAGCAAACAGCAGTCCATTTTCGTTGGTTTGCAAGTGTACGCTAGAGTAAACAGGTCTTCGAAACTAACTTTCAATACAATTTAAAAACCACCCCGACGTTTTCTTATTTAGTTGCGCACACCATAAACCACGAGATCTCTTCGACTGTATAGCAGTTTGTGGACGTTGCAATCAATCTTGGCATTCATTCAGGTGCGTCTAGTATGACTGGCGTGGGTCACAACGATGACATGTTGCGATGAGCTGCTCTTTTTCACCCCTTGTTAAAAGGACCAAAAGAACATGGAAATTTCGAATGGACAAACAATTACGTGACGACAAGTTAGTAAATAGCGTAAGAGCTTTAAACTTGTAAACCTTCTGTTTTAAATTTTGAGACCGTAATTGTAAACGAAGATCCAAGGTCGGTTCGGTCAAATACGCGTAAATCCAGAAACATGCTACGTGTTAAGGCCAAAAAGTAGTACGATGTATGTTGTATAGAGAAGGATAAAAATGGACCGGTACACGCAATTTACGGGAAAATTCTAAGGCGTGTTACATACCAAGCGTGCTACATACGAGAAGGCTGTGTGTGTACTTTAATTATAGCCGTGACCAATCAATATGGACACATCCGTAACAGGAAATCGGCCACAACGTTATCGTTGCCAAAGCGTGATGTTTGTTGAGAACTGTGACAAAATCCAGGCAGCGCACTTCGTATGGTGAATGACGGTCTGAACAAAGTTTTAAACAGTTTTTGATCGACAGTGATCGCAACGGATGTTGCGGAAATGGCGAGCAACAAAGTAGATACCTAAAAGTTCAAGATTGAGTGTATTTGGTTCTAGAAACAAAAAACGCCCCGCAAAGAGCGAAAATAAGTCCCAAACTTTCTCAACAAACTAATCAAGAACGAGATCAACGGCCAAACCTGACACGTCGACGGCTGCGTTTAATTTGGCACCAAAATCAACATGATGTGACATAATGGCGGATGCTAATGCACACATAATGCGGCTGAACGATTCGGTGACGACTGTAGACGAATTGAAGATACCGGTGCTACCGCCAACGAGCATCTAAGTCAAAGGATACGTAATTCTACCGCGGTAGGAACAGAGGTATTGATAACAGTGAACAAACTCGTTAAGACACTGGATAACAACGCGTACAGGAAAATGTCGATTTCTGCATACAGTCAGAAACCTGCAGGTCAGTGGTCGAAAGCACTGTCGATCGAAGTAGTGTCTCAAGAGCTCTAATAAGAACTGAACGGAAATGTACGAATTAACGTAAACCTTGACAACTGGTTATTTTTCTGACTAAGAATAACTTAGTGTTCTTTAACAGTGACGCTGGCATATGAAAGTAGCTAATATAGAGGTGGACGGAATACAGACCTTGCGCAAGGATGTTAACAGGAAAGTTCCACGAAATATTCCAAACCTAGTGACGTGCGTAAAAAGTCGGATAAGCCGAGCGGTCTGATGAACTGCACCTATATCCTTATGTAATGTTTGACCGTATGTGATAATCGGTTAACAGCTAACAGTTCTCGATCGAAGGCACGTCACAGACACGTGCCCGGCGGCCGGAACGACGAAACCACAAACAATCGGGAGAGTCCTGACTATTTTGTTTACATTACTCAGAAAAGAGAACAGATATCCGCAACCCAAGTATCAAGAGAACGCGAAGCGGTTGACACATGTCTGTAAAGAGACTGGATTGGACAAACGCATCGATACGAAGTCAACCATTGATTCGCAGAAGTCTACGGCCAATAAGTGTGGAAAACACGAACAGACTTGTATGTCAGCGAGAGGACAAATAATTAGGGCACGGTAATCCAGCATCGATTTTTGTCATAACGAGCACCGGAGTAAAACAACTCGTTTAGGTGCGTCACGTTATTGTCTCAAAGAAAACCAAGGAAACGATTTGATGCGTCAAATCCCTCAAAGACCCTGGCAAGTATTATCGGCGGACATCTTTGCATTCAACAATAAGCAATACTTGGTGATAATAGACCATTTCAGCGATTTCTACGAGTTAGTATGGCTGGATTCCACTACTTCCAGCGCGGTCTTTAATAAACTTCGAGCCCAATTTACGCGCTACGGTATACCTGAGATGTTTTCAGACACGGACCACAGTTCATTGGCGCGGATTTTAGAAAGTTTTCTGAGAAGTGGGGATTCGAGCACCGTACAAGCAGTCCGTAGTACAATCAGTCAAATAGTAAAGCCGAAGCGGCGGTCAAAATGGCAAAGCGACTGCTGCAACTGGCCCACTTATCCGGAAATGATCCATATTTAATGTTACTGGAGAAACGGAATACTCCCAACAAAACGATGTCCTACAGCTTGGCTCAAAGAAGAACACGAACGCATTTGCCGATAAGAGAACTACTAAAACCCCAATCACCGAACGTAACTGAAGTGCACGATGATTTGAGGAGACGAATGCTAACCCAAAAGCGATACTACGACAAACGAGCCCGCGACCTACGGGTTCTACAGGTAGGCGACAAGGTATGGGTACAGTGCGTTCCGGAAAACCCACAGCGATGGATAGGAGTGGTGTTGAGGTACTGCGGTTATCGGTCATACGAAATAGATCCCGGAGGGGTAGTGAAGAAGAAGAATCTAGTGCATCTGAGAAAACGAGTAACACTGGATGAATAGCTCCTCCTCAAAGAGAAGAAAGTATTATTATGAACCACGAGTGGGTTATGCTACGAAAAAAGGAAGGATGTAAAGGGATTGGATTGGACAAACGCATCGATACGAAGTCAACCATTGATTCGCAGAAGTCTACGGCCAATCAGTGTGGAAAACACGAACAGACTTGTATGTCAGCGCGGGGACAAATTAGTACGGCACGGTACTCCAGCATCGGATTTTGTCATAACGAGCACCGGAGTAAAACAAGTCGTTTAAGTGCGTCACGCGCTGAAACAAACGAGCTACAAGCGGAGTCGAACCGACCAATGAGAAAGCGAAAGCGTCAACACCAATTGTAACTCTTTATTTTACCGATGCGTGTAGTCTATAAAATAACCAATAGAAACTCAATAAACTGAGATTTGCTTTGTGCCACGAAGACTGACTTTTTCTTTCATTCCGAAAGGTAGCGATTTCCAACACCGTCTATCTCACATTCTCTAAGTAATTGCTCTACATTGTGCCGCCCGTAAAATTTCTTGTGACCTAAAATGAAGTCGGCCTGTTATCGTACCCATAGTTTCCGATCTTCTATCAAATGTGTCGAGGGTAGCATTGGGCTATTCAAGCTTCATCCAGAAGGTGACCGGGAGAAAGGTTTTTGTACTGTTGTGATGAAAATGAACGATTACACCGTACTACTCGGTTTGTTTGCAAGGTGTAGGCACCTTGATGTTAAATGTTTGAATATGGACGTAGTCATTTTCAGTAGTTAGGTCCCTTCCCGTCCCCTTCTTTTTCCTTCTCTCTTTCTATATACGGTTTGCTGCTTCTTCATGGTTGTGTGGCAGTTAAGCATTGGTGTGAACCACTGATGTATTGCTGTCTATGATGATGATGACTACTCGGTCAGTGTACAAAGGCACTGAGATTAGTGAATGCAACATCAAACATTCACTGTGACTAGGGATTAGCTGATTTCATCATGAGGATAGGTCTACTCACGGTTTCATTAGTCGATGCTTAGGGTTATCAACCCCACTGTCTTAGTTCGCTTCTTCTTAGACATTTGAAAATGCTTGTAGAAATCATGTAAGACGATTTTGGTTTCAACGATCAGATTGCCAAAGATACGTAATGACGAAGTGCTGCTTAGACCGATACTCATCATGTGCAATTCACCCTATCATGCTGTTGCGTAATGGCTTGTGAAGAGAAGTTAATAAATACAGTTTCAGAGACACGTTTGAATTTATTGGTTCTATCTCTAACCTCAATGTGTCGGACAACAAAATGCTATCCTTAGATGTTTCGTCTCTATTGGCCAGTGTGCCTCCGGTGGAAACAATTTTCGTGATTATATTGAAAGTCGCCGGATTAAAGTCGGCCTACATGCGACTGAGCTGGAGAAGTTATTAATGTTCTGTACTAGCAATATTCAGTTCCAATTCAATGGTGAGCTTTATCGTCAGACTGATGTTGTAGCTATGGGTTCACCGTTAGGCCCGTTACTGATATACATTTTCAAGAGCATGTTGGAGAACAGCCAGTTGGACGAAACTATTAGAACAACCAGTTACTATCGACGATATGTAGATTTTTTCGCGTAGTGGACAAAACAGAAGATTTACATAAGGTTTTAGCCGTTTTCAGCAAGGCCCGTAAGAACATCGTGTTCACTATAAAGTAAGAAAATGATGACCGCATGTCATTTTTCGACATAGCACTAAGACGCAGATCAGACGGATCGTTACAGCGAAGTGTATGTAGAAGGAGAACCCAGTGGGCAATATCTACACTTTCACAACTGTGCCGATTAATCTGAAACGGGGCCTTGTACGCTGCTTGACAAATAAGGCGAAAAGAACCTGTACGGAAGATACGGTAGAACGAGTGCTAGGCACAATACAAGATATCCTTTCTAGTAATGCCTATCCTGGGAAATTCATTGTTAGAAACATGCAAGAGTGGCCAATGCAAACCCCAATAAAAACAGGTGATGAAAGATCTGAATAAATTTGTCGTTCAACGGTGAGGCAGCAGTCGCGCTGATAACGCGCCAACTAACTGATGCTATTGGTAGTACCTACTATGCTGCAAGTCCCGTCGTAACGTTCCACTCAAAACAGACGGTGCCACTTAACAGTGCTGCCCCACGTTTGGTCTATCCACATGACTGTTCCTATGGTTCAGAATATATTGGTCGTATCACTAGGCATCGGAAAAGAAATCATGAACACGACCCGGTGTGACTTCGTTCCGGAATAACAAAGAACATTAACTCATCCATTCTGGCCCACCTAGTTGACTGTGATCGACACAGACACAAATAGGGCGTTTCACATCGTCTACCGTGCCCAGGCCGCTGCGTCGCGAAAGATAACGTGGCGCATCCTGTCCATAACCTAGGCGGTTGCAAACCGATTAGGTCAACCGGATTTGTGTGTTTAAAAACTGCGCGTCCGCACCTTGGGATTACTGCGGCCAAACACGTACACTCAGCTGACGAGGCAATTTGATCCCCCCCCAACTCACCCTAATTAACACTGGCTTCCTAAAACCCACCTCCCTTGTGAGTTAAAAACCATAACAAAGTCGTGTTTGTGTTTTGCCTAATCGCTTTACCCTCGTACCATTTTTGACCAATAACTTCTCCCATTTGACATATAATCGTGCCAGCCTAAGATGAGAACTTATCGAAAACAGTTATGAAACCAAAACAGCTTTTTTCTTGTTTGACGATAAGATGTTGGAGTTGATGGGTAACAACCGTCACCCAACGAGTGAATCAGGCAAACTTATCACTCGCATGCGAAAGTGTAAGGGCGTTAAGATACGATGATTCAGTAGTGCTCTATGTGAAGTCATTGGCGCTGTGATCAACGCGGCTGCCTCATAAAAGCGTGGTGGGAGTACAAAACAGACAGCGGCTGCTGACATGAATAATGTCCAACGTCAAGTGTTTCAAAACTAAGTCCCAATGCCAAGGTGACGCTTTATGAGAATGGCGAATTAACTTGGTTCAGATAACAATTCAATAAATATCACTTATAGACGGCCCCGATAGCAATCGTCGTCAAAAACAACACATCCTCAAATGCACCACCTTTTTATTGATCGGGAGGTGCGATATATTAGCAATTTGAATGCATCGGATTGCATTATTACACAAAGCGACGATAGTTTACACAAAACTCAGCTTACACCCCGGACTCTGCTACCGACATCAGGCGTGCAGTGCAACTAAGGCATTATCTCACAGCTAATCAAACAAGTAAGTTCACGCAACATCATCCTTCCGTCGAAAGCGAATCACTCGTCAACCGACATCAAAACCCTATTTAAACTAGAGCAGAATCAACAGACAGATACCGTACATTTTGGATTTAAGCATCGAGGCGATATCCACAAGATGAACTACTGTTTATTTCTTCTTACCTGCAGATTGGTATGTTGTGCTGTTTCCCTCAACTGCTGCTGACACCCGTGTGACTGAATATCAGAAATCTGAGTGTCTGGCTGTTAATTGTTTATGGTGTACTCGCGGTAGATTGAGTACTACGCTAAGGCGACCGCTTAGTCACTAATGCTGCCAAAGTGGATGGTCTGTGAGAAGGAGATCTGCAAGAAAGATGAGATACAAACCTTTCTTCTGTGCAAGAGTCGAGCTCATTCAACCTACGGACTGGTTCCACTCAAGGTCTACAAGACTTCAAGACGGAATCCAAATGAAATGTCATGGTTTCGAAAGAGTGTCACAGAGCGCTACTGAACCTGCCACTCAGTAACCACCTCACACGTCGCTTTATGGAACATGCACCACAAATTCCATTACCTGAGAACACAACTCCTAGTCAGGGAAGGATAATAAGACCAATCGAAGGGAGTGAGCGACTATCCTTTCTACAGCTAGTTGATGGTGATAACACAAGGTACAGTCTCAATCCTGTTGCAACAATATCCAGCAAGCATGCCGACTTTCAGATCTATTCCGTTGACTCAAGTATTATCTCATCATCTAGTATGATCAACCAAGCAGACGCTCGCATCCAAGCTATACAAAATTTGGGATACCTGCGCAACTACAGCTGACTCACTGTGTCAAAGTTAAGGAAATGAAACGAAGAGATCTAGTCCATTCATCATGATAGACACCGTAAAACATTCACCATAGGTACGAACAAGAGCAAGCCTAAGGTGATACCACTAAACTCACACTCGATCAGTGTGTTCAATTTGTCTGACAGTGATTCAGTAATACTGACCGACTGGGAAGAGCACGACAGGAATAACCTTTTAAAATTTTCTGAACAATCGGGTTGTCCTGATAGTTCCCCAGAGCAACTTCAAAGACTACGAAGAAGCTTCGACCCAAAGTACGTTCTCCTGTCACTTTCGCTGTGTGTTACTCTTCTCGCGATAGCCGACTCCGAGAAACCAAAGACACTGCAACAAGCCAGGTGTAATGAAAGTAATAACCTAATCAGGATGAACAATGACCGATACAAACATACGCTTGAAACCACCGTCCGAGGTCCAAAAAGATTGTGAACGCAGGCGCACGAGCACTATTCAGCAGAGCGTGCCGGCTTCCGAGAATCCTGATGTCATCATTCAAATACCCCACGGTCTAGACCGACGGAGATTCTTACCATCACCTCACAGGTTATACTGACCTAACAGACACTGACGTAAATTGTCTGTCCGGGACGGCTTACATAGCCCCGATGTGTGCGCTTTGACTACGGTGAATAACCTCCCTACGAGAAGTAATGACAGAACAGATACGTGCAGCCTACGCACAGTTGTATATTGCGAATAGGTGTCATTCTGACAAAGCAGTAAACGTCAGTTCCGAGTGGATACGACTGTATATTAGCAAAAAACCATGCAAATACCCCCGGGAATGTTCTAATTAACTTTTACGCGAATGACGACCCCAGTCCAGGAGTTCAGTACTAACCCGATTCGCCATCGATCCAATAGGGGATGGCTATCAGGAACTATTTTACGACCTGTCCCTCTAACTCGATGAAGCACCCCAAGTAGATTCACTTGGTGTGCTTGCTGTAGGCAGTGAAACTGTTCCCCAGTATTGTTGTAACACTAACGCACCTTCATTGCTTGACAAACTGAACGACCTTTGAAGCTCCTCTACAAGATAAAACCCATCTACAGCATGCATTACGAGGATCTGATGTAAGGATGAAGTGGGGGACAGCGAACTGTCCACTCCTGGCTTGACTGTTTCGTAGTGGTGGAAAAACCGACAAATGAGGAACTTCTTATTCGGGCTCACACATAGATACCTGGAGTATTCGTAACCGGATCCGACTAGTTAAACCCACTCAAATTCCACTCGTAAGTTACAGACTGCCTTCTGCATATAGGGATGCAGATATGACTTTCAACAAAGCCCTGCGTAGAACATTATTTTTGGATTACCCCCAAACTTTAATCGCCTACAGCTGGATTTCATGAACCATTTAATTAATAGTGCAAAGTCCCCCTTCATTGGAGAATTTGAAGCAACTGGAGGGTTTCACCATGTTCTATATGCTACTGGGTTACGAGTGGATCATGTGCCATCTTGTCTTGATTGCATCCTTACCAAGAGGATTGATATACACCACAAATCCACTTGTTCGCAGTAACCACAAGATAACTAAATTAAGCTACTTTTGCGGAACTAGTTGACACAGTTCCCAAACTGTGGGTCTGAAGGGTGAATTTTGCAGGACGAAAGACACAACTAAGCAAGTTTGAATGGCCTGGCTCCATTTTCAAACTCAGCCTAGATCGTCACTGTTAAGTAAACGTAGAGGTAATCTCTGATGTCGTTAATAACTATGTTCCAGTGAGGTGTCCCCCACCTACCAGAAAGTCAAGACGTCTAAGATGTAAACCAAACACCTGATTACATTGAAACGATCAGTATGGACCAGAAACCAACCAAAACAAACTCAACTTACTTTCCAGATTTGGACTCTGTTACCAACCCGTCCTGCTGTCTCATATGGAATCCACTAAATGGTGCAGCGGATTGGCTGCCCGGTAGGATTTATCGAACAGTTCGTGCAGCAATTTGATGAGTTGGATGATACCCAACCGGGGAAAATCAGGACTCCGGCTGGATATGAAACATCGACAGAAACAGCATGCCCAAAAACAGCAAGCCAAAGTCTTGATTTTTCAGAATTGGGTATCGTCCAAATTGTCAAATCTGCCGAACCACTTAATGTGCATTTGTTGAGTATTCAATGTGACTCAATTACGCCACGGTTATTATGTGAGGGGAACGGTTTTGATATCAACGCCGTCTTACTCAAAAACTGACGACGAATCTTAAGCTTTTCTACAGCGAAGTCACAGTACACACAAAGAGTACGCTTCGCATTTTGTAACTTCGAACCGCCCGTGGATCATCATCATAGACGGCAATACATCAGTGGTTCACACCAATGCTTAACTGCCACACAACCATGAAGAAGCAGCAAACCGTATATAGAAAGAGAGAAGGAAAAAGAAGGGGACGGGAAGGGACCTAACTACGTCCACATTCAAACATTCAACATCAAGGTGCCTACACCTTGCAAACAACACAACCGAGCTGCAAGTGAGAGTAAGGCGTCATCAGCGAGACAGCTTCCTTACGGCTTTCACTGCCACGCGTCATTAAATGCACTCACTTCACAGACA
>QNGE01000623.1:129414-184260 GCA_008508345.1 Paragonimus westermani
CCCCGTGCCGCATGCCACAGTACCTGCTTCACGAATGGCCTGTGTGATCTGGGTCCAGGAGCGATCAGGATCTTCAGAGTGAGAACTACTGAGGCAGGTTTCTAAGCTGGTTTGATACTTATGCCTTACCGACGGTATTGTCAGTTTCTCAACAGCCGCAATGTCCGGGCAAATTTGATCATACAGGGAGCAACTTAATTGAACTGCTTCAAATTCCAGCGTCACAACTCATGACTATATCACAGAACCAACCGTCCCACCATCCAAACGTGATAACCATCGTCATCTTGAAGAGCTACGCCACTCTGTGGCCAGAACAACTAGTAGTGTATTCTGACCTAATAATGATAGTAGTAACAATAGTAGTTTTGATAGCTATATTCCATCGTAGATTTCTGAAGATTTACGTTTTTTAAGTACTTTTGTTTTAGTCAAGCTGTTAATTTGTAGTATCTATCCTGGGGCTAAAATGACAACTCGCTCCGTGCCTCGCTAGCTTGTCGTGTTTTCTCCGTACACCCTAGTTTCCAGGGTCGGTAGCAATATACGGGGTCAACACGCCAAGTCTTGGCTTTTATTGTCGATTCGTTTTGGATTGGGAGAACTGACTGGGTATTATTCTGTCGGACCGTTCCAACAGTCCTTGTTAACTGGGCGTCCACCGAAAGCGCAGAAACAATTCGTAGACACATCTATCTTCAAGGGTGGAAGCAGAGAAGACCCGGCAAACCACCGACCAGTAGCGTTGCTTTCAATTGTCACCAAGATAATGGGGAGTTTGCTGGATGACTCTCCTGGCCAAGGAAACAGACCACTAACTTATCACTAGAGATCAGAATGGCTTCCGTATGGGTTACTTCTATGTCACGGGGATGCTGACTGCCCGTGACTTTTGGATGAAAGCTACCGACGCAGAAAAAACCACTGAGGTGGTTCATCTTGATACTTTTAAACCCTTGACAAGGTTGATCACTCTATCTTACTAAAGGAAACCCACAATTACGGCCTCGATGGGCACCTACTCACGGGGAATGGGGATCATCTAAGTGAACGTAGGTACAACGGCAATTTAAATGGACAATTATCATGGCGGTTCCTCGTTAACAGCGACGCTCCGAAAGGAACCCTTTCGTTCATTCTTGAGCTACCTAGAATCGTCAAATCACCAACGTTATCCTACACCGATAATACAAAGCTCTGACGAGTCCTAGTGTCCGGAAAATGTGATGTGTGAAGAACGATGTAAACAGCTGGGCCATAGATATTTTGCCTTTCAGTCTCAACAAATTTGGTCACACATTTGCCAGCAAAATTGTGTTGGTTAAATTCTGGCGACATTAGGCTAATCGGGTCAATATGTGAATGAGACCTTTGAACCCTAGTGACAGACAGTTTGAGTCTGTCCACTATATCATGGTTGAAAAGCACAAATGACCGACAACCTCCTAGAAAATTCTCGGGTGCTGTTCACTCCGAAAACATTCCACATTATTTCCGAACGCATAAACCGTACACACTCGAAAACGAATATACAGACCTGTCGCCTTTATCGTAAAATGACTGGTACTTCTTGAAAGTATTGAGAGGCGGTCACTAGAATTACGCGCTCAGGGAAATCTGTTACCCAGAGAGACTGGTGGAATCTTTTCAGTTCTAAGTTACTTACAGAAACCTCATGGGAAGCCTACGTCTTACTCACAAAATATTCCACAACCTAAATCCAGACATACTTCCTCTTACCAAACAAAGATGAATGCCCAAAGAGTCACTTGTTCAAAATAGCTTGTATAATGGGTAGGTTACTGATAAACCGATTGGGAATAACACAACGTTACGAGCAAGTTGTGATACTCTACATTTCAGCCACCTCGGGTGGCCTTCATCAGATTACTTCTTAGACACAACTGCTTCACACTTACGGTTTGTTCATACTGGAGCACATTGCCCACATTTTTGACCATAGCTGAGTCTGTATAGAATTTTGAACTTAATTAGATCGGCATATATGTGAGAAAACCTGCGCTACAAGCTAACTAAAAGCCCTCCTAGCTCAGTCTCACAAATCATCACATGTCTATAGTAGTTGTAGTCTGAGTCAGTGTTCGCCGCGGGTGACTGCACGCTAGCAGCCTTATTAAAGTTTAATTTCACCTACTTCTATTCACTTTTTCTTTAAACCTATTCTCCGCTCAATACAAAGAGGCGAGCGCATGAGCAAAGACATTTTTACTTTCTGTAACAATCTGTGAATCTACAAGTGCCCATGTGACACTTAGAAATCTACTAAACAACTCCCGCAACCAGCTAGCTCGTTATCCGAAGTTGGTTTGATTGGTGTAACTCAGAGCCGTTCTCACGATGTGGGAGGTCACGAACTGCCTGAGTGATGGTCCAATTAGGTGAATACAAATACAGTGGCGCCCACAATCGCAAACGAGTAACCTGTCCTTCCATTTGAATCTGAAAGAGAGTTCAGCCCGACTGAGCAACACCTGTCGAGTATCGCCATGATTTCAGTAACAACGATGAATACAAATGATACAGACAGCATACAGACAAGCACAATGACGGTATAATAAACGTTTGCGAGTTGAGACTGAACGCAATATCCCCGCTCAGGCAGTATAGCACGTCGAATTTATGAGAATGAGTGCTGGTTGACCTAACAGAGTTAAACGAACTAAGGAAGATATGCGCAAGTTTATCATAATGCAACTTGAACAATTAGGTCCAGAAATGCAAAACGGAGCTAGACAGAATGAACCAAGGTATAGATGTGGGGCACGGAATGATATAATACATCCTTTTTATAAGTTGATTGTATTTGACCTTTGTGAGGAATCTTAGCAGGAAGGAACCAGAGACCCACGATCAACAAAACACGAGCGGTATGCCTCCAAATCAATAAGGAAATGGAAAATTATTTGGCTGTGGCCCAAGCTGGAACCAACGGTGATAATCAATGCCTAAGGAGAACGTACAACTGTGAATTCAGACAACTCTTTGAATTGCTTTTCGGAAGGGCAGTCTTGCTTGTCTCAGGCAGTCAGTTTCGTTACGACCACAAACAGCGTGAGGTTGAGCAAAATGCTATTCGGAAATCCAAAAAATCTGCTTTATACATGGTGTTGTATACTTCAATGGAATAGTATAGAGTTTAGATCATCACCTCCAGTAAAAAGTGAACAGGTAAGCATTCGTGTACAACGTGCACTTAAAAAAATACCGTGGCACGGATCCTGGAAAAATGACATTTTCTTGGGTCGTTATGAGCCATTATAAATGGCAGAATGGTGAGCAGATGGCTGGCTGAAGATGCGAAAAACAGGAAGCGAAATTTACACACCGTCTGACTTGACTTTCGGAAGGCGTTTAACTAAGTGCCACGCTGATGGACATGGCGGGTAAATCAGACGTTATTATTCGGGGCACGGTCCCGAAGCCAAGGAAACAGGACCTCCAACCGGGTTGGGTTAACAGCCCTCAACATGCCGGTGCAACCGCAGCCAGATTGGCTGACACGGAGATGTACGCGCGTTTCAGGTCAAGTCGCTCGGTTTCATAGTCTCAGTGTTTTGGCCACCACGGTTTACGACCGATAACACCTACTTGCTGACAAACGTCTTTGTAAGCGCTTCGGCATTTGAAGAGAAACGCTGTGTTAGAAACAAGCATGCATCGATGTGTACAAATGGACAGAGTAAAAGTACGACACTTCCCTAATAGACTGCGCTATCACAATAATGTTTTCACCAAACGACGGATATTAAAAGGCTGCATTTGTGGACGGCACAGAGTTACGGAATACCAAAAGATTGATCGAAGACTAACAATTTCCCCGTGAAATCTGAAGCACGTCATGCTGTGTTTTTAGATTTTTCGCACTTGTGGACCTTATAGTTTTGTAGCCATGCTGCTAAAATGATAAGCGTCGTTTGGTATGTCTCCGATTTGTGGCTTTGTCATTGAGCCGTTTCGCTCCACTCCCTGTCAAAACGTCTCATTTGATCATTGTGTTCATTTGTAGGTTCCGTGACGAAAGCAACTTGCTACGTTACCGTGATTGGCATGGACAGGTCATTCGGAGAAGTTGCCCAGATTGAAGGGGGTTGTGCTCTGGAAACTTGCTTAATCCAACATGCGAAGACCGTTTAGTTCGGATGGACTCAAAGCATTCGCATCATACGGGTTAGGTGGTTACGACCTAGGTTGGCACACCGGTATGTTCGTACCGATCGAACTGGATCGAGTAGAGGGGCGTAACACGCTTCTCACAAACTATGTTTGTCCACAAACCGTCCTGTATAGGACTATACAGAGTGAATATTTCTGATACTTCTGAAATCGATATGTCGGGCTTAACGGCTCTGGGTTGACCAGTTCGCTCCGAGTGTGTGAATGAGTCTGTGCATGTTTATCTGTCCGACTCTGGCTATGAAGAGTTATGTTGGACCACACTTCTCAATTCAGCTTGTCGGACAGTGGGCGCGCGCACCTTGGCCTGGACGAAGTATCATGCTGGAAGTAGGTCACACTGCTGGAACGCAAGTAGAACGGCGTACCTGACATGTGAAAAGCGTATTGGACAGCGTATTTATGCGGCCTGTGGTGAAAGTGTGAAGGAGACCACTAGCTAGTTTAACGCAAGACATTTGGGTACGCGATCGGTTACCCGTAAACCAGTTCAAAGGCTGATGAAAAAGTTCGTTGCAACGAGCAGTGCTCGTGATATGCAAAGACATAGACGCGAAATATAAACACGAATAGTACGGAAATTACAACAGGTTTTGGGTAACACCAAACGACGCCAATACGAGAAAATAGCTAACGGGCTTCAGGATGCGGTCGTCGAGCGAGCGAACCAGAAGTTTGTGTGGGACCATTAGTGCCCATGAGCCTACAAGGGTGTAAACAAACAAACGCGATCATATGCGACAAGCAAATGGCAGGCGAAAGTGCTTACTACAATACAGTATGCACTGGTATTTTAGGAAGTTATACACATCGTACAGCAAGCAGACCAGGGTTGTCTGCAGATCACCGCATAGCCTCCTCCAGAAGCGTCGCGCGAACGCAACCCTTCGATATACGTGAGAACCAACTGTGGTCAACCACCCCTGACCCGGTCTGGTTCATACCGCATCAACCAACGTGTGATCAGCTTGAGATTGGCACTGCAATTCCCGGACGCTGCGGGTGAAGTACTGATGCGAATAGTTCCTAGCGAGCTCCAACTCGAGTGTCCTTACTCATAGGGTCGCAACGAATGAGGAAAGCATTAGTGGACTGCAGTCATAAAGTAAAGAACACAGGTTGCACAGCAGTGTTCAAGTTTCGAAATTTGACCGACCCCGCACATCGGCGAGCAAACGAAAACGCGGAGCGAAAAGAGATGAGTTTGTGCACATGGGTAAACGGAAAACTTACATAGCGGAACGCGGAAAGAAAGAGCATGAAAAGAACGCCTTCTGATGCCTATCTGAAAGAAGTTTGTCCGTGACCTGGATGCTAGATTGGGCGACCTGACCCTTTCTGCTACCTTGGCGTGGTGGTCAGGCTTGCGTGCTGTTTAGATCCTGAGGGCTATGCTGACTGTGACTGCGGTCCTTGCGGGTTCAACCTTGTCAGATTGGCCGAATGGGAGCAGCAAGACAAAAAGCAGATGCGTGAGTGTCTGTGGACTTCTATCCACTCTTTTCTTCGGCTTTGTTGGTGCATTGTATGATGAATGGTCTGCCTGGCTTTTCATAGTTGAGCGAGAAATTTGCTTTTCATCTCCATCTTCTTTAGGTTGCACTAACATGCAATCCCATACTGCAATGCTTCTTGTATTACACTTCACAAATCTTTCTTCCTAGTTTAGATCTCGTCATTGCAGCCTCTTTCTGTTTAGTTTCCGAGAGATAAAAGTTCCCCTTCCTTATTAGCCAATCAACTGGCTGACCAGCATTGACCGGCTGGACAGAAAGGCCCCACTGGCACACCTCCCAGTCTTATTCCTTCGGGTTTACACTGGATATGTGGTGTGTTGGTGGAACTGCAATTGGTGCAGCGCAAGCCAGTTGCAGTGATATATAAGCGCAGGCGTCCTTTGGCTTCGGTCACTGTGACAGGCTAATCCGAATCGGATGCCCCCAACCAGAATGGACGATATCGTGTAGCACGTTGAATACGCAAAGTCGAAAGGCTGACTAGATGACTGGATAAGGGTGTCCAGCGGAATTGCTGCACAAGATCGTTCCGTGTTCGGTCAGTAACAGTAGATCTGTGAGGCGCGAAGATGACTGATGACAAGATGCGCGGAACCCATTTTCCGTACGTTGTACGTCGGTCATTGCTGAAAAATCGATGGAGTCGTGGCCAGAATGTGCTGATACGCGTGACAATGTGATGCATATGAAAACAAACGTTAGTCGTCACTGGTTTCCATTGAAGCTTATTAACATTCCATAAATGTTCCACCTCACTTCAAACTGCTAGATAAACTATCCCTGCTGGTAGTCATCCACAGCATCTAGAATAATGTGTACAAACATTAACCTCGTAGGCATTTCCGAATGGGAACGACTGCTTTCCTCCCCAACAATCCCGGGGGATAGGAAAATACCATTCCATCCGCCCAGTGATGAACGGTCACAAGCTCGACCAAAGCGTATCGTGGCTCCAACGGCCCTTCAACTCAACACGCGACATGGTTAACGAACGATCCGTCCGAAGTGACCTTAGGCAAAAAACAAAACTACCAATCCAAGCAACGTTAAAGGGTTTACGTAAGACGGTAGCAAGAGGGCGAAAAGCTTCACCAATTGGCATACTCATGACTCAGTGTGTTAAACAAGCAGGTACCAAACCGATCGGGGGCCTAAGACATACGAACCTCAGCCTGAAACTCTTGATTTATGCCTACTTGAATTTTGAAGACTCCGTAACGACTTCCTTAACCCAGGATTTGGAGAGATCCACATATTAGTGAATGAAACCGGGCAAAACCAAAACGATAGGGCTCAAATGACACAGACAGTGATTGCAAGAGCTCCTGACACTGCGGACGTACACTGACTTACAGGTCTATCCGGACACACTACAAGCAGAACGACAGAGAAGCAAGCTATAAAGAAAGAAATCCTTGGGCGGTGGTATAACTCCCGATATCATCATCTGAGGCGTCCCAGATTCCGGCCATCTCCAGCGCAACAGAGATCAGTACGGATTTCTTGCTGCTGAGTCGAAATGACTTAAGTTCAAACCCAGCGCATCTGCCGCTTTCAAGGTTCCAACCCCACAGTGGACAAAACACTTCCGAAACCAATCAAGGTCCGTAACCCCGCACAAAATGAAAGATCATATGCTGGAACGGTTTCGCTACATATGCTATCTTAAGCTAGGTGTAATATCATTCCATCGTGTCCGTTTCATGGAGCAGCAGGCGTGACAGACGCTGGACCATCAGACGTTCCAGTCGTTTTAGATTATCAGACACTCGTCATACGTTGCTACAGTAGAGTCGGCCTCAGTTCCCTCGGCAGCTCTCTAAATGAACAGACCAGTTTGCAAAGTGAAGCTAACGCAGTTTCACTAACGCTCTCAGTCTACGTAACATACCGGCTGAGAACCCTGAAGTTTACTCCCTGGGAAAGTCCCGCATAGTGTTTGTCACTTAATCCTGGCTCACATACTCTTACCGTGATTGTTAGCAGGAGAGTGAAGATGAGATGCCTTCCCACACAAAAGGTACGGGAAGCATGGCGACCGTCACGTATCTCTGCAAATCTACTAGTATGCTAACCCACTACCAAAAACTGGAGCAATCCAGTGCACAATTCACATAACTAATTCGGACCGTTGGTATGTAGACGTCATTTACTGCCCCCATCTCCAACCTAAATCAGAGATGAAGTCACTTAGGGTGGTATGGAAGTTTTGACTCATCTAGGCTGCCTTCACATCCTCCTGAGGAAAAACCCTCTTCGCCCGAAGATAAACTTTCCAAGCATTATGTACATGGACCCTGTAGAATCTGTGCCAGACCGAGTTTCCAACGCTGCAGACGCACCGGGCTTTAGCGAACACATATCAGTCTTCCCGTGTTGGCCAGATTGTCAAAGGCCTTCGAGGTTCAAATGGTCAACCTGCTGCCCAGGTGGCTCCAACTGGTGATGGTTAGGTCAAGCAGGAATGGAATCTGACTGGAACGATGCCGTGTCGAGCATTGACACGTTGTGTCCACCCTTTCCACCGCATCGACATTGACAAGGAGGCCGAGCACTCGTTCCCAAGTCCCGAAATGAGACACCCGTCTACCTTAACTGCATTGATTGGTCCACAATGTAGATTCCAAAACAATGTTGTAGTCCCGGGCTTTTACGAAAGACGGAGTCACCCGAGGTATTGCGTTAGATGATCTAGACACAGCTTCCATTAAAATGAATCTTGGCTATTCGTTACTAGCCGCATGCACGAGGTATCACATTAATCGAACGACTGACATTCCTCAATGGCCGCGGATCTCAAGAGTTACAGATTAATAGACTTCAGAACCATCTACTCTCCCATAAGGTGGGTTTGTACGACATCGAAAATGCCGAAAGCAGCCAACATGTCGTTCACTCTTCAGATTCCCCCTGCTGTCCAATTCAGAAGCACAAACGCTGTGGACACATGCGGTGTTCTGGATAGGCTAAAGTGCCCTAACGGCTGATCTCTCAGTGCAGATGATGTTCCTCCAAAATTCATTACCAAAGTGAGTGAGAAGACCACCGAGCCTCTTAACTTACTGCCCATAAACTCTACTTTTGAGAGCAGCGCCCAGTTGTTACCAACTCGGAACAATACCCATGTCTCCAATAGAGGTAGGCAAAAGCTTTAAAATGATTTCTGCCTAGAAGCCTCGCTTTTGAGTGCATAAACACTAGCGTACGACTCACTTCATAACCACAATCCTCACTGTAGCTTATGCGTTGCGGAGCACGGCTTTCACGGTCTTCAAGGTATACTATTTTGATCAAGAGGCGCTTGTGAGGCATACGATCAAAAGCCTTTCTCATGTCTAAGAGTAGGTTTATCATCGCATTTCCTGCGTTAGCCGACATCGATATATGGTTTACACGTTCCAACTGACATGTCTTACGAGAGCGCTTACTAAGGAAACAGTGCTGTGAAGGGTTTTCAACGTTTTTTTTCAACAGCCTTTTAAACAACCTCGTGCAGATTGATGTGTGGTTGATGGGATGATAATTATCATCGTCCAGCCTTTGGCCAGGCGTGATGACTGACCTTTTCTATTGGGAGTGAATATCAAAATGCCCGCTCATTAGGGCTGGCTGCATGTGGTGCCTGATTATTGGGGACATCGTCTCGTTTCGGCCTTCGTAAAAAACCAGTTAGCTATTATAACATGTGAAAGCACTGAGGCATAAAACGACAGTAGTTGATCAAACTAACGAAACGGTTCCTAATGGAATCACGAAGAAGGAAATCCTGCAATACTTCAGGATTCGCGTCTAATTATCTTTGAAATCAATAATATCTCCCAAAAATTCCAGCGAATCAATTCTGTGCGCACACTTAGAAAGACTTATAATAACTCCGACTTGAACGAAACGTTCGAACAACAAACGGAGTTTAATTTCTTGTTTGCAGCGATCTCAACTAGCAATCTTCACATCACACATCATCAGTGCCATTTGGTCCATAAGATGTTGAAAAGCTTGTGAAGCGATGAGTGGAGCAAACGGCATTCGGAGAAACCCCAGAAGTCCAAAATGAGCCATTGTCATCGTTTTGAAGGTCCCCTGATTAGTTCTGCAAATAAGTTATTCCGCAATAAACGTGAGTTGAGATACGAGAGTTCACTGGATATCATGCGGAAGATATCCACCTGAGTGTATTACGTAGTCAGAGGATGCAGCAAGTAACTGTTTGTCGAACAAAAGGTGCTGACGAGAGTTTGGGAAAACGCTTATGCACCTCATCGACTGAGGGTAATAAAACACCCACTGTACGCGAGTTAAACACGTATAACCGTTCGTGGACATACTTAGAAGGTAAGGCGTTGGACAACTACCGCAGATTAGACTCTAGAAATTGGGGTGTACCAGATGCTGGCGGAATTTTTCAAAGGTGAAGTGATGATTCCGCAACTCCAAATCGTGACATATGAAACAAGTATTCGAAACATCTTTCGTTGGATGGGTAAGGACTCAATAACGGTAATGTGACGATCGGCTTAATATTCCAGCAGAACACAATTAACAAGGTTCAACAGGTTCCAGAAACTATTCAACACAAACGAAGTAGGCGTATCCAAATTATCAGCTGGAAGAAAACTACCGGAAACGTTGCTAGCAATGTGAAAAATGTACAAGTGAAGGGCTACCTGCAGGGAAATTCAGAGCCCACAGAATAGGCGAATGGAGGAAACCATCGAGGAACATCAAGAGAATACAATAGAAAATGAAAAAGAAAGCATACTAGGGCATAAATAAAAAGCCCCCACACCATATGGTGGATATACACAGAGGGATGGAACGAGAGTGGAAAGTACAGGCAATTAATGGAGGATGAAGGCAAAAAAGAGCAACTGAATTAGGGGTATTCAAGTGGCCTTCTTTTCAGTTTGGTCCCGATTGCTGTAATCCGCTGTGTAAAAAGTTCGTCCGTTCCAACCTCAAAAATGGAATTGTGACCTGAACACGTTTAATTCAGAAAATGAAACACTCACTGAGGGCATGCAACGACGATCAGCCAAGGCCATTTGGATCTTTCAAGCTAAGCCGTGGGAGCCCAGACTATCAGCTTTGATTGTTGGTGAGCAGTGGGAGGTTCCGGTTGTCATAAACCAAGCACCACACACAACTGATGGCAGCTGTCACCTATAAACTTTTCAACCGCTCCCCTCGAAAAGAAGCATTATACTCATAGTTCGCTCTCGTTAAAACTAATCAATAGTGCCACGACCAACGACAGAACTCCGGTCACGTCGTCACGAGACGGCCATTTTGACCACTTCGCCACTGACCTGACATTAGGCCTGAATAATTGTCCCGTGCATACTCTCAACCAAATTCGCCTGTGAGCAATGCTCAAATCATCCGACCACATCAAGGGGACATTAACTCTCCTGTTAACCACAGTCGACGGCCCTCCTCTCGGCTGGAATCTACCTTCGCTTGGAAATCTCGCAAATCATCGGATGGAATTAACAGGTAAGTTGCCGTGTCCCCTTTCGAAGCAATCGGAAAATCTGAGCAATGCTCATAAACCGACGTGATTTAGCGTTTACATATGACAATTCAGACATGTCAATGTTGGGTTGATGGCGCAATAGTCAATACGGTTACCTTAAAGAAGTGTGACCAGAGTTCAAACCACGGCCGCTGCAAGGAAATGAACTGCTGACGTGCCTTAACAGAAGGGAAGCTGGAAAGAGGGCTGACCGGAAAGTCTATGGGAATGTGGCAGTTGTGGTCAATTGTGCGGTGTTCAGTTGGTATCAGTCGTTAACCCAAATTCATTAGGGTTCCACCGACTTGGAGGTAATTTGATCCCTGAAACTTCAGTCCTCACATCAATATGTCATCCATATAGTTCCATACTCAGCATTGATCGTAATGGTTCACTGACAAACCACTATCTCAAACAGGGGTGAAAAAATAACCGCTTGGTGCCATAATAGCTTATATTCTCACTGAGTTTGTAAGGCGCGAAATGTACCTCCCGGTTGCCAGCTCCAGTGGCTTTATTTTTGACTTCAAGGCGCGTGTCAATTGGGTTCATGTGCTGCGCCTGTTTTCCAAGCTTTACATACAGCCGTCGCCTTACGATTCCAATTTTAGATATATGAAATCCTCGAAAGCCTCTCTTTACTACTTTTGTCACCAATCCATCGAAAAGACTGCCAGCTCCGAACTCCGACATTTCGCTGTTCCTAAGTTGTCACCCACCGGAAGGGAGCAGTAGTTGATCTAGGGAAAAATTTGAGGCACAAGCGGATTTTCATTTACATCAAACGTGGCACACAATTATATTGGTGACACTCGCTGCAAATTCCGAGGGACATAAGTCCTTCGTCTGCCGATTATCAATAGAACAACAGAAGTTTGTTGGACATCGAAAACGACCACCTGGCCTGATCTAGGTGACATCGACCTTCAGCTGATAGTTGAATGAATGAAACTAATGGAAGACGTTCAATTGAAAGCAAGTAAAATATGGTACACCACAGGTAATATAACGGTTTCAAAAATGACCCAAGACGCAAGCAGCGACCGGCCAGCAATTAAATGCAACAACACAGAGGGCTGTTGACTGTATGAAATCACAGGGCACAAACAGTAAAACAAAAATGAGTAACACCTTCATTTTTCTGGGAAGGAGTGTACCAGTAGTAACAAGCAGAAGAGTATTATCAGAGAAAGATACAAGAATTTCAAAAGACAAAGCTCCGTATCCACTTAATCGGATTTCCTTTGACCATCCTTTTTGCTGTCTGAAAATGCCACAATTACAAAACACAAAAGGACGACATGAACAACCACGACGGAAACTATCGCACCATAGATGTATGCAGATGAGTCGGAAACATCGAAAAAGCCTGTGGAGAAAAGATTAAAGGTTGCTGCCATTGGCTAATCACCTGTGAATGTAAACTTGGATGCGAAAAATGACGCCAGAGGGAGGGTGATTATTAACAGGCTGAAAAATACGACGGTGCGCGTAGCACCAGGATCGAGAACGGCCATCACGCGAGACAGAGTCTAAAGACACACTGATCGGGTGTCAAGGTCAGTAAACAACGCATCAGATTCCTCAACGTCCATTTGAAATCCGAGTTTCAACGAACTAATGTAAGAAGCCGGTGGACCGAAGGAGCCGAATATGGTGGCGCCGAAGGGTGAAAAACGGATGCAGTATTTGATTAAAGACAGGGAATGGTCTGTGGTTTTCAGCGAATATTTCAATGGTGTAAACTGTGAGCGAGTTCCTATGGATTTCGGCGCTTGCTAGGTAAGTTCGAGGGCTGAAGCGCAAAAAGCCCGGATCCGAGCAGCTTGTCTGTTTGAACATCGTGCTGGTGCCCGATTTAATGAGGTGCTGCAAGTGAAAAAAAGTGTGGTGCCTCTCTTTGAGATTACGGAAAGCACGAAGAGCGCAGCAACCACACGAGTCTAAAAACTTCACAACCGTTGCAATGCCGGAAACGTTTTAAAATCTCTCCGCTTAGGGTAACTAAAGATTTGATAGGGAAGGTGGTTTCATCGACTAATAACCTTGTAGGAAAGAAATTTCCTCCTAGAAATATTTCGTGAACACAATCTGTGAATCTCCCGTCACTACATCGTCAGCCGCCATCAGCCACCGGATCCATGTCCTTGAAATAACGTATAATGACTGAATCACTACGCTCGTCAAACATCAAGTGGATACAGATCAATAGTTTTAAGTCGTGATTCATAAATCACGTCGTAGGCTGTGCATCCTGGTACTTGCATGCTGAACGTGATTAACCGTGAGTATATTTTTCATCAAGTCATTTTACACAAGCTGTTGAGCGCGGGTAAATAGCGGTTAAACACAAATATCTTAAAGTATTGGGAGTTTCTGATGGTTGAGAATAGTGGTGGTGTTGTTTGTAGCTCGGGTTGACGGTTTTGGTATTGATATGTTCGCCAAGCTCGGCGAACATATCAATACCAAAGTATTGGGAGTCCTTTTCTGTCTGTGTGATGTAAGGTGTGTCCAACCATCCTCAGAATGACAAACCGATTTAATGCGGTTGTTATTCATGAATTGGGACGCCGAAGTTATGGATGTACAACAGTAGTAAGGAAATCACAGCCTGTCGTTGGCTGACCTTATTAACAAAAGCCTAAATTTTATGTTAATTGGTGAAATACTAAACAGATGAATTGGCGAATAACGGGAGGCATAACACTGAGACCGTTCGTCCAATCCTGATGTCGTATCTTTAACGCGATATTTGGATTGACAGTTCGTCAGATCATCTGTTGTGTCGGAGTTTGGATAATCGGTGAGTCGAGATTTCCACCAAAACTGTCCCATCATTTCTCGAGTAAATTCGAAGAGCCTAACTAGCGACGCAAACTTCTAACTACCAACGTACCCGTACATCACCGTTCTGCCGTGTCGTACGCCATCTTTTTCTAGGAACTGATATAACTTCCAGCTCCGAAATCACGGGGAAACGTTTAATGACAAACATTTGCCTGCTTGTTTCGTGGACGAAATCCACATTCACAACACGCATGAAAATTTGAAGTGGTTTAATATGCGTTCGCTGGGCAAAGCAAGAATGCGTATACCTGTTATCTTCATCCCGCACGGTGCGCACAATACCTATCGCATTGATCATCGACAGCACTTTTTTGCATTTCTCTAGTGTTCTGTTACGACGCCTACGTATCAAAATCAATTGACATAGCAGGATTCAGCTTCCGGCGGATGTTCCTAACGTCAACGATCTCAATGAACTTTCCGTAAACATCGTCTACATAGTGCTTAAGGCCAGCAGTTGGTGCAGCGTATCGTAACAGGCTCCTGCACTCGTTCAACTCACTGATAGTGGGTCTGAGATTTGCAGGATGGGCTCATATACCACACGACTGACAGGGTGGTTGTGCTCCAACTCGAAACAGCTCAAAATCAGAAAGGCATTTCGTCAAACCACGTGAAATTTCGAATTGTAACATGTGTCGCGAGAATCGAATGTCAAAAATGACAGCGACTGACCCACTAGACACGTTGCAGACCCCTGCAAATGTTCCCACGCTTTTAATAGTCCGTACAATGTCGACAAGTCTAGACGGTTTTAGGGAATCACGCCAACTTACCTTATAGTATTTCAGAACTACCTTTGACCTACGGCTCGTCTCGCGAACGTAAATAACGCCCATCTTTCATTTACCTCTGGAGACACCACGGGAACTGTGAGAAAATGTGGAATTCACGATTTTCACCTTAAAAGCCGCAATATAATCCGTTTTCTGAATATATAATAAACCCCGCTGTGACGTATAATGTTTGTATAATCGTATATATAGATATACATTATTTTGGCAGCTATATATTAGCATCATCACACGCAAGCAATAACGGCAGCCATACTGTAACATGCAGGCCAACGGACTCTACTTTGAATGCCCGTGACTTCGTGGACCAATATCCGGGCAACGTGGACGCACCAGGGGACAGCGTTCTTCCGAAGTAGGGGTTCGAACGACAGCTCTGAAAGGAGGAATAATACAAACAGGCACGATCCGAAGGCCCAGTGAGCCATGCACACGATTTACACAAACGCAAACCAAAAACGGCATCGACAACACCGCAGCACGCGCTGAAATTTACCCGCAGGGAGTGTATGCTGTCGTTAGTTTACCGTAAGTATGTGGGTTTGGAATATCGTGGGAGTAAATGTGGACGGAATATTTGGGAAAGTATGAAATATGCCTATTGTACTGTGAGAATTCGTTTGTTTTAATGCGTGAACGATGTCTATCAAGGACACCAAGGATTTGAGCTAAATGAACAACGAAATATGTTGTTGAGATAGCTGAATTTTTGCGATCTGGTTGTTAGAGGGGATAAGTAACCAATGATTAATAAACATGCACTGTATGAGTTGTAGGCCATATTTTTTAAACTTTCATCCGATATTCTTTGGAGTAGGTGCCGACAGTTGATAAGTTTGGATCATTGTGAACATCCGCATGTGTGATTGGAAACCACTGAAACTTGGAGGCGTCGTGGGTGAGTAGATAAGGCCGCAGCTGATGACTTCTAAACATAATGCGGGCAAAACCCAGCGTGATCTGCTTAAAGTAGATATTGCTCACCGTAATCGGCGTAAGCTGCTTTGGCCTTAAGGTAACCAAAAACTGGGTAAAATTCTTCAGTTACCTGATCACCAAAAAGATGGAATTTCACGTGTCTTCAGGAAAGCAAAGAGGTTTAACGAGAAGTGAGGTACTGTGCTGCATGAAGCCATTCGAGGTTAACCGTTCGATGGTCAGCCTACGTCACGACCTATGGTTGGACACACTGACGGGGATTTACATCGTGCAGCTTGGCTAACCCGTGATGCAACATTTTGTAATCTAGTTGAAATATATCGCTGTCGGTGACCGTCACCTCTCGGCGGAACATACTACTTTTGGGTGGATTGTATTCACCAAGCCATCGCCGATGGTTTGGAAAGCGGCCTAGAGCAAATGCGGTCATAGTTAACAACAACGTACTGTGTGGATAGAAGTGCTTTTTGAATACGGACAGCATATGAATACACGGTAACCACATGAACTTATAGAAACTGCACTCGCACGTGCCATCACTGGTGTTTACTGTATACTGTGTGCCATCGTGACTTACTCGAAGCTACCAAATGATGTTAAACAAAGTACGATTAACTTGAACTCGTCCAACTGTTTGAAGTGCAGCAGAGGAGTACGCCCCTTAAGATGCTTCAACATTAGCTGACTGCAAATGTTGTCACCCGAGAGAGTATATTCCTAACATACACGTCTACGCTGATCACCTCCCGGCGGTCGCAACCGTAAGTGCACTGCATCTCAAACTCCAGCATTAGCCACTCGCCGTGGGACCACATTTTACTAACGGCCGCGGCTAAGTGATCTCTGGGATGAGTGCGCTTCCTTAGTCACCCATTCGCATTCTCCAGACGGTTGATTGTGTGATTTCCGAAATGAACAACATCCGACTGTGTATGGATGGCCCACTTTGGCTTTATATGTAGCCAATTGCCCAAGAGATAGTTCATGAAGCTGGGGTCTGTTCGCCGGATTGTTGCAACATCCCGGTTGAACCTGCGAAATGAATAGACAAAGGTGAACACTCACTCTTCAGAGTTGTTGCAAGTAGCTATGCGATGAAACAAATACCGGCTTCTGAATTAATTCCTCTGGATGGTGATTATAAGGTTTATTACAACAACTTACATGTTTCCTCACAGCATCCAGAACATGGAAGTAACATAACATAATGTCCCACTCAAAGACTACTCGCGCTGCTCGCATTTGGGCCGCCATTTTATCCATCACAAACGTTCTGACACGTATGTGTTCCCCCATAACCTCCCGAAATGTCTCGAACAAATGACGCGAGGATACGTATTTCTCACTTCGTACATAAGTGTACATTACGGGTCGTCCATGGCCCATGCCGTCTGTAACGAGGAACTGACAGAGCTTCAGGCTACAGCGGCCAATGCGGAGTGATGCAGGACCTACTTGTGGCGGTTGGTTCCATGAGTGGCATCGACGTTTACCACGTCAGGAAACCGCCTGAATAACTGCACTTGCTCTCTGCGTGCGTAACATATGTGAGTGTACCTATTGTTGTCGTCTCTGACGACACGCAGCACGCCGTTTTTCTCTACATGATCCCGGATTTGAGGCAGATTTTTTGACACATTAGTGCACACTAACCCACTAACTTATCGCTGGCGGTTTCAACCGATAACGGATGTTTCAAATATCCATGGTAGTTATATACTTGCCATAAGCACTCGCAACATACTGATTCAACTCGGCAGTTGGCGTGTTGTACTCAAAAAGATGTCTCGAGTTGTTCACTTCACTGTCTGTGAGCCGACGAATCCTTGATGTGCATCGTACAGCAAGGCAGTTAGGTCGTGGTTGTGCTCCAACGTGAAAAAGCTAGCAATCAACACAGTACTTCTCCTAACCACGTTAAAGCGTGATTGGCAGCATGTATCGCGGGAACTGTGCAATGGAAATTATGTGGACTGAACTCACTAAACACGTTGTACTCTACGGCTTTCGCCCTTACGTCGCTTGTATTTTATATAAAGGAACGCCATCTAACAGGTAAGCTCAACGGCGATCACACTCACATGATCATATTTCAAGCGTCCACTGCTTGATTTCTTACTTGAATCAAGCACATACAGAACATTGTGATCCTTCATGTACCTATCTAAACAGCTTTTGAACTCGCTGAAGCTAGCAAATTCGCGATCCTTAAAGATATTTCCGAGGCCCTGTAAATAATCCATAACCGAAAATGGAATATAAGATAACATCGGTCAAATATTAATCACACGTGAAAAAATCTTCACAAGATACTACATTTATACCGTCCCAACACCTACCATCGGTAATTTCGATCTCAGCGCCAAATGAAGGACAAACTGATTTACGGTCGACTAAAACAAACCTTTTTAACTCTCCTGATGCTCTCTGTCATGGAAATCGATGAGTTCCACATTCCTGGGCGATACAGCGGAAATATCGACCAGTGCTCAATGATTTCATCTTTAATCGCCGTTTAATGGCAGATTTAACACCCTACAGGTAATTTTCTTCGCAGCACGCCCCGTTACACAACTCAAATTAAATTCGTGCGCGCTCGCTAGTGTCGGTCGCGCATTACAATACTGTAGTAGGTAAGCCGGTCGTTCTGGATTCGTGTACCCGATAACCTCGCAAACCCACTTTGTGCAGCGTGGAGACACCGGGGACAGCGTTCCTCAGAAGCACGGGGTTCCAACGATAGTCCTATGGAAGGAGATAACAGAAACAAACGTGGGCCGAAGGCCCAGTGTGACATGCACACGACTTACGCAAACGAAAGTCAAAATTGCGCCGACAGCACGCTGCGTTACAATACCGATTTTCAAAAATAACACGATAGGGTGGATTTCAATCAATAGCTAATTAAAACAAACAGATGTGACTCCGTGAGAGATTTCGACGTTTTTAATTTCTGCGCTGTGTACCAAGATAATAAACCGGAATATGCCGTGGATTAATTTTTTCGCCTACAATAAGTGAAGAAATTACGGTCTACGACCAGCATTTGAGCTGTAAATTTTTGATTACCGGTTTTTCACTTAATGCTGTTACATTCAAGCTAACAATCTTGCAATACTCTCCCTTGAGCAGAAAACGCAACGCAATTCACCAACTTGACGTGATTCTCTGTACAACTTATTATGCAGCATCAATACAAATGCACGGAGGTCAACTCAGTGAGTCATTGTTTATCATCGTCGCTCAGTTTTCAAGAGTGATTATTGACTGGACAGTACTCTGATGGACAGGCTTCGACAAATCCCAATAACGTATCGAAATTACCGTTTACAGGATGCACAACAACAGTCAGAGTGACCTGATCTGTCTATGCAACCATCGCTTGCGGATGATACCAACAGAGTTCCGAGTGGAAGAAAAAAACCAAATAACATGAAGAGAGTGAATGAAGCCAGGGAACGTGGTCTCCAGATTTCTATTAAACACGACCACCGTCACATACTAAGCGTAGGAAGCTGAGACACAAGGGGACGTTTACCAGACTTTCCTGAAAATCGTTGGGAAAATGAGAGAATTCAGCATTCTGCGAAACCGTGAGGCAACTGTCGAATACCTGACAGTTGAAGAAGTTTTTATCCAACGATTTGGCCAATCGCATTTTCTGCAGCTTTTAATATATAAAATGCGCTTTAAGGAAAATTCTGCCTCAACTCTAGGGATCAAGTTCGGGCTTTTGAAGTTATTCATGTTACTTTCAAAGAGTCCGCAGATGTAGTGGACAAGTGGGTATGCGCGCGACCCTCGTCAGCTAACAGTCCAGGACGCCCTCCTTGAAGGGCACTCAAAACGTAGTTCCCACAAGCACAGAACGAAAGAACGCAGTAGGGTTTGGAAGCAAACCATACATTTCCAACAACATTGGAATTGCGATAATCAGTTAGTTCTCACCCTGTCTTGGACCAGCGGCTGCAACCAGGAGGAAGAAAGTATGCAGAAGTAAGGCGCTAGCTCACGCAGTGGTGCTCAAAAGCGCGCCAGGCTAACAGTGCACAGCAAATTAGAGTGTGCTGAACAACGCTTGAAAAGTCCAAGACAAACCACCCTGAGGAACGGAAAAACAGATGAGTGGTTGGGGCAACAGTGAGCAATCGCTGCGGGCACTCAGTTGTGCGAATGAAGAAGGTGACACTGAGTTCATTTCTGGCATCCTGTAGCAAACACGCAGTCATGTAGGCGGAGCAGACAAGCTGGGAAACACGGTTGCTACCGGGATCCTTGGGGAGGCTGCACGATCGATGATCCCTACACAGATCACTGCCATATCTTATAATACGTGTACATTGTCCTTATGCTGCCATTTTATCAGGTCCAACTGTCTGATTGTAATGCTCAAAGAGGCTATCCAGGACCACTTCCCATGAATATGATTATGTGGATCAGAATGAGTGTGGCTGAACCCCTTCAGGAGTTGATCGAACAAGCATTCCGAACTGGTACTCCCCGGCTATTTATCCGTCAGTCTGCTTCACTAGCGTTCCGTGTAACGTAATAGCATACCTATAAAACCTCACCTTCCTCAGGCACTTCTCATCACATGATCTTTTTTCCGTCAACCAACATAGCATGATTCCCAAACGGTCATGTACAACAGATATGTTGGTATTCACGGAGCGTCTGACGAGGGCAGAAGGCAGCGGCAATAATTCAAGTCATACGAACTCACTGCATCCAGAGAGAGGTTCTTTGCTGGATTGGCGTTTTTTGAAAAACAGAGCCTTTAGGGTTGTATCTCGAACGGAACCTCCGTCTCGTTCCCTGATTTTTCCCCTAGTACCTCAAAAGTCAGTGCCAAGCCTTCTTTCATCTTTTGTTTACACCAACGACACCCCGGACCATATATCCATCGAGTTCTATATCCAAAAGCCCTAAAAATCTGGGGTGTCAGGTACAACAGTTACGCCAAAAAGCACTGATCGGACGGTTGGAATCTTCCAATCGGTAATGCTGCATATAATTTGCTCAGCGGAGACTCCGGCAATGCGTTTATGATTCATGGCGCGTTCAACACAGTAGACAGCGGAAGTCGATCGGAAGAAAAGCTTATGAAAGCGGATTTTGCCTAACTTATCCTTCGCGTAAATCCACGAGATGGCGGCGGAAAGGGGACTTGCCATTCTTAGGATGTTCAAACATACCCCCCGCACAGACGAGAAAGCGTCTCAAACACTTTACGGGATTGCCGAAAGACAGCTACTCCAGTATGCTAATCAGGTCGTTCGTACTGGCCCGAAGAAAGACGTACTCGCTACTGAGCGTTTCCAGCGAGCTGCTACCAAACTAGTCACAGACCCGAGAAACGTCGCTTACGAGCGTGAACTTCAAATATTTTATTCGAATTCACTTGAATTTCAACGACTCCGCGGTGATTTACTTTCTCACACATTTCATTTTCAGCAGAGATGTAGTAGAACAGCTCTTCATCATGACGAATGATCACGACTGACGAGGATGTGCCAGGGGGTTTCACAGGTTCCGCCAATGGACCCAACTCAGGCAATGGCTGTTTGCTCATAGGACCATTAACTAGTGTAACAGATTCCCTTCTGAGGTTGTGAGCTACACGTCCATGGAGTTTTTGACATTACTAGACTGCTGTTGACTTAAAACAGACTAGTAATCCTTTGCTTTTGTTATTTGCAGTATTCTTCAAGCGCGGAGCTAGACCCTGGTTTTAGTGACTATCCTTTAGGTCAGCACGCACCCCCTTAACACCAAACGAGGCGAATCAACTAGATTCGGGTATTTTTAGCCCCCTGCCTAAGACCCGTGTGTTAACCGTTGAATCGTCCGGAAGCATAGAGAATAATTTTCCATTTGGCAGAAGGTAGATGTTTCTGTGCATCATCTTGCACTAATAATGATTCGGTAAACTGTTAGCTCCAAAATTGGGTAGAAGGTGAAATATTTCAGCTCTGCTCAACCACCAAACGTTAACTAGCTGAAGTTTTGCTTCCCATGTCGGATTTGGAAATATTTGTCAGCGTCGTCCTCAGCAGTGTCATCCCTTCACATACAGTGACACTCATAACCCAGCAGTTTTCACACTGCAGATCTTCTCATTGAAAGTGACTCTCCCACAAATTTTACTCCATGTTCGGTGAGTTATCCAATAGCAACAGTTCAGGAGACGACGAACAGCGCAGTACTGTGTATATTGCCACGGCCGGGAAAGAAGTAATTGTACAGCCAGCAAGCGTCCTGTGTGTAGCGCACAGAGCGGAAAAGAAAACAATTTCCCATTAGCGGGAATAAGGCATAAAATGGGGTTGAACAAACATGCCTCGAGGGGAAGTGTCAACTTTTACAACAAAATATCAACGAGAATTGAGCCATTATAAGATATTCCTACGTTATTTTTTCCAGTGAATCTAACTTTTTATTTGAACACAAGTTTGTACCAATTTACTGTCGCTGTAAATTACCGAAATCACGCCCCTGATCAATCGTCATGCAGATTTGAACCCCGTGCGTGCATGAAAAAACGGAACAAATTCTCCCAAATCAGTTAAGTGAACTACCATGTTTTCTTTTGAGAAGAATGCTAGACCACTTCCAAACTTATCAAATGCCCCAGTGCACATAAGCATGTTCGACCACTGTAGAAATTCCCTTAATTTTGGACAACAACGGCACTTCACTTTTAAACAACGACGCATTCGTCGCACCTTTGCACCTCTATCGAATTGATTAAGGTGGCCTTACATTGAAACACGAAATCCATGCGAACGGCTCGCTCTGCTGTGTTTTTGCGGTCGCTGAGAAATACTACGCATATCTTTCACTGAATTTTGTTTAGCTCCGTCATCCCATGAACATCATCGCATCCCCGATCGCGCTTAGAAAGTCCAAAGCAACTCCATAACGCCCTCATTTCTCGAACAATGGTAATTGGGAATCTTGATCATCCCATGCACTTGTGAAAAATTTCGTGACTTCAATTACTTGGTCATCGTAACTGGCTTGGACTCCGCTAATCTTGTATTGCGACCATTCGTTTTGTTGTTACTAACGTTCTAGTGAAGTACGCCTGCATTTATTCGGGTAAATCAGTAACTCGTCTTTGGCCACCACTCCCCCAGACCTGCACAGCTTTTCTGAATGTGGTCCTACGGATGTTCTTCAGAACGCACCAGGTGCTTCCACTTTCAGAGGAACAAAACATTCCCACAACATACAACACTTCCCTCACTGTCTCTAGACACGGCTTGAGAATGTTCCAACACTCTGTTTACGAAAACTACGAAGCCTTAGTTATTTCTACCTTACCCCACTTCATCATCTTTTCTTCTTCATATGCGGACCTGGACAACCGCGGCCGAGTTCAGCAAACGGCTTATTGCACCCGCTTAAATTTGAGGGTAGCTGCCACGGCCAACCTTGAGCGGCATTTGTCCCTTCTGCAACCGCGTGTTGTCGGGACTTTCAATGACCTTCAACTCATCAGTAACCATGCAGCATGGAGAATTTCACGGTGTAATCACTGATAAACATCAGGAACGGTCGGGGTTCCAGCCCCAATACTTTAGGTGCCCGAATAGCCAGCACACGCTTCGTGGAATTTCCCAAGTTTTACTCACGGAATGGGTCCGGTTCTCCAAGAAACCCTGTCTTAAAGTAAGAACAAAATTTTAAGTTTGAAAATTACCAATGGGCTTTTTACTGAATCGGACGCATCTCTCAAATCCAGGTGACAAACATCAACTTCCTGGCCCTCTTCTAAACTTCTCATGGTGCCTTGGAAGAAACAAATATATTTGATATGACAGTAATCATGCAGTACGAATCCCTGTTGGTCTGAGTGATGAGTGCTACTCACAATAAGGTGCTTTGCAGTCTTGTCCCTGATACCTCTTTCCAACAGTTTTACGATAGTTTACGCCACGCTTACTGGTCGGTAGTTTCCAAACTTATAATCCTTTCCCTCCTGGTGGGAGGAATTAACTATCAAAGTTATGGTATTTTAAGTTTCAAATTGACAAACTTCTAGATTCACTCAACGAGGTTAATAAATAGAGAGCGGGCATAAAACCTAGACCCCCCAATGCAAGGACGCTTTTTGACAACAGGTGGCAATCCAATCGTGCATGATTGTGTACAGTCTTAATAGATGCTGACAAATAAATGTCGTGGCAAAGATATGCATCACTGACGAGCTCTAATGAGAGCGAAACTCGAGTCTAATGCTTCTTTTCGAAAAAGGCTGGCTCGAAAGTTTATCTGAATACGAACGCTCCGATCAAATGTGAATGATGTTCAACTTCAAACTGAACCAAATCCCCGACCACTCATCAGTCATCTAAAATATCGCCTAGCAAGTTCAACGAGCTCAGTGACCTTGACCTGTCTTGGAAGTCCTAACCGCGGAGTTATCGATTGGAGTTAAAAGGACAGTTACTGAGTCTCCACTCGAGACGATCGGGAAACCTGACCAATGCACACGAGCGAAAGGGGTTCAGCGTTCAGATTTGATAATTCTGTCACGCCCAATGTGAGGTGAATGGCGCAGTGGTCAACACGGTTGCCTCATGATTGGAATGGCCGGAGTTCAAATCCCGGCAATGGCAAGGGTATACACAACTTACGAGCTCAAATAAGGGCGAGGCTCGAGTCGAGTGCTTCTTTTCAAAACAGGCTGGCTGCAAAGTCTACCCGAACGCGAACACCGCGATCAAATGCAAAAATCGTATAAATTTACGGTTAATTGTAGATACCACAGAAGCAAACGATTAATAAGCGTCTTGATCAACTGTAACACTTCCAAGCCTTAAAAGTGCCAAGGAAAAATTTGGTCAAAAAAGAAACTTTGTTTGAAAAGTCTAAATGGGGCGTTTATTGCTGTCAAATAAACATGGTGAAATGTCGAAATGAACATGCAGGTATATATCCTTACGACCAAGTTTCAAATACCCACTTTGATCTATTAAACCCATGGAGGACTTCTTCCGGTTCGTACATCGTATGACCGCACAGTAACAAGCATTTGTCTAAAGTAGTGTGACTAATCGTTGTAAACAGTCAGTGTTCAGGAGTCACTATTTGAAAGCGTTAGAATCGCAGCAAGCGATATATAAAATTCCAAAAAAACAGTAATCATTTCGCAGACTACTCAGAGAGTGTATCGAATTGTTGAACTACAATCATGTGAAAATCCGACCCAACCGCATTCCCTTAAATATTCACCCCTCTGCATTCAACCTCCCCTGTTTCTGGACGTCAATTGGACCTTGACCTAGACGATTTTGTTTTGTCACGTCAATTTGATGGTTGTGCGAATAACCAGTTGTCGGGCATTGTACTTTATTTGAGTGGTGCGTGCATCCCTTTTTTGGAGCTCGGCTCATCCCCACTGTTTTGAACCCGTTGACTGCTCGGAAGAGCTCTTTTGGGTATGAATGCCTTATTGTGTGGTTATGGTTCATATTTAGTCCGTTCAGCAACAAATGATAACCCATTCCCTGAAAACGATCTGTCGATCGAAACTGTTGAGGTTGTCTGAATACTCACTTTGATACTTTGTTCAATAGTACCGTGGAATTGCCATCCAACCTTGTTTTGAATTTGATGATGTCTGACAATCTCAAGAAACAACCTATTCTGGATGGTCAATCGAATTAAGTCGAGGAAGTCAAAGGTGTCNAAACCAAATGGAATAAAGTGGCGCTCCGCCAAAATAGATGTGTGATGCGCCAACGCTAGCCGGCATAAGTCGCCCGGCTACGGAAGTGTTTGGAAGTTGCAAAATCAATTTGCGAGTTTCAGTTTGAAAGGACGGCACCGACAATCCAGGAGATATCCCCGAAAATGTCAGTAGGCCAAGACAAACAGTTAGCGGTACCAAATGTAGGTGCTATGGGTAATGGGCTGCGCATTTGTGAGCGAAAGTTTACAACTACTGATCACAGACAAAAGCCATCCGTGTGATACTTGTAACAGTGATATATTCAGGTGTCTAAGCAACAGAAATTCGAAGTTTCTTCCTGCAATCAAGTGTACTAAAATACCAAAATTTTCAGGAAGTGAGAGATAATTAGAGCTATTTTGATTTGAAAAATGGTTGTTATACAGTGTGTATGATCACCTGAACTAAAACAACTGATGGTGACAGCAAGGAATTGGAAGTCATACGAGAGATTTTATTCTTCTGAAGAAGTATGGGGTACGCAGGTCTTTCAGCTACAACAGACGATTTAAATGTAGCCTGCTTTACCAAACTTGGACTTCGAAAGTGTTTTTGATCACTTGACTCACAGTAATTCCAATGTTGCACATTTTAAACTGCTTTCTAGCAACACTAGCATTATATTACACAACTGATACATCTTCCACCACAAATTTGACTTCTTGAAATTGTCTACTGAAGAGCCAGCCTGATCAGAAGGGTGGACCAGCTAATGGTAATAACTTCTGCTGAAGACCAGATGTGTTGAATCCAACAGTTAATCGATCTATTATCCATTGGCTGAACTTTTAGCTGAGACTGGAGTAAAAACGCACAATTATCCTGGATCTCTTTCCGGAACATCAGAGTTGACAGCTGAACATATTTAATCAACAGTTGTCTCATACAAGCATGTGCAGGCAAAATAGGGGAATCAATAAATGTCAGATTTTTAATTAAAGCGCAAATTTTCTTACCAACGACAGTGACAAATTGTGGTGTTTCCTTTTCAAATTACATAGGGCTACGTGTGATACCCCGATTCTTAAAACGTTTCAAATTGTCCAAAAGGTCCTGTGAGACTAAATGGACAATCGGATTTTCAAATATGTAAAAATCCATCATAAAAACAAATGTGCCAGTTGTGACACCCGATGCAATAGTTTGGGACAAGAAATGCTGATCGCAGGTGTATTTAACTCAAACCTTAGGCTAGTACCTAAGCAATAGCTATAACACTGCGAATGAGCCAAAAAACCGCAATGAAGTCATGCAGCTACGTAACAATAGCACAACGTCCATTTACAGTCAACACAATAATGTGTCATACTCATCATCAAAGTTACTACTAACAACTCCTTGTTATTCTGCTTTAGTCAGGTTTGAAAACGACCTGAGACGACTCAATCTCCTCTTACACACTTATATTAGAACAGCCGAGTTGTATGGTGTTCATTTTGATCTGTTGGCCACCGACCATTTTAAAACCATTTAACACGGATGCCCATCAATTATTGTTTCGACACTTAGCTTACCAATTAGAAAAATTAACAGTGGTGGATCCATTTCACATAGAGCACGAGTTTTAGGGAAACGAGTCATCTGACACTGATGATCGAATATACAACGTTGAGTTTCCCCGAAGTCAAACACAGTAGAGATATGTATGAGACGATTAGATTGTCAATATTAGTTTAGAAATGAAACAACAGGTAGAAATAGCTCGAAACGTAGCTTTACTCGATGTCGCGTTGCCAATCCACCACACTTGTTTCTGCACGGGTGAATGACATTGAAACCCCCAGCTGTTCTCCGTATCTACGAAATAACAAAGATTGAGGCAACACAAAGACATAAGTGGAAACCTCCCATGAAAATCGGGTTAAAGATGGTCGCAGACTACTTGTCTACCATGACAGACTGAAGTCGTCACCAGGTGCTTTGTTTAGTGTACACGTGCAACATCTCAGGTACATGTGACAGAAACCACACTCAAAATTAAATTACGAATAAATAGAAAGCCTAATGTACATTGTACAACAATGACAACAGGTCCTGTGAACACCCAAACACAGATACCAAAAATTAGCTAGAAAATTTGAGAATGCAGCTGTCGATACCGCAAGCGAGTCGGGCTTTTATGGCGCCATTGGTATGTGAAAACCACCACATGTGAACAAACAAACGTGCTCACAGGCACAAGGGTTTCGGTGGGCAAATGTCGTTAACATTCCATTCACGACCGGGACCAACATTTTTGAATGTATTTTGCACATCTAGCAGCAAGCAGACCGGAGTTATCACCAGGTCACTATGCCATATACCGAAGAGGACACGGTAGTAACCTCACGCATGCGCTGTGTACTGCTACGCCGACTAACTCAGACCGCACTGAAGCAAAGTTGAAAAAGGACTCATGTTCATAACAGGGGGGTTTGTCTCTTTACCAACTGCGAGCATAGGGATCCAAGGAATATTGCCACGAACGAATAGCACATTGGTCATGCTACAATAGCCGCTTGTGTTGCAGTTCCTATCCTTTTGTCAAAAGCACTGACCGATATCGAAGGTCTAGATGGAAGCGAATATCGTGCGCTCAGTTCATTCACATGGGCTGTAATGAGTCCATTTCGGATCAACTGTATGCTCAAAGTACCCTTTTAACATCTAGGTAATCTTGGGGCCGCATGGAGCATGTCTTCCCCAACCTCCGTTGTCCACCGAGTGGGATAAACTACTGCACCGCACATTATAAGCATGCTATCAACGAAGTGAACACCATATTAGCTTTCATATCCGAGGTGACAACACTGAATTTATTCCCATGAGTATGTACTGTGCAAGGATTCCGAGGCTAGTTGTGTTCATCGACGTACGATCTTTTTGCTGGTAATGCACAACAAATGTCAACGGAATACTAGCACACTATTCAAATGATCCACATTCTGTGGTCCGGGGCGGCTTCCTACTGTTCGCATGGTAGCCAAGTCGGAGATGCAACTATTCGGTGGTACAACTCAACGCGGTTAAGGAATGTAGTCGTAGCCCAGAGCGGCTGGACCAGGAATAAAACGAGATCATACGGGTCATCGTTGGGCGAAATCGATTTAACGACTGAGAAACGATAGAGAACCGTATGACAGAAAACGTCAACCAAATGAGCAGAACCTGACAGGACTGCGCTGGACGCTTAACTGGAAACCTCGCTGTTGCGGACTGGAGCTCCGGTTGGCAGATGCGAGTGCACGAGAACGGGCGAACAAATCAATCAAGATTTCACTCTAGTGAACTTTCCGCTAAATTGGTACTGTGACTCCAACACAAGACAACGAAGCTCTCATGACCACGCCCAATTGCAGATGGGGACGCAAAAGATTGCGTATCAGTTGAGGTAACTGAAGCGCGCAACGGACTAAAATACAGATGGACGGAACTTGTCCATGCCTTACGCAACCAGACTAAACCCACAGTCTCCTATCAAGAAACGCGAGTGGTACCGATCCAAGAGTTGACTGAATAACAAGACCGACATGGAGTAATGGACTACTATAAGCTTTGGATTTTGTGACACTTAGGACTTTGGATACAGGAAGTTGATGTTGAGTCTGCCAGAAGACGAGGGAAAGTTCAGTAAGAGTGCAAGTTATCTGGAAATTGCACCATGAAATGCGGGAAAAAGGTATGGGTGACAAAATCACGTGACAACCGTGTTGAAAACTACGCTGTTGGCTTCACGTTGGGTGCGACCGAGTTACATGTGAACGCTTAGCCACCTCACAGGTGAACAATGTTCAAGTTGCCGACCGGCTCGAGAAGAGACACAGTTGTTGTTTGTTACATGCAGTCGATAATCTTGCAATTAAGACGTCCGAGGCAGGTCGAAATCTCCGATCTGATCACGGATGCTGGGCAGTATTTTGGATTACTGATGAGTGACCAGGAATCTGGCAAGTTTCAAGTTGAACATCAGTCACATTTGATGGCAGCTTTCGTATTCGAAGACACCCTTGAGCCAGCCTCCTTCAGCAAGGAAATGTACTGCTGGTGAGCTCCAACATGAGCGAAACTAGAATCTAGTGCTTAACTTCGGATGAAAGGCTTATTGGAAGGTCCCCCTGAATCTATAGGGTGCAATCAAATGTCAGTGACGTTCAATTTCAAATAAACCAAATCTCCGGCCAACCATCAGAATCACATGAGACCACAGATGTTGGCCGACAGGTCGGAATTGCACAACTTCTAGCCATACGGATGAAAACTTGCAAGATTACACGTCAGTGAAAAAGACGTCTGGCTGGCAAGAGCGGCGGAAAGTTTAAAAATGAAACCAGAACCGAACAGACTGAAAACGAGGTGGACATATGAACGTATTCATCACAGTGGACATTTTGTCACCCATTGTCTCAATGATGCCGTTTTCTTTCAATGCCATGGTGGGTACGAGGATGTTCCACGAGTAAAAGTATTGATCGAGGGGAAGCAAAAGATCGTAGTGACGGATGCAGGAGCTGGCAAGTCAGTTAGAAAGATAAATGGACTGGCCGTTAACCTAGGTTGACTGATGGAGATTCACGTAGGCTGGCCTGGATTGTTCATTACGAGCCGTTTCTCATGGTTAGTGGACCAAGAACAGTCGCTGATGGTCAAACTATCGAAAAGACAACTAACGTGCTTAACAAAATTGAGAACTGAATGTGAATATTATTGAAGTTCGCCAAGGTCAGAACGGAGTTCATCTAAGTCAGATGGCAACGGTGCATTCACTAATGGAGCTAAGCTTTATCAATCTGATTTGAAACCGGTGTTGTCAATAACATAACCACGGCATGGAAAAGAAGAAACTGAGAAATTACACCTCTTTAGGTTTGAGTCAAAATATCGCTTTAACAGAAAAAGCGGGCGGTAATCATGGGTAGATTCAGCAGGAGTATGAACAATATCATCTTGATAGGCTTCAGTGCCGTCCAGGTCTTTAGTAATTGTACTCATGGCGACTTAGAGTACAGCTAGTGAAACACTTAAAACGTAGGTACAAAATGTTACCCATACAATCCGAATGGTTTGAGTCACTGTCAAATTGCCTGACATTTCATCAAAAGATATTTGAGGTCCAGAACATGAGAAACTATACAGTACAACATAAGGGTGTGCTGTTATGGAATTAAGTTGTAATAGGCATGTGGTCGACATCAACCGATGGTCACCACAAATTCTCGGTGTGATTCCATCAACTCTGAATGGTGTCACTACCGGAGTCGCCCAGTTTGATCATTCAACTGGCTTTATTACCCCTTTATTACACACGGATTACAATACTTTGCGCACAGATTCTCCAAAGCCAAATGAGATGATTCGTCTCCTAATAAAGGCTGGATCCTCGAAAGCTTTAAATTTCACCTTCAGTGATCGCACTCCTACTGTGGCCTTAGAACAGCTTAGCATAGGTTGTTCAGTGTCAGTCTTAATTACCGACGATAGCAGAGGAATGCCACAATGAAGTAGGTGAAAAACTTTAAGTCTAACAATAGAAGGACCTGAGCTTAAAACTGAAAATTAATAATCGATAGGCCATTGGACAACTACAATGAAACCGTGCAACCTACAAGAGGTAATGAATGATACGTAATACCACGAAATTTATTTTGTGAACCGAAGAACAATACCAGAGTAAAATACACTTCGGCCAGAATACAGAAAAGAATTTTTGACAGTGGCATTAGCATCCCGCCAACGAAATGCAGAAAAAAGGCAACCCTCTTATTCTCATCTAATTCGGCAGGACAATGAACGCAAGTGCGCGCAATATTCTACCTGTGATGAGCTTGAGACCAAAATATCCAAGTATAGATAAACACCATACACTCCACGACACGTATCGCGAACAAAACGTTAGAAAGTCAGAGCAGCATTAAGAAGATCAAACGACATGCATGGAAGTTGGAAAAGTCCGGAAAGTGTTATGATTGTCATCTTCGGGGGCTACAGAAATTTGGGTGTAAGCGCAAACTAGGTCGATTTTGGTGAATATCTGCTTCCCCGATAGGTTTGCCGGCAAGTCTTGAATGTGAGGAATTGGATACCTAAAGACAGTGGTTGGGTTATTCAATGGTCAATGGTCGCCATATGGGCGTAAATCGTTATCAGTCTTTTTAGGTACACTGTGTAACGGCGAAGCCCATGATCTATCGGACAGACAATGCCGAGTTGGAGCATACGGCCAAATTCGACCCGGGCAATTTTGAGCTTATCGGGAGCTAATCGACGTGGACAACCACGAACTGGTGACCTTCCTGTAAGAATGCGAGGCGCGACATCGATTGCCACGAGCAGTAGTTCGTTAGCTGGTCGGATCAGCTGCGGGAATTTGGATGAATGCTGACACGAAGATCCACCAGTTCATGTCGCAAATGAGCTATCTGGGCTCGTGATTCCGATGGGTTGTGTTCAAGACGTTCAGCGTCATTCATGGTCAGCAAACTATTCGCAGGACTGTTGGGGATAACCACTTATCTAGCTAATGGCGAAGGTGCCGTGCTTCAAAAATATCCGTGTATTGTATCGACCGAAGCCACCAGGTCACTCAGTGGATGTGAACGTGACACGGGCAGCAATCCCTGTTGCTCAGGAAGTCGTTGTGTCCACAACTCTTGCAAAGGAGAATCTGGTAACTAGGGTTTACCTACTGCATGCCACATGACTTGAAGAAAAACTAATGACTTCTTGTCGCTCAGCGGTAACCGGTTGAACAGTTGTTCGACACACAGTTTCTCGGACAGTTGTTATTTTAGGAATCGTTTGTTTAACCGACTCAACGAGCAGCTGCTGAGTCTAGTAATATATCGTTAACAAGGTTCAGCATATCTCGGGGAAGACGTGGTATAAGATGAGAAAAGTTATCCGAATCGTTTGTAATGTGCCGGTTGGTAAACTCTATTTCCAACATATCCAACTACAACTCTGGATCAAAATCCACAAGAGCATGGGCTGCTAACGTGATCAACGATAAGCGAGACGAAAATTCTGACTCTTTGATATCCATAGCGATTGATCGGATTCAAACGGAATATAATGTAAAAGATATACCTATACACTATGCGCATTCAAAACGTCATATTACTAGGAAAAAGAGATCACTGAACTCGTATATACATCATAATACTAATTCAGACGGGCTCACAAGTTTGTAGGATTAAGCGAACTGAAGACGACCGGTTGAGAGTAATGCAATGAGTAAACGAGGGACATAGTGTCGACAAGCGAAGTCGACTTGCGAGCGAGTGAGTAATAAGAGGAAACGATAAAACAGTGGAAAGACGGACAAGCGCGCGCGCGAGATACCTATCGGTATCTTTACTCGTTCAAACAGACGTTTAGACACGTACGGAAGTTCTTCACAAAAAGAGTGCACACAGCAATCCAACCTACAATACAATGAACAATAAGTATATGGGATCGCTACAGTCATCACCGAAGTGTTCACCTCGAGTCATTCACTGAAAAATTCGTTCAAGTTTCCAGTAATGCAGAGGATCAGTAGGGACTTTCCAAATTGATCGGAAATTCAATAAAACTTCAACCGGGTGCGAAATGCAGACCACTATGAGAAAGAATAACATTCAAGTTTATTCCAGAATGAGGACAGTTAAAGGTGTTGACAAAAGGAATAATTCACCGGAAAAACAGCCTAGCTACATAGTCGGTGCCGATAGTTGAGGAAACGAATGATGTCGAATTTGGAGAGCCGAACGGAGTAGCAGAAATGGCGAGTATTAATGATCCCATCCAACAACATGGCAAGTGGTGTGAGACGTTGACATGTTCATTCTCATCTGTTGCGTACACAAAACCATCGAGCACATATAACACCCTCAGGGTAGCCAGAACAGAAAAAAACGTGACGCATAACAGAGAAATCAGTCAATGCTATGACGATGACAATCACTAGATCCGCAACTACTGCACACAAATTGATGGGTACTGCATGTTCACCACGGCTCCCAACAGTTTTGGATTTCGGTTACGTGACATGAGAGTGGAAGATGTTGACGGGTCAACAGACATGTTCGAGCATTGTTCAGCAACCGAGGAAGATGGGTTCCAGCTTAGGCACTGAGCTGCTATTGTTTGTTGTGTCTACGCGTTCAGCAACCACTTAGATACCTGCTGCGTTATCCGTTTTCGTAAACATCCGTTCGTCCTACCAATACGGCTGATACCGCAACTCCAGGCGAACCGATAAATTAGATGACAGAAAGAATGTTCCATCTGATCACAGTCGGAGAGATAAAAGACGATATTGTGGTGTAATCCAAAGGTCCCGATGATGAGCCGCATTGGTCCATATGCACGCATCTGACTACACTAGTGTATTCTCCATATTTTTGCTTGCCGATCCTATGTAGACACTAATTGTCGTCGTTAATTCCAAAGTAATTCAGAAGTAAATACCCCCATTTTCTCCCACCAAATCGGAAATAAGCGGTTTGTTAGTTACTGTTAACACCCTAAAATAGCACTTAAGGAGCATCTTAATACTTGTCCTGCTTCCAAAGCATGTCAATAACGATTTTCAGATATTACGACAGTCCATTGCACGGTATAAGCAAGTGACATGTGCAGAAACCGGGACAATCACATGGTTATCGGTTTTACCCTCATTGCTAGGGGGCACTAATCCGCGTAAAGTAAAACGAGGAATTTGGAATTGTCAGTTTACCGAAAGAAGGAAAAACGATCACGTACAAATAGGTTCCGGCGGGTGCGTCAGAACAGTAAACCGAAAATTGTCATCCACCATGGTGCGATGTGCGCATCCCAGAATGGGACTGGAACATGTGAGGATCATTTGATCAGTTTCAGCATGTACCCACGAGCAGAATGTGGACCGTATTGCGGAAAACGCGCTTAAACATACCAAATCAATGCGGGAAGTTCAAGCCTTTACCGACAGTGATGACACTCAGCATCGCATTCAAATCTTCCATACTGTTCTGCGTCTTGCTTTGCCGATCGGAGAAATCAGCTTCCAGTTCTTGCTTCAGAAGATTTAATTCCCGAAGACTAGAATCCACTGCACGATTAGTTTGATTAATCAATTTGGTCAGTTGTTCGGTGGGCAGGCTGGAAGCTCGGCCAGACTGTGCGAGACATTGAACCTCAAGCTAAAGGAGGGCGAACGACCGCAAAGCAACACATGGAGATGCGATTCAAAACGGAAACACACGCAAATGGTAGAGTGATGAAAGAATTTTTGGAAAACGATTTTTATTGATAAGCACACACTTGTTCGTCTGGACAGACCAGATTGTACTGGATATGGTCATAAGGCCTCAAAATTAACATGCTATAGTTCATGGTGCGTAGACTCAAACAGTTTCGAATTCATCTACCAGCGATACCATTCAAAAATCATCGCGCTGTGACCCGATGTTCTTATCTGCTTAATGCTCCGGATAGACCGGATGACAAAGCCATACCTTCTCACTAGAGGTTATCCGAACAATTTAAAGTGAAATGTAGAGATTCCCTTTAGGCGACAAGCGTTTCGCAAGATATGAAGACAATCGAAAACACATGAGTCTACTTTAGTCATAAACAAAGAGAACAAGAGGGTCAACCTGACTTCAGGAACCTTCATGAAGTACTTAAGATGATTTGCAGCGACGGTATCTATAAACGAAGTATGCAAAATCAAACAAAGTAAGTTTGGTCGAGTAATCAACACACGCAGCCCGAAAACCAACGTTTACTTTCTCAATGAGTACTATCCATATATTTAGCAAAGTAAATGATATATATGGTGACCAATGTGCCATCAAAAACAAGAGAAGAAATTGAGGGCAGTGTACGGTAAGTGAGAGGACGTGGGGTGAAAAGACGAAGAGATTATATCGGTGTGCACGAAGATTCGCAGCACTGCTACTACTGACCTGTATTCCTCATCACATCAGACAACGTCCTTGACAAGACGTGCTGTTCATTGTTTTTTGGGTTCCAGCCAACAGACCGAGATCGTTCAACCGAAGCAGGCTTTAGTGTCAGAGCCTTTATAGTCCGAACTGAAGCCATAGGCCGGCCACCACCTTCAGCCTAACCCAAGGCTTGCAAACAAGGCACGACATGACGAACACTGAAATGACACTCACAAGTTAAAGTCAAATCAACGGAGCCAGTCAGAGGAGACCACTATACATGTAGGCGTCGCGGTCGTTAGCAAGTTCGTTTATTAGGGAGAACTTTTCGATGGTATGCGTAGTATACTGACGAATGAGTCGCATCGTGTGGCTGGTTGACATTACACACTGTACAGAGAACGCTAATTTAGCTGAGGAAGACAGAAAGGAATGATCTCTAACGACAGTTGAACACAACACACACTTATCAAACCTACTGTACAGTCAGAATAGAAAAAATTAACCTGTTTGTTGTATGAACAAGTCAATAGGAAATTAGTAAAACTCTACCGACGCAAGATGAGATCCATCCATAAATCACATTAACAGTTAAGCACAAATGCGGTTGTCAAACATCTGGTTGTTAGCGCGGGTAGACGGAACAAGAAACACAGTAAGATAATCATTGTCAAACAATGTGTATATCTAAATAGCTCAATCAGAACAAAAAAACCATAATATCAACTTCCGATGCCACATCTGTGTTCATAAAATACACCCCTGGTTAAAATGACTGACATTGCTCAAGATTGTGCAACGCAGCGTCATAATAAACTGGATGTAGCTGCGCTCTATTAATATAAACTTTTTACACTTTACACTAACAGCGAACACGCTTTTTTCAGCGAGGAATTTTTACTTCCTGTTGGACGGTGCAGGAACGGATCGGTGTTGACCAACAGCTTTATGGCCGCCATCGAGAGAAAATGAACAAAACATAATTAGATGGGCGTATCTACTCATTTGCAACCTATGAATGAAGCGGCCAAATAGAGTCCACGTGCACACTCTTCAGAGGTGTGTATCCCAATAATAAATTTATGCCTGAAATGGAGGACAATCAGCTAGCGCTTTCAGAAGTCCTACTTGGCGAGCGCGAAAGGCAACTGTTAGTAGAGGCATCCAAATAAACTACGTGGACTGGTCGGTTACTGCATTTTAAGCATCTTGGACTAATCACACGCGAACGCGTGTGAATATGACGTCACATGGTTCGCAACATCTGTCTGGATTCCAATTCAACTCCACCCACCAGATTTTCAGTTAAGCCTGATACCACGTACGTTTCGTCCACGAACCAATCGTCACCCACTCAGTCGTTGTAACGGTCCACATCTCTATCCCAGAAGGGTGATGACCTAGCGTTCTTTGTGGAGTGAGCACATAAGACGGGACAGAACCACAGGTATAGATCAGTTAAGTTCATTGCACTGTGCACAATTCCCCTACCCGTAAATCCGACAAGAGGTCCGGTACCAACGTTTGCCAAACTGAACATTATTTCTGGAGTTAGCCGTAGGTGCGGATTGCAGCAGTTAGTTAGGAAAATCAGAATACTGCACACTCGAGTGTCGAAATATATAATGAAATGACTTCTGAACGTCGATTTTGGGACAGTGTCTAGTGTAATAACGAGGCGGTTGCTTAAATCTGATCAAATGGTAAATCCTATAACGGCCTTTGATTACTTTCCATCTCCCTATTTAAATTCTTACCTTTGTTAAGCTACCCATCTTTCTACTGTATTTATATCACTCTTCCTTAAAGTGAGACCTTAGGAAAATGACATGTATTAGCCGACTGTATTTTGTTCACATCATCAACTGAAATGTGCATGAAACTTGAGCAAATTGTACACCTGTTTATTGCTGGTTCACCCATTTCCATCTCCCAATTCGCAAATTGACTATCTGCTTCATCCTCTCTTTAAACACTGCAATGAGCCACATGCCCCTAGAACCAAGTGGGGCTTGCCGACTAGACAAGCTCTAGTGTTTCACTTGCACCAGCTCAATCAAATCTGTTTGTATAAGTTTGTGTTAGCAATCGAGAAGAACGAACTAAATGTCACTCGAGCACAGGTCTGGTCTTATGCAACGCTTGGAGTTGTTCAGAATCTTACAAGAAAAGCATTATATTAAATAGTGTAAGTCAAAAAACCAGAAGAAAGTAGGTGGAAGATGAATGAATTTGTTTTGTTTTGTATTACATTACGGATCGAACTCTGGAACCGATCCTATACTGAAGAACATGGAAAAGCGGGACGGCTGAGCGCACAGGCAGCGTGATATTTGTTTCCAGCGTTATCTTACTACTATTTACAGTACACGTAATAACGCACGTAAATAGCACAGCTACTTTTAGTGACTTAATCTCCTCCCCAGTCGTTTTTTTTCTCAGCCAGGGCTCGCTCTTTCCTTCATTGTCCTACGGCATTTCAGTGTAATTGAGAACCACCACTATACATGCTGATGACGAGGAACGTAGTTGTTACTGCTTCCCAAATGTTCAGTTGCACTGTTAAACTACTGTTGTGGATGCATGTTGTAAAGCCATTAGTCCGCCCACATCGACGTAAGAGAACCGAAGGTCGCTATGACTCAAGCCTACTTCCAGTGGGTTGGTAAGCGGCATCATTATTATCAAGCTACTTCAAGTACACGTACAAACGGCAGTAACCCAGTGTTTGCTACTCCATTGGAACTGCTAGCCGTAGTGGTTATACCGTTTGAACAAAACCACTTCAGGGCAACATTAAGATGAGCAAACGACCCACCCCTACACCTCGTCTTACGGGAAAATCTTCGAACATAAAGCACTACCACAGATGTCCACTCAACCAAGGCACAACGACCAGAGTGCAAAATCCAACAAACCTAAACAATCGAACACGTCCTAGTTCCTAAAACACTAATTAGTCACGATTTTAGTGCATTCTGACTAGTTCCGTTGTTCATATTCAGTCAGACTGTCAGTATTGTTACGCCCTGCTCAATTCCGTCCGGCGTCAAGTGGTTGTGGTGCAATGGAGCGCATTCGGTAGAACTTGACTACTTGTCACGGCAATGGACTGAGACGCATGTAGGTGAGAAATGAATAATCTTCAGAAAACTAGAAAACCATAGTGTTACCCTATGAAGTGATGCTACTGACAGTGAGGCGTATGCACCGTTTGCAGTAAAGATTTGAAATTAACTTTGCGGCAGCTAACACGGCTCACATAGAATTTACAGTTGGAACGTGCAGTTTCCACCTTAGGCCTTCAAGCAACAGTACGTACAAGAGTCCTACACAAAACCGAGTGGGTCTAAAACACTACGAACTGGGGTAGAATGACAGCAAGTAATCAATCAGAAACACGACGTTATAATCTCATAATCGGGCACCTTTATAGTAGAGCAAAATTGCAGTTGAACATTCTCCACCTGTCAGTGATCCCCATACCTTTGGTGAGAACACTCCAATGAAAACCCAACAACACACTGGCACTAAGGTGCATAAGACATACAAGTCTAACCTTCAAATTACCCTCCCGCCGAATGGCAAAACTGCTGGCTACCTATCACATGTGAGTGAAGTCGAATGCCGATTATTTAGATCACCTATCCATTAGATGAAAGCAACTTGACAACTTACACGTGACCCAATATGTCGCATGGCACCGGACTATAAACGGTGTTAATGTTGAGATCATAACATATTGACAGTACTTCACACCGTTTCAACAGGCACATCACTCTCCTAGATGCGCGCACTTGGTACAATCATATCTCTCGCGTCCAGGCTTCAACACGTCCACATAGCTGAAAACTCCAATGATTGGTACCAGATCGATCACTATCAAAGGGTCCAAACAGCCGCCAATGTAACACCTAGAACGACCGAACAACCCGCTACACCGTTAGTGCATCGACCTACGTCTGTGACTACCGATTCAGATACAACAACCGATCTAACGACACAACACCCAAATGGTAAATTAAAGTCATGTACGGAACGACTGTCAATAATAAAGAGTGGGGGCGTCATTACAAACAGCCCCGTTCACAGGTATATTTAAATCAACATTCAGGACGAACACAATCGCTACCTGTTTCTTGATATTGTAAGTAATACATACGCGAATCGGCAACCGCCAGTTCCACAGATCACAATTAACGACCACAACAGGGGACGATCGCTAAAACAACACGCCACCGAGCCATGGCGACCGGTTTGGCCTGTGTAGATGGTCTAAAAAAGGAAGTCAAGGGGGTTGAAACGCTTAGCAAGGAACAGTCACTCATAGGCTTTCAGTGCGAACGAAACCGGAGAGCCACTACCATCGATGACCGATAAGCCATTGAGTTTCCAATGCAATCTGACCAAAATGAATAATTATTCTTGACCAGCCGGCTCTATAAAATGCAAGTCGATTGTACAACCTTGTCGTCGCGTGGCTATCGAACTTGCTATTTCTCCTCATCAAGTAGGAGACGACATAGGTTTAACACATTCAGAGAGAGTCCGCCGTCTCACATATGGTGCACTCGCCTCTAATTCGGGCATATGGACACGCTCATAAAAAGAAAGATGAACATAGTAGCCTATCTCGAATTACAAACCATTCAAACTGGATTTGAATGTATAGTGAGGATAGACGGTCGCACCATACTACTCACACCACTATTCAGTAGCAGCATGGATCGAGATGATCGCGGATCGAGATAATCGCGTGATAAATACGGCAGAGATACGGGATGGATCGTTGGAGGACAGAATGACATATAATGGCTTTCGCTACACGACGGAACTGATACATGGTGTCTAAAGCGACTGGAGTATCCTCAGAAGAGTATGGTGTGCAAATGAGTGTTTCCGTTTCTTGTCGTGCTCAGACGCTTAAGTAGTGTGTTGGTTTCTCCAATAAAGCAACCTTTGTGTCGTCCGCCTTTTGGATTCACAACAACTGGTGCCCCAATAAGGTTAAACTTCGAAGAAAAATGTGACACTATGTTGACAGTGTCAGAACTCCCATCAAACGCCCAACCTAATGAAGGTAGTAGGAGTGATACATAAGTAAACGCAGACGTAACAAAACAAAAATAAGATGGCGGCTCCAAAAATTCGCGTAGTCACATCACCGCAAAAATACGCACGATCGCCCAAAAACTACCACGAGTTTTTAAACCCTATCAAACAACTAAGCTCAAGCGTGTCAAATGTAAATGCTTTTCAAAAAAGCCATCTCTTCCGGCCGATGGTCCTTGCGATTCAGCCCGAACAGAGACCTACTTCTTAACATAGGCCTCTTAGGTTATTCCCTGAAAGTAAACCACGCTTGAAAGAAGCAATGAACAGATCACTACTTCTGTTCAAAGCATGTGCGAAATGGACCTAGTTGTTACAAAGAGTGTGAATAGCAGGGAGAACTACGACGGAGTTTAAATGGAAACAGTCTCATAATAGGAACGCATAGTACTCTGGGCCCCAGCCAAAAGAATGACGCCTTCAAAACTTAAATATTAGAGGCAAAAGCTCCTATCGTCGAACCCACACAAAAAGCTGGCCATCAGGTTGTCAGTTTCAGCCAACCCATGTGTACTGAAAGGCAAAAAGCTTCCAGACGAAGAGTCATTATCTTAATTGCTCATTTTTGCTTCTTCCTTTCCCCATTTGGCCAGCACTGTTACCAAGTGTACCATACTTGATTCCCTGAATTGACTATGCTATTTTACCATCACCTGACGCTACGTATCAGTGGGTCGTGATCCTCGGATTAACCACTTTGAATGTACCTTTATTCCGATTCACGAGTACATTTGTTTGGTGTCATTCATTAAGGTATCACGAGTTGACTAGACAGTCTTTTGATTGATAGACCTCGGGTTTATAAATTCCGGCAGAACATTTGTCGCATTAGTTTGTAAGCCTAGCAGTCGCCCACACTACCAGCACAGATGAAGTCAAATAACACTCCACATTAATACCCCGGTAGACGACTGTATCACGCAGCACACAATGGTGAAAAAAGATAAACGTACCTTCGGATCAAGCTTCGTACGCAAATATTGGGGGACAGTATCATGATTGAAAAGAACTAGTCGTTCTTCCGTCACTTTCGCCAGCACCGGATCGACCTCAGGATGCAGCATGATTGGAGTCAACACTAACGAGTGCTCGTTGACAAATCGGTCGGATTCGAGAACTTTACGGATTTCACTCAATTCCGAGGCACAAAGTGCCAGCGTGCTCAGATAACGTGGCCAATCACAACGTTCACCCTTTGGAGGAACTGAGCAGCTGAATAAAGCTTACTTGAAGTTCAATCTTAATGGACAAATCTTGAATCTTTTGTTTAAGTTTGTACATTGCGTTGTACATGGTTCTAATCCCCTCCATCTGTCTTCGCTCAGCGGCCTGCATTATGCTGATATTCTGCCGAAATTAAAAAAACGTTTTGGGAGAAACGGATGCAAGACAAAAACCGCGTGCAAAATCGAAAAAGGATCAGGACAGGTCCGTAGTCATCACGATGGGGGTGGCAGAATGCATACACTGGGATATCACGGGAATGTCACACAACAGAAAACTAGGGTAATTCAGCTTGAAACGTACAACAAGACGGAAAAAGTAGCCAACAATGAATAAACATTAACTGTTCATTTAAAATGATCTTCACAGTTAGCTTTTTTTGAAACAGCTAATATGAAATTCCGATGTAAATAGGAAAGTTACGATCAATCAAGAATTATGTTTAATTTGTACTAATCAAGTCTCCTGCCAAATACCAGTAATGAAAAGATGACCGTTCGAGAAGTCAACTAAAGACTTGCACTCACATTGATGATTGTGGATATCTCAACAAGCAATCAATATATTATGGAACAAGTATGGGAAGTAATTAAAGTGTCAAAGTGAATGGAAAGCTTGTTACTTTTAGCCAAGGAATCCCACAGCAACCAGCAAAAACAGGACATAACTTAGAGTGTAAATTGCACAATACTCTGATAGTTGAGAATAGTGGTGGTGGTGTTCGTAGCTCGGGTTGAGCGTGAACTCCACGCTGAAACACTTACGCACTGATGTCACCTCACTTGGTGATGAAACGTTTGCAACCTAAATGCATATTGCTCAGCTACATTTGTAACTTAGACAATTCCAACTGCGAATTCGTCTACTAGCGAAGTGACAGCACAGAACAGTATAGTATACTTACACGGATGCGCCAGCTGCACAGCTAACAAACGGTTCACTATGCATCACATGGATATGCACGATTGACGGCATTTCTGATCAGGGTATGTTATAATCGTGAACAATAGAGGACGTATGCGATAAAACCAATTCAAAATAGCTTGCGCGGAAAGACTCGTAAATACACGACCAAACCTCAGCCAGCGCAATTAAGTAAGAATACGACACTAGCAAGTGCGTGCGGAGACTTTTGTACATCCTTATCAGTGGTGCACATTGATGCCTAACTGCCATGCAACCATGAGGATAAAATCCTGTATGCGAGTAGAGAAGAAAAGGAGGGGACGAGGAGGGATCTGAACGCAAAAGACTGCTACGTCAATGTCCAGACATTCGACGTCAAGGTGTCTACACCGTATAAAAAACCGTTGAGCAATAAGTGAAAGTAAGGCATCATCAACAAAGAAGACCCCTTGCGACATTCATTGTCCCGCGTCAGTAAATGAACTCACTTCACAGACAACTCGGTGAAACAATAACATTCAAGCCACTGAAATCGATTGGTCGCCACCTCACCTAACGTCTCCAGCCACGGACTCTGGGAGTCACGAGGTCCCCCGACGGACAAACGAACCCGACTTACAATGTCCAACCCGTTCGTGAAAGATTGCATTTCTCTACGCCAAAACATCATATGTTCACATCGAACCTTCAGCCAGTCGGCCGCAGCGTCGGTAAAGTGCCCGGTGTGGCAGATGACTAGGTGGTATCCTTAGTACATAACCTCACCGTCTAAGTCTGTGCAGATGTAAGGAGAGAACGCAAGAACTCGTTTAACAATCACCACCATATACCCGAGTCGTAACCTCATCGTTACTTACTTGCTGGTGCCACCCGATACGAGCGATTGACCGCAGACATCGGTGGTCAAATACATCAAGACCGCTCACGTCTTCTACCCCCAGAGAATTTCCCCTACCGTAAAGTAACACAGCCCTCACTGCCGTCTTATATGCGCGGACCTCAAACCTCAGAGATCACTTGAAGAAACACCTTCCACTTTGAGGCCGCAAAGCACATTTCGAAGAATTTAGCAAACCGCAGGACTGAATTTCCGTCACATCGATAAATCTTATGAACAAGCGTCGCTCTATCCCATCTGGTTCTGAATACGATGACGACCGTCGATAACTTAAACGCATGCTGACTAAAAGCTTGCGCAAAGACCGTGAGCACTACTTGGTCCAACAATCGAAAGAGATGGAAGAGGCCTTTTTATCTGAGAATAGCAGAAGGCTTTTCTCCCTGATCCGTGGCTGTACTGACCGTCAACTCGGTGTAAGTGAGACCATATGTGAAAAAGATGGTTCACTTATCACCAGTCAGTCGCGCCGACTTGACAGGTGGGCTGAACATTTTGAAGAACAGTTCAGTTGGCCTCAACCAGATCATGTGGACGACGGGACTCGATTGGTCAGCTACTGCATTCCAGACGGCCCTCCGTTGGAATCAGAAGTGTTCCTGGAGCTCAAGTTAATGAAGCGTAATAAGGCTCCTGGATCAGACCTCCTCTCTCCTTCTCTTTTCAAGAATAGTGGAGTGAAGTTGCTATCAGAACTGACGAAACTTCTCCAGACGATCTGGGAGACTGGAGAGGTACCTCATGTTTGGTGTCTATCAACAGTCATTCCCGTTTTCTAAAATGGGGCCCGAAGTCTATGTGACAACCACAAAGGCATCAGTCTGGTGTCTGCTGCGTCCAAGTTACTGACTGGCCTCATTTTACGTCGACGCACTGAGCGCAGAGAAAGTCAGATACGCGAAGAACAAGCAGGATTCAGATCCGGCCGGAGGTGCGTTGATCACATTTTTACCTTACGACGGATCTTGGAACATCGACATCCATATAGGCAGCCGACGGTCGTGGTATTTTTGGACCTGAAGGCTGCTTTCGATTCAGTTGCTCGTAACGTTCTCTGGAGTAGTTTCCTTCGCAAGGGAGTACCAGAGAAATACGTGAATCTATTGAGACCACTGTACGCTCACTCTGCAGACAGGGTGAGAGTTTATGGACAACTGTCTCGGGCGTTCATCACTTCCAGGGGTGTTCGATTTCCCCCTTCCTGTTCAATTTTGTCATGGACGACATTCTAGAGGGGGCGCTTCGCGAATCCAGTGGGCTTGGTGTTGAGCTTCTTCCTGGCGCTAGATTGACCGATTTGGCGTACGTGGTTGACATTGTCTTACTTAGCCCCTCTGCCGAAGACATGCAGGCCGTGCTGAACAAGGTGAGTGACCGGGCTTGTTTGTATGGATTACGCTTCGCACCTTCAAAGTGCAAAGTGCTGCTTGAAGACTGGGGCACTTCCACCTCTACTTTCTTTATTACATGTAATCCGGTTGAGACTGTGGACAGTTTCACATACTTGGAGAACTATCTCGTCAGCCTGTAATATTGCTGTTGAGATATCAGCGAGGATAGCAAGGGCATGAGTTGCATTTTCCAAACTGTGTCATCTGTGGCGTCGAAAAGACGTTCGGTTGTGCTGAACGGAAGGGTATATAACGCCTGTGTGCGTTCCACTTTGCTGTATGGTTCGGAAACGTGGCCTATTCACAAGGAAGATATCAACACGCTTGCTGTGTTTGATCATCGTTGTCTCCACCAATTGGCCCACATTAAGTGGACTGATCGCGTGAGCAATGTGACAGTTCGCCGGCACGTATTTCGGAATGCTCGGGATACGCGATCAATTGGTCAGCTAATTACGTTGCACAGCTTGCGATGGTTGGGTCACGTGCTGAGCGTATACCGTACCGGGCATTATATACTGAGGCCACCAACAGTTGGGTAAAATCACGTGGTGGTCAAGCAACAGCGTGGTCACAAAATATGAAGACGACTGCTCCATTGAGTAAAGTGGACAGGTATCGCCTGCCTGGATGGGGTCATCGCGACCACTCAAACCGCGGGTTAGATACGCTATCCGAGATGGCGGTGTATCGCAGTCGATGGCGTACCTGTATCCACACCATTTCTAGTTCTTCCGCTCAGTCTTCTTTTAGTATTTGTCGACTTTCTTAGTAATGTTTCCTTCTAGGATATTCCACGTCACCGTTGAGGTGAGCGGCGGCCCGAGCCACAGTACCTTTTGGTCAGGCTCCTGGCTGTTATGATGATGGAATTCTTCACAGTACAATTTAGCAGAGACTGCTTGGAACTCAGTCCGAGGCCAACGTTTTGAGTTTCTGAAGGGATTCACTCAGACTGCCCGTTCTCCTGCTTAGCCGTGGACAGGACATGTCGAGCAAGAATATATGGATTCTGGAGTGTACACATGGCTGTTTTTTTTCACGGGTCATATTCTGCGATGTGTTCGTATGCAGATCAACTGACCTAATTAACGAGGGTAGCCAGTGCGTCTGTTTCAAGCGATTTTGCAGCAAAACAGATGTTCTCGAATGTCTTTCGCCAGTGAGGCCACTGATCAGTTGCGGTAGGCTAGTGAGGGTCGGCGTCGAAACAATCAGGACGCAAGATGCGATCAGCCATTTTATGAGTTGATTAAACTGTGATGATTCGGAACGTACGTTCAACAAACTGTTACTAGGAGAGAAATACGGGTTACCAGAACGATAGGTTTTGTTCAACTTGTAAATAAGCCGTATGGCTGAAACGCAAAATGGAGGACGTGATGAGTGATGAATAATGTTGATGAAGGACAAGATACAAGTATATAACAACGAGGTGGGAGAGTTCAGAGCCGGCTTTGACAGGAAATGTTCGATCATTAAGGAACGAGGTGATCCCTTGGTGAATATCGCCTCTGACGCCGTATGCCTCCGTCTTCCGTAGAAGTGGGCCGTGTAGTACCTGGCGAAACTTCTTGGCAAAGTCAAGGAAAATGGCGTCTGATATAGGACTATGCTCTCTGACACCCGTCAAGCTGTCCACAAGAAGCAACATGTTCGTTACGTGTTTAATAAGAATCCGTGCTGAGGTGCAGAGATGAGGGTTGCGTAAAAGGTGCTTTACTATATCTCGTTTAAGGGGACGCTCTAGGATTTCTCACGGAATGCTCGTTAGGCCAATTGGTCGATAACTGACAAAAAATGCCGACCATCGGACTTATAAATAGGGATGACGATGGCTTCCTTCTATTCCTTGGGAAGGATAGCAGCTGAAAGTTGGCCTAATCCAGAAGACGCTTCCTTCATTATTCTTAGATAAATCTGGTCCGGGCTCATTTAACTAACAGGGTTAGACTTACAAAGCAATTCCTGAACGTCCTGTACTGAGAGTTCTGCATACAAAGGAGGCTGTTTAAATCTCCGTTGGGAGAGACGCTGGGGAGATGGTGAGGATTCAGAGCTGTAAAAAGTGGCATACTGATTTTCGAATAATTCCGCGACGACGTTGGTTTCTAGGGTGATTTCACCTTTTTGACTGTCGCAAGGACAGGGCTGAGGGTGGGTTCTCGTCACGGTGTCGCACGTATTTGAAGAAAGTTGTTATTTGAGGGTGCTATTTTGAACGTTTGTTATTACTGTTGGAGGCAATAGCAACTGGGTTCCGATTTGCGTCGACTGCGCATTTTGTGAAATGCTTCGACAACTTTGGGCTTATTAAGCCGTTTCTGCCCGGCAAGTAGTTTCGCACGGCTGTCAGGAAGTCGGCGAATCCTTCTTGGAGAAGAGAGTGGGAAGAGCTCATTATCAACTTGGATCTTACGACAAATCCGCCTCGTGTACCGTACGTTTTGTATGCTGGTAACCTGAGGCGTCCACGAAGAGCTGCGTGGGACAATTTCTCCCATTATCATAGTCACAGGGTGCGGTGTGCAGTAGTAGAGGAAGTCAAAGACCAGTATCAAATGATCACTCTGCCCTGGGGAACCTGATTGTTGACCTGACCAACATGGTGACTCGTTTGTGACTACGAGATCTGGCAAAGAAAATATCTGCTCTGGACAGCACCTCGTTAAGGATTCTACTTTTTTGTTCAGATTTTCTGTTTCACAACTAATCCTAGAGCAACCTTCTGGAGATTTTGGAGGGTGCGATGCCCAAGACGCTTTGGGAGCGCTAACTTCATAAATGACAAACATAAGAGGAATACTGATTAGGAATAAGTTCGTTCAAGTGAGACAGAGCACCCTCACCATCCAAGGGGTGGGCTGGAAGACTAGTGGTAGATATCCCACTTTAAAAGCGAATCGTGCCACGGAGCTCTGTGACCGTACAGCATTGTACACGTTGGAGGTGATATGACCACTGTGTGGAAAAGGAAAGGGTACCTGAAGGCACATAGGTAGCCACCTCTTCCTTGCGTTCTCTTGTGCAATCATCACAGTGAGCTGAATAGCCATGGATACAGACTCCATTATCACTGATCTTTGATATCAACCGTGTTTTTGTGACAGCCACAATGTGAGGATGCTTATCGTATACCATATCTCTTAGTTTGGGAAGTTTATGTTTCAGACTGCGACTGTTGGTATAGGTACAACTTAAGGCCATCTCATCTTGGGGTTGCCCCAGAAAAGTAGCAAGAGGGAGTTGAAGAGCTATGCTTCCCATAGGAATGGGAAGGGGAGTTAGTGACAATGAATAGGCTTTGTGGGACTCCTTGTGCCATCTCTTGTTTTGAAACGTTTCCGAGCGGTCGCAACTTGGTTCCTGCTTCCACATCACAGTGACAACGTCCGCGTAATTACGGTGGGGTTGATGAAGTGGGTATGATTGAGCCTTTGCATGGCAAATTTAAGTGCCATGTTTGGTGTCTCACCGTGTAACCCTTTCCTCGATTGTGATCCGTACTGACGGTATTTGGAGAACATTGCCCGTCCGTGTGGCATTCGGTGACGACACTTTGCAAGAGACCTGCCAGAAAAACGTGTCTCTTGGTTGACACAGCGCTTCAGTTTTCTTTGTGCTAGGACCTGTCTCACGCTGATCGCAGTTTAGCCACAGGGTTACCTTGCACAGTAGCTGTCCCAGGAGCCCTTCGTTTACTTTCTGCACACGAGAGGTGCGTGCCTTGTGGTGTTTGCGGCGTCTTTTGGAAGGCTCCCGGTCAGACCGTGGTCTCGACTACCAGGTGTCAACACTTCCACCACCTGTTCAAAAGCAAAACTCATAGGCTCACGCACCATAAGGGATCCAAGGTTTTTGCATGGGGTATCGGCTTTGATCATTGTAGCCTCATTTTCAGACGTTTCCAACAACCGAGCCTCTGAAAGTCGTTCGATTCGTCATTACTAGTTCCTTCAGTGTATGGTATATCAGAAACTTCGGTTGACGACAAATGGGTCTCAGAAACTGGAATGGGCTTTGTTCCTCAGGTTGTAGCTCTCAACGTTCGCTCTTCAACAGACTTGTCTCGGGACAAGCTTTTGACGTTAGGACAGTGACATTTCAGCTCACTTGTCCTTGAGATAATCTCACCTGGACTCGGTGCCTCGGGGAGGGTAATCATTATGCCTATTATCGCTTTGGTCTTTTTGGCTCTCAGCCACGAGTAATAGAACTGTAGAAATTAGGTGTCAAGGTGGCACTCATTTGTTCAACCAGAATCAAAGGTCGCTTTTAGTACGTAGGTTACCCATATCAAGCGAATGCCGCATTCGCTCATATCTTTAAGTACTGTTGCCGCATCTTTCACTGACTGCTCCGACATTTTTATGGCTTACTTATTTGATACCGATGATAGGTATTTGGTGCAGATCTCACCGACTTTGATCGACATTTCCTGCTGCTGGATGACTGCGTAAGTCAACTTCTCATGCAACAAATTGCCGAGTTACACAGCGTGTGTCCCTACCCTTTAGTGATTTGTGTCTCAACGTCAGTCACTAGCTTCTGTAGGTTGCACGAATTATGTGCATTTCTACAACATAAAGCGGGAAGTATACTCCTAAAACTACACGGCATACAGACGAATTTGAGGTCGCTCTGCCCAAATGCCGACTACTGTTCCGCTGTAAGTCCGGTGCATTTGGTGTGGAACCATTCATGACAAGAACTGCACATCCCGCGAACCACCATAATGGAACAGCCCAGGCGGCCACATGAACGAAGAACAGATGCGCTCGTTGTAGTAGATGGTTTTTAGGTGAAAATATCGATAGACTGGTTAGAACGGAATGGTAAGTCAAAGTGGTGGTTAAAAACTGACTAGGAAGGCAGTTCGCGATAGGATCGCAAATCCAAGTACAAATAATTACCAAATAGCTGAGTAAACGCAGTCGTCAATTTCCACAATGTGGACGTGAGAGCTGATACTGAGTCGTCAATAAAGCCCGTTTAATCGAAAATTGACAAGATCCAAACAGATTGAGTACTGAATGTAGGAGGCGTTTAGCCTACGTAATCAGCACGATCAAAAACTATCACTCCGGAACCCTTATCCAGCTGGACAGTGTTTGAAGATTTATTCAACTGTAACACTCTCAATGCCTGTATGTGCCGCTTGCTTAGGATTTTCTTTTTTTGGAGTAATTCGATATTTGTGTTCCATATGAACGGACATTTTCCTCAGCCATCTTTTCCTTCCACCTGAAGTCGCTGCTAGTCAGAAAGCTGCTCAAATAACTACTCGAACTGAGCATGTGTTTCATTAGAATGTATCTCTCCTGGAGCTATATAGAATTTCAGTTCACTTGGCAATACCTCGATTTGTATACTGCCTAGCTGGATCGACGAGGGATTCATAATATCCTTCCATGGGCCCTTAGTTCGATGCGAGTGGACGTCGGTAACGTGAGCAGAGACAGTGGTTTCAGTACCCTTATATAGTATGAGAAAGTCATGATCAAGAAGAGTGTCTGAACATGCGTGGTGCAAATGGCGGTCTGGCCTTCACAGGCAATAGTTATGCACGTGATCCAGTCAAGAAAACAATCCAACATATCGCTGAACGAGGCACCAGATGTCATGCTTATCCGACTACGTGGTTTATAAATGTTTCAATTGTTTCGAAACGATATGGAGATTGTCACTACCAATGTCCATCAGAGCTTACACGCAATTCCCTTCAAATTTGAGATCAACAGCAGCGTTCTTTCAAGTTCAGGGCAGTTGCTGACGCGACAATCGAAGTGGATGGACGAATGGTAGTGCTTCTGGTTCCGAGATGTCGAGGAAACTTCAAAAGCGTACCCGTTTTCCTTATCCTTTGCATGAGAGTTGAATATTTCTCATCAGAAAAATGGTGGAGCGAACAAGCTCGTTTTTAGTTATTCATCATCAGGCCAAATACGTAACATTTACATGAAACAAAGTTGTCAAGTCGAAGCGAACAAAGCAAATGGCAAGTTCAAGTGAGGTCAGACACGTCATTAGCACACACGGAGACAACGTTTTGATACGATTAAATCACCATTATGACGTAACTGGAACCATGGCGTTTTTAATCGTCGTGGTGTGTATGTTTGGCCATGGCAGCTTCAACGCCTTAACAAAGCGCTTCTCTGCGCACAAAAGTGGATTATTCAGTCTAATTCCGATCGCTTCAGCCGTGGCAAAAATTCGGCATCTGACAGCTTTTGAGTGAATGCCTTTGACTCGGTAAATCAGCTGAATATTTCTTCATGTTCATGAAAGAAGCATTTTCTGGTAGACGAACTAAAGGCCATCACTTCAAGCGTTTTGTATGGTTTTGGGGAACCTGAGACCACACTGGAGGCTGTATTGGGGTTAGTCGAAGGAAACTGGCGTGACAAGGACTGTTCTCGTGAGTTCAGGCGATCTGGCCTGTTGAAAAGCGACCCAGGAGTTGGACCTTTTCTGTTCCATTGGCCTCTGTGGGATTTAGCTGGACAGTAGACTACTTATGTAAACATCTCTGATAGTATCATCTCGACTGTGCCTTATTTTGATAGCTGTGAGGTTACAGCTTTCTGCAAGTAACCTCAGTTTCTGAACGAACTGGGCAAGAGTTTCCCCAATTTCCTGTCTGGAAATTGCTAACGGGTGGGGCGCAAATACCTCGTTCTTTTTTTTTACACGGAGGTCTCGTAATGCGGAGGTGGCTCTTTAATTCCTACGACATCCGGAGATATATCCGCAAACCGACGGCGAGATGCAATTAATCAAGGTAGTCAATTTGTTAGTGGATGGTGGAAAGTGAAAATACAAAGCTATGGGAGCGTAGATAAGTTGACATTGAACCTTTCTAGATTAAAAATTCTTCCATCACTTAGTTGTTAGGCGAATAAATCGTTGTAAACACCCAAGCCCGGCAGCACAGTAGAGTAGTTTCAGTTCACAATCAGAGTACTGATGGACCCGTACGACGGATTTCATCTAACACTTGGTGTTCCATTACTAAAATAAAAAGGACAGGTGAATAGGTAGACCGGAAGATGAAACACAAAGCGAACTGTGACAGTATCATTAGAGTTCGATGGATCCACGGTTGACCGAATCTCCCGTTAAAGATCACATTAACTCTGACGGCACTGATATTGCGCATGTCACTCTGCCGCTGAGGGATTCCAGTCGTCCCACTGGGAGCACATGTGCTATCAGACAGCACGCCATTCATCTAGTGTGCAAACAACTTCGGTCCCGACCAACCGTGTATCATTCCCGGAGAAAGTGTACAAGACGTCAGTGTCAATGGGTACGATAGGTGCATATGGCACCTTGAGTGACTGAACTCAATTCGAAGGACGTATTTATCACTTTAATTACCTGACGTTAATGCCAGAAGGAGGGCGTCTCTTGATGAACCTATACTCCCTTGCTGGACACACCTACTGTATCAGACTCATCTATCTTCGAACCACCACTCTGCTCTTTTCACAACCTCATAGTGGACCTACTAGATGCCCTGGAGAGATAAACTAAATAAAGGTAGTGAGAACCGAACCACTACTGCTCCCCGGCTGCTTAATGGATTACAAACTCCACACTACGTCCCGCTGCTTTGTGCCTCTCTTGAGCCAAAGGCCTCGAGTAGGACCCCTAGACCAGACCTTTTCTTCGGCCTGGACGCGTCCTGCCTTCGCGGTTACGAACCGACATTAATGATTTTCTCTCATTACCATAATTTTCGGTTGAAGCATCCGCGACCGGCTCTGTCCTCTCGTCACATTCTATCGCACCGAAACAGTTTGTCATTTCCCTTTTGAACAATTCTTCACTTAATGGTTTGCAATCTCTTTTTTAGACACACATTGGCTCGCCTTGTTCGCCGCTGGCAAAGTAAGTCATAACCAAAATGATAGTTCGCCAAATATCAAGGTGACTACCTTATTGAAGCATTCTCTTAATTGTATATCGGACGCCATTTGAACTTGCTACCTCCTTATGCAGTTGGGTTAACAGGTCGCTGTTCCATGTGCGTTAGAGTCCAACATCGATATCTTCTGTCATGCTGATGTATGGCTTCTTGATTCTAACCCCACACTATACACCCAATCCCCGTCGGTCGCCCCACCATGCTGGTACAGTGTGCACATGTCTGGAGTCCCTACAGCTTGAGCCACTGGCCGAAGCTGTGCTGGGATTGCCCTAAGCACATGCGCAGAGGAAACACTGCTTGAATGGATACCAGACTGCAGCCGTCTTTGGGCTGTCGAAAGTACGGTTAGAGCGTCCTCATCGCAGATGCTCTCTGTTTGTTAGTGTGGCGAACACAAACTGTAGTCCACATATGGTCGAAAATGATTTTTATTGCCAACTCACTAACCTTCTGCAAGCCACATGATGCACAAACGTTATAGTGCTGGTTGTAAACCTGAACGCTGAAGTAGGCAGGGTATATGTTGACGAATGTGACGCAAGTGGTCGACAATCTGACGGTAATCGCCGAACAGATATTGGTGAACGGTTGTTTCACCTCTGTGCCGATGACACTTTGTTTGTGGCGATCACTAACTTCCGGCATTCTAGATGTTAGTGCACCACTCTGGCGACTTCCCTTTCATTAATGTACTTATTGACCAGGTGGCTATCATATATCGGCGACGTAGTTGTTTCAAAGACTAAGTCAGTCAGAAGCATTTTTGTGGACCCCTACAGTGTACTGGTGTGTGCTACGTTCGTTGTACGCTTTGACGGAAGGCAAGTTCATTCTCAAACACAAATTGACACACAACCTAGCAGACGAACAAGCAGCCTGCGAACTCCAGACCATGCTTGTCTATAGTTCAGGCCTCTTCACCTTACGACATTGGTCACTTTTGCGGTTAATGCGGTGGGCAGAGCATTTTGGGAGTCAAGCCAGCTGACCTCCTCCTACTACTGTGTTGTCGTCACAAACTAGTACGGCAGCACCATGGTCGGTGGAGCCGCTCACTAAGACTGAGGTGCGCAATTGCATTTCGGTTCTCAAACGTATTAAGGCTGCTGGTCCAGATGATCTCGTGCTGGCACTTTTTAAAGAAGGTGGGGGAAGCGTTAGCAGATTCCTTGGCGCAGTTGCATCAACTTGTGTGAACGATGGAGACCATTCCTTCGTGCTGGAGTCACTCGACAAAATTGAACAGGAAGGGGGAAATCGAACACCCCTGGAAGTGATGAACGCCCGAGACAGTTGTCCATAAACTCTCACCCTGTCTGCAGAGTGAGCGTACAGTGGTCTCAATAGATTCACGTATTTCTCTGGTACTCCCTTGCGAAGGAAACTACTCCAGAGAACGTTACGAGCAACTGAATCGAAAGCAGCCTTCAGGTCCAAAAATACCACGACCGTCGGCTGCCTATATGGATGTCGATGTTCCAAGATCCGTCGTAAGGTAAAAATGTGATCAACGCACCTCCGGCCGGATCTGAATCCTGCTTGTTCTTCGCGTATCTGACTTTCTCTGCGCTCAGTGCGTCGACGTAAAATGAGGCCAGTCAGTAACTTGGACGCAGCAGACACCAGACTGATGCCTTTGTGGTTGTCACATAGACTTCGGGCCCCATTTTAGAAAACGGGAATGACTGTTGATAGACACCAAACATGAGGTACCTCTCCAGTCTCCCAGATCGTCTGGAGAAGTTTCGTCAGTTCTGATAGCAACTTCACTCCACTATTCTTGAAAAGAGAAGGAGAGAGGAGGTCTGATCCAGGAGCCTTATTACGCTTCATTAACTTGAGCTCCAGGAACACTTCTGATTCCAACGGAGGGCCGTCTGGAATGCAGTAGCTGACCAATCGAGTCCCGTCGTCCACATGATCTGGTTGAGGCCAACTGAACTG
>QNGE01000623.1:197008-250563 GCA_008508345.1 Paragonimus westermani
TGTAGGTTACATAAAGGAAGTAATTACAAACACCTTGTAACAAATTGAGTACATTGCACTCGATAAGCTCCGGTCCAGCGTTGGAAATGCTGGCGTGGAAACTTTCCACGGCACGGCGGACGTGACGGTAAATAGTGGAACGACTAACCAGTAATTCCATACCCCACTGGAAGCAATATACAGCCGTTAATATGAACTTACATTTTGTTCACGTTGCTGATTGTTAGACATCTTCAAACGGAGCAACGTAATGATAGTGAACGTGCGAACCTGTCAAGGTAAAACGAATGAAATTCGAATATGATGAAATTGAACGCGTTTTGCGTTGAAGCGTAGCTAAACAAAAAGCGAGTAAACTTACAATGGTTGATTTCCTATGTTTGAAAGTTTTCCTCCTGGGTTCCCATATGAATATATTTATGGAGACCAGTGATGATAACGACATTAATCATGCAACATTTCAATCAGGTTCATTCTCGTTGATCTCTCATTGGCCACAAGAACGCAACCGTATTTTATCCCAAGATTGACGTAATTCATCCATAAACGTAACATCAATCAAATGCCAAGCGATTTTAATTTCGAAAGTGCCGTAAATTATTCCTGGATAATCCCCAATGTGTGCTAGCCGGGTATTTTCAACCAATCAGAAAAATGTGTGCAGCGAATGACCACTGTAGTGGAACGGAGAGTTGGGGGAACAGCACCTCGAAGCAAATACAAGAACTCACAGTAGGTGTCCGCAACTAATTCCACTACACAAAGTCTGCTGCGTATTGCAAGAAGATTCTCCCCTTCAGTAATAACGGATTTGGTTCATCCAGCGGGCTAAATGAACGTTGCAACGGTTAGCCCATGATGACCAGGACCGCGTGCGAGCAGAAAGCGTAACGCGCGAGGGCGAAGTAGTGTATTGATTTAAAAAATTGACAAGTAGTTTATATGTACAATGAACATAATCGGTATGAAGAATGGCACGTAACAAAAGATCGAAACGGTAACAGACTCTACACCACCTATCCCAATGAGCAAGCTGTACCGTACCGCGCAACTGAACCAGCGAGCGCGCACGAATTTGACATGAGTTATGTAACGGGGCGTGCTGCTGTGTTTTGCGTGCCGTTTTGATTTGCGTTTGTGCGAGTCGTGTGCATGGCTTACTGGGCTTTTGGATCATGTTCGTTCGTATTGCTTCTATTTTCAGAACTGCTGTTCGAACCCCTGCTTCGGAAGAACGCTGTCCTCTGTTGCGTCCACGTTGCCCGGAGGTTGGTCTGCGAAGTCACGGGAATTCAAAGTAGAGTCGGCTGGTCTGCATGTTACAGTAGTGAGATCACCTTCGAAGTCCTCAAAATTCCAAACTCCGCGCGACGTGAGGGTTGCCTTGCCAGTACCACCGCGCCGGTTCACATTACCTTGTGAATGTAAATTTACACTAAAACCACTAGCATCAAAGTTAGTGGGCCGGCACAGGTATCGCAGTTTTGCTCGTAGATATGTGATGAATCCACACCATCTCTACTGCTGCAGGTTACATTCACTAGGATAACAATATTGATCTACTACCGTTAGGAACGCCGCTTAACCAGTCTGAGGCTTGTTTGAATTCTGAAGGTCGACTGGAATTTCCCCTCGACACACTCTTCCACCCTGGCGGCTGCTTTGCATTTGTGCTCAAGGTGCTCTCACGTCCGGCTCCCTAGCACCCCTTAATTGTTACGTCAAAGTCTGTCGTGAACGGTGAGTAAACCAATAAATAAAGCTTGTTTGGATAGTCATCGTTTTCTCCTTGCGAATCCCGATTCACGGTAGCATAAGGTTGGGGAAACTCTGGGCGGACAAATTCATGAACCTAGCACAACAAAGCAACAAGAATAGACGTGAATAAAACGCTGCGGGATTAATTTAGCCGTCATAACTTGTCACCATAAGTATATTTGTGCGAGAACCAGGAAGCAAAACTTTCACATATCAGAAACCACCCGTTGTACGCTCATGTGTTTTTTGCTTCAAATTTCAAATCCAGGACTTGGTGACGGCTTGCGTCTGTTGACGTCCTGATGCTTGGTTGGTGAGATCCGGAGAATGAGTAGACTGAGGTTTCCATTGATGTGTTCGAATTACGGACAGAAGAAAATGAATATCTAAACCAGGCTGCTCTAAACAGCAGAAACAAGTCACACTTCAATTAATGCAAAGTACGAAAACGGCTGTTCCAAAATCTGTCTGGCTCTCTTTACAACGTACAATGTGCTCAATTTCGTTATGTGCGAATTTCATCTAGTTTCTCTTGTCAGGTTTCTGCGATCGGTACCTTATGGTTGCCTCGTTTGAAGTTGCCTAACATTCAGCAAGCTGAACGAAATGTGAGTTTGTATTAACAAATGCATATCGCTCTCAGTGGGGTGTGGAATTACTGGTCAGTTGTTCCACTATTTATCGTCGAATCCACCGTTCTGTGGAAAATTTCTACGCTAGTATTTCCAACGGTGGTCTGGAGTCTATTGAGTGCCATGCACCCAGTTTGTTAGAGGGTGTTTTAAGTGCTCCCTTTGTGTAACCGGCAATGATAGGTGTTCTCGAGCAAGTAGAACAGTGTAAATTGTTGCAGTAAACTCGTGATGCTGTGGATGCTCATTCTGTGTTGTCGAACAGTCTTGTCGACCGATTTTGAGGTCGGGTTGTTTCAAGTAATACCGCCAGAATGCGATTTAGTCGGCTATCGCAAGCTCTGAGATAAAGACTGCCTAAGCTGCCGTCGGATGCAAGAACACTGATGAAAATCCCGTGACCTTCGTTGATACGTGACGTGCATCCGGGCGAATACGCAAGTTTCGGTTTGATCAATGGAAGTACACGAACGTTGGTATGACGTCAGGTGACGGAGGTCGTCGCCATTGCAGTACACATAAATATTGGTGGCTTGCCAATGACCAGATCGGGAAAGTGCACATTATGACCTATATTATACTGTCCGTGCCAGCCAATCCGGACGCAGTCTTTCATTGTTGGTATCTACGGTAGAAAGGGCAAACCGCAGGACGTCAGCTGTTATCTTCCTGACGTTTTTAATGAAGTGCATGGTGTGCTGTCAGCACGTATACAGTTTGCGGGGACCAACGTGAGCGTAAACCTCGAGGCTATCATCTATGATACACCAGCTCGTCTGTTCGTTGGACGACTACGTAGCCATGGTGCTTATTACAGTTGCGATAAATGTAACCAAAAAGGACTGTACTTCATTCGCAAAGTCACGTTTACTCTAAATGACGCTTCCGCAAGAACCGATGTTAATTTTCGCGCCTCACGTTCAACGATCGCTCCTTCTTTATTTTCCCTCTCCAATGATCGGATACGCTCTTTCCCAACAGGCTGCATGTATTCTGTGTATTTGTGTGTGGTCCGTCGTTTGATCGGCAACTGGATCTCGAGTTCAATGTCACTGAACGCTCGCGATTAACCGAATCAACACCAAAATGCTGCAATGTCAAACAAGCTGGACTTGTGAGTTCCCCCGCAAATATCGTGAGCTACTTAACTTCAAGCAGTGGGAAACAACCGAATGTAGACTGCTTTGCCTTACCTATGCTCTGTTGTGTTGAGGATGGTGTCGAGGTGGAGTACCGGACGGACGGGCGTCTGTTGAATATCCGACGATTTGGCGCCTCAACCCGGCTGCAGACCTCAAGGATGCGGATGCTTCTGTTCGCCGATGACAGCGCCTTGCTAGCGCACAGCGAAGAAGAGCTGCAACGTCTAGCTACAGCATTCGCTTCGGCAGCATCGAAGTTCGGGTTGGACATCAACACAGGTAAGACGTATTCGTTTTTTCAGCCTTCTCCTGGTGGAGGTGCTGCTTGTGTACCTCCACCCGAAATTCGCATCGCTGGAGACACTGTGAATGGCTGCGGGGATTTTTGCTACTTGGGTAGCAACTTGTCGACAGATCTGTCCGTGGACCGCGAGTTGAGAGCGCGTGTGGCAAAGGCTAGCGCTGCTTTCGGACGTCTTGAAAGGCGTGTCTGGAAGAATCACAGCCTGAAAATGGCCACGAAGTTGTGTGTCTACCGCTCAATGGTGCTGTCTATCCTGCTGTACGGCAGTGAGACGTGGACACTGTATCAGCGGAACGTGAGCTATTTGAGCCGTTTCCATGTTCAGTGTCTGAGGCGCATCTTGGGTATTCGGTGGTCGGACATGATTCCGAACACTGAGGTAATGCGGCGAGCGGACATGGACGGGATGGAAGCCATGTTGATGCTGAACCAGCTCCGTTGGCTCGGTCACGTCCGTCGGATGGGCGATGACCGTATCCCGAAGCAGTTACTGTACGGACAAGTGAAGTCAGGTAAGCGAAATCCCGGTGGCCAGAAGCGGAGGTACCAGGATGTTGTGCAGGTAAGTCTTTCACGTTGTAACATTGATTTTAGATGTTGGGAAGATTTGGCGTTGAACCGGACGGCCTGGAGGAATACGGTTCGGGCGGGCGTCCGAGCGTTCAACGAGCAACTGTTGCGTGGTCGCGAGCGGAAGCGTGCGGTACGCAAAGGAACCATCGGTGCCATAGGTCGCGGTGACGTGACTATATGGCGTTGTGATGTGTGCGGCCGCGAATGCGCTGGCCGTTTGGGGCTGGTAGGTCACCAACGTACTCATAGTACCCCGTCGGCGAAGAGGCGGCGAGTACGCTAGGCTCAGGTAGGTCAAATCGGTATACCTATTCTACTTCTGTTAATGACTGCATCGGCCAACATCGTGGTCATTGACAATTAATCCGCTCTTCTTTTCAGAAACCTGAGTGTCTGTGGTCTTCTACCCATTCTTTTCTCCGGCTTTGTTGATGTAATGTATGATGAATGGTCTGCCTGGCTTTTCATAGTCCAATGAGAACTTTGCTTTTCATCCTTATCTTCTCTGGGATGCACTAACCTGCACCCCTATACTGCAACGCTTCTTGTATTACACTTCAAAAATCTTTCTTCTCAGTGTAGATCTCGTCATTGCAGCCTCTCTGTTTAGTTTCCGAGAGATAAGAGTTTCCTTTCCTTATTAGCCAATCAAGTGGCTAACCAGCATTGGCCGGCTGGACAGAAAGGCCCCACTGGCACACCTCCCGGTCTTATTCCTTCGGGTTTACACTGGATATGTGGTGTGTTGGTGGAACTGCAATTGGTGCAGCGCAAGCCAATTGCAGTGATGGCTAAGCGCAGGCGTCCTTTGGCTTCGGTCACTGTGACAGGCTAATCCGAATCGGATGCCGCCAACCGTGTGTGTTGAAAGGTATTTTGGACGATACGAAGTATAAAAACTCTTTAGATGTCTCTGTTGCTATTTACACATTTTGTCAGCCCTCCTTCCACCTCGCTTATCATGACTTCTCTGAGCAGGTGTTCATGTTCACTTTCGCACGATTGTATAGTTAAAGTGAGATGGCTATAATGTACATTCGCCTGTTCATCTTGATGACGATGTTTTAAACCACGGTACTCCGGACCAGCCCTCAGCGTTTGCATTTGAATCATTTATGTACGGTCCAACTAAACCTGTTGGTCGGATTTACAAACGTTGATCTGAACGTATGGTGCACCCGATGTGAGTGGCGGTGCTACCTATGATTCAGATATCGGTATGTCAGTGAGCATCCCAGCACGTCGTCACTACTCACATTTTTGATGGGTAGTATTTTGTTTACAAATACTGCCCCTGATTACGTTGTGATCATTGACGACTACCCTCGCCGGATTGTAAATATACTCCATCCTGATACCCTTGATTATGCAGTTCAGTATAACCCCTTTCGGAAACCTGCGAGTTCTTTGTTTACTCCGTCTGCCGTCGCAGCATCTGTTTATGTTCATGGTGACTGGACCTAGCGAAGAAATTTCCGCGGCGCCCGTATTGCGAATAATGGCTGTTTGCTTTTTTCGCTGGTTGTAAGCTTCATTTGTATGCCTGGTTTACATTTTTATGCATAACTTTTCGCCGTATATTTCTTTCATCACTGTAAACCCTGTTTGTTATTAAATAAAACTTTTCCGTTTCAGATGCACCCCCATCTTAATATTCGGCGACCAAGATGAAGAAGCTTGTGCTGTACTCAGTTCATCGTGGAGATAGGATGGCGCTGCAAATTGGTCGAGTGTCTCTGGTCCTCATTCAGTGAAAGTGACTGTCTTAACCTAGCACCGTTACCTGGCTCATCGCGATCCCCGTGACTGTCGTCTTCCAAGGAAGTGATTTTGAGCAATCTTCAGTTATGGTTTTCCGACGATTATTTGAAAGCTAGACGTTATGCCAAGAAGGCAGAGATTACGCCAGAGCTGGACACTTCCGATATTACTGTGAAGATGGAAAGGCCTATCCAGCGCATCAGGCAATTCTTGTGTTCATTCTCCAAAACAGTGTGCAGCTAGCCCTCCGAAAGACTCTCGTCGTTGTCATCATGTGACAAATCCGAGGCTCTTTTTCACAACAGTAACAAGACAACCGCGGTATGCAACGCTTGTTCCGTGCATTGTTCGAGTTAATGTCAGTCGACCTACTCAGTTCATCGTGACCGTTCATAATTCCAGACCGTCGCCTTCAACATCCTCTCTGACGGCATCCTCCAAACCTCTCAAATCACTGTCGTTTCCAGATATTATTTGCTCACCCACACCGACCGCCCCTCATGGTTTCACAACCAGGACAATGTCTCCCGCCGAATGTTTTACTGAAATGCCTCTATCTGCGACATCCTCAGAGATGGGACAGTTTTTCGCTCTAATGTCTCATTCCCAATTGTCCACCCTTTCACTCTCTCCGTCATCGCCAGTCAAAACGGTTGTCTCTTCACAGTCTTTCTCCAGCTCGTCTGTGTACACAACAACTGTCCCTCTTCCGAAGGAATTTTGAACACGCTGTTGAGGCAACATACCAACACAACGGCGCCCCTAAATCATGCTGTGAAAGAGTTGACTTTCAGAAAGAAACGTCGAGACAGTTGTCGGATGATTGCAGGTTCCTCCGCCGAACAAGATAGGCGTGACATACGTGACATACGTCCAGGATGTTGCGCCGTTCAAGGAATTGGTGTCTGACTTAAAAAGTCAGTCATAGGAAGGTTGTGGTGGGTTTACTTTATATTATAGTTACTGTTCTAGATGGATTACTTGTATGGCAACTTGTTCGTCGGTGCATGCGGGAGGCCACTGGCACCGAATCGGCGTTGCACGTGACTCTTGCTGCAGGAAAGAGGAAGAGAGCATTCAGGGATTCCACGTTGCGACACGCTATCGAAGGTGAGTGTTAACATTCTAAAAGTCTAAAATGAATGCACAAGTGCTACTGTCGAATCCCCTCTACTCAGCGACCAAGAGAGAAGGTATGGGCACGTAGGTGAAAATTTGGTTTTACAACTCCAGAGACGGAAGAGGAGTGGGATGAATAAGAAAAAAGCAGGTAAATCAAACATGGTACCATGTGTCACGTTGGTATTTGCGAAAATGAAACAAATCAGTTGCGTTGACCACTTATAGATAACGGCATCGTGCATTCTTGCGCTTACGTGTGCGTGAGTAATGCTGTTGAAGATGATGTTGATTTTGAACTCCATAGATCGATGAATAGTATATTATAGTATTATATCACATATGTTTTTATAGCCTGAACGCACCTCAAGGTGATGCATGATGTTATATATAAATATATTTATAACATCACGCACCAGTTGAGTTGCCTATGCCAGGTTGTCGACCTAATGTGATTTTTAACTGTATAGTGTAAGTTCCTTTTCCGTTTCCACGTTGGTGCCAATCGTCAATGTTTATCGCCTTTGTTTTGTTGCTATATTGACATCTACTCCTTTTTTCTTCAGAGAGCAGTGAAACGCAAGACGATATGCAAGTTACCCGTTGTACACCCTTCCTGTGATCACCGTTTGTCACTACATTTGTCATCCGGTTCTCCCTGACTTCCGTTCTCATCTTGGGAGTATTCCCTATCCCGCTGTCTAGCCAGCATACGACGTTGTACTTGATGCTGCTTTGCGGTGCTGTAGGACCGTTTCTATAAGCAATACGTTTTGTTGCGGAGTTGAGACCTACGGTTTACAGCAGATTTGACTAGTTTCTCGTCATTCTTCGGTTATTCTACGGCGACTTGAGGTGACTTTCGTCGTTTTGGGTATATTTTACGGCTGTCGCATTGAACGAAATGGACCGATGGGATTAATGTTGCGACACGCATTCACGGTAATTTGGGATTCTGTGCTGCAAAAACGCAATCTCGCATTGGTCAGTGTAGAAAATATTGGTTTTTTGTAATCTGTATATATTTGTGCTGGCGGAGTCCATGCAGGAAAAACTTTTTACCATCCTCCGTCACAAATCCTTTATTGGCAGCCTTCTGGTGGTGGTAACAGAAGGACAAACCAGTCGACAGCCAAATCCCCAGGTCCTTTCGAGGGTCAGCGTTTTCGAAACCTATTAAAATCATGCACCGTGAATAATGAATAGATTGCCAGAATCTCCTCCGTGTGACATATGTGCACACCGGTAGTTTAAAGGGATTCTTCAGTCATCTGACTAGTGTAACATGCAGGCCGGCCGTTTCCGCCTTGATTTTCCGTTACACTCGCGGAACAACTTTGGGGCATTGTGGACACACCGAGTAACACCTTTCTTCCAGAGTAGAGTTTCTAGACACAGCCGTGTGAAAAGGAACGACACGCAGAAGCATGAAGCAAAGGCTCAGCAAACCATGCACACGACTCACTCAAACGTAAACCAAACCGACGCTGACAAGAGAGAGTCAGTTTCTTTTCAAACAAAAATGTCTGGAAATTCAGTGAAATGGAAGTTATGTCAAGCTTAATTAAGATGGTACAAATAATCCAGCCAGAAATAATATATATAATACGACGCATCTTAATTTTTCTCCCAGATAGTGTATGCACTTAACTCAGTGGCACATGTCATAGCACGTACGTGCTATGAAGGCATTCGAGCATGCACAGACGTTTGCTCACTTGGAAACACGTATATGTCAACATATACGTGTTAAGATGCAGAAGGGTTTCTGTAGATCCGTATAACATATAGGCTTATTAATACAGAATTAAAAATGGTCAGGTAATATATATACACATCTACTCATACTAACGTGGACTTCAGTCAAGATAATCAGATATGCGCATGAATATGCATAAAGATAACCGCGCGCGTTCGTCACTGTACAACTCAATGCACTTACGTTGCTTTTTTGTGTAAGCATACAGCCCTATATCGAACTTATAATTATTTGCCGTTTACATGTACGAAAACCCCAGTATTAGTTAAGCTGCCAACGGGAGTATCCAACAACCAGTCAGAAAATTCATCAGTTCGATTTATTTTCTCCTGTTTATTGAAAGGACATCGGCGTCCTTAACAAAACAGCAGCATAATTCAAAATCAATCAGCTCGCGCCTGCTGGTTTGGACTGCGCGCTACAACAGCACTAACTGCAGTCAATGTCAGTTTGCAATGCACTAGGATCACATGTATTCCAGATTTTCCATTCATCAGCTCAAAGGAAGGCATTGTTAGAATTACTCTTGGGTAGTCCATTGATATACACAAGAAACAACAGTGGTCCAGGCAGAGATCCTTGAGGGTGTAGCGACTATAATAAATGATATTTTGATAGTCGCATTCATCTGTACATTTTCTATGATTTTGATTTTGTACCTACTTTTGTTTTAGTCAAGCTACACATTTTGTAACATCCGTCCCGGGGCTAACACACAACTCGCTCCGTGCCTCGCTAGCTTGACGCGCCTCTCTGTACTCTCTATTTTCCAGGGTCGGTAATAATATACGAAGTCAACGCGCTGAGACTTGGCTTTTCACTGTCGATCGATTGTCGATAGTGCTAACTGACAGGGTTGTATTTTGTTGGATCAGTTGTAACAAGGGACTCCCATGTAAACCGGGGACAGATAAGAGAGGCAAACATTTAATGGAAATTCATGAAATACACAAACTTGAGGAGGATTCATTCGTCAAGTGACTTTTCGTCTCCACTTCTCTATGCAACCACCGTTCTTCGTGTCCTGCACCCAATTTTGATAACTTTCCGAAATCCGCTTGACAGGTAGAATCTAAATAAACGTGGAATATCTCAGCTATTGTTGAAAATGCGGCAATATCCTACTTCAGTAAAATCAAGGAGAATATTACACTGATCAGTATAATCGAACGCGTACTAGTCTTTGCTGACTGGATGACTGTCAAAATGCAAAGCAAACTTGTACACATATCAGCCAGTTACGGAAGATGCAACGTTCCAGCGACTGATGCAAGGTTTTGAGGCGTAGGCCCGAAGGTTCCCGGATCCAGTCGGTTTTCCTTGCTCAGTGTCAGCAGGCGTCTGTTGATCTGAGAGACGATCACTAAAGACCGAGTGTAGCGCCGCTCTCCGAGATCACAGTGAATATCATGAACGAAGTAAGCTTACTCGCACAATGGAAATTCAAATAACTGAAAACCAAGCAAAGCTTTGAAACGATCCTTGGAGGCGCTGCTGACAACCTAAGAAGGAAGGCTGATCTGGTGAATAACTTTTCAGGAAAAGAACTACTGCCCTAGAGAGGTCCGACGACGAAGCATGAAAAGCTTTCTGTTATGTCTTTGCTGTCCGTGGTGATTCGCTGCATCGAAGAACTGTTCTACGAGAACTACTCTAACAAAGTGTATCGGGGGCAGATCCCCGCGGAGTCTTCGAAATTCAATTGGTTGCAGGTCAAAAATTTCAAGACCTGACTCATAAGTTACATTGCTCAGGCCCGTCGACCACCCTGGTAGCTGCGCGCCAGACACGCTCGGCGGGCCGGTATACACGGACTTATTCGCACGGACTTGTTGGCACATAGATTCCAAAAAGCGTTTGAAACGCGTTCTTGTCTATGCGGGGAGAGTGCTTCCAATCCTTTTAAGAGCAGCGAATCTTGTTTTGCCGCCATCTCATGGTGATACGCGAAGGACAAGTTAGACGGCAACCAGATACTCAGATCTTTCTTCAGATCGACTTTCATGATAACAACTTTGATGAACGCGCTATGAATCATAAACACATGGCCAGAATGCCCACCGAGTAACATGCGAGCACAGTTATTATCATTCAGTGGGTGGTTCCAATCATCCGACCAGCGCTTGTTCGCGTCAAGAATACTCTGTAGTACGTTGGGATCGGTGGCATTCCACATTTTTATATCATAGGCTTATAGGAGGGCGCTGCTCGGAATATTGTTCGGAGGGTAGCTGACGTATATCACACTAGATGTGAACCCAACTAGAATGGAATACCTCAGTTATCATTAAAAATATTACAATATACCACTTCGGCAAAATCTTCCACTAGGACCACACATTTGTTAGCTGAGCGGATACCGACCATCCGCGACATCACAGAGAACACGCCGGCAATTATGCTCTTAATATGTAGTCTGAGTTCTCAGTTTTTTCTTCCTGACGTAGGAACCATCGCGGCTGAAATTGCTTTCCTCGTGAAAGTGTTGACTCTCCTACGTAAGACACTCAAAAGACGGTCGACCGTCTTAGTGTGCTGCCAGGGCTCCGAGATTGTGACCATTGTGCATGACCGATCGGGAATAAAGCTATGCTGAGTAGAAGATGGAACGTTATTTTAGAAGTGCTTAAGAATGACGTTTTTCAACGGACGCTGCACTATGTTGCATGAGGTCCTCGTAAGGCTGATCGGCCGATAACTGGAAGGAGATTGAAGATCTCCTGTTTCATATATAGGTGGGACAGTGGCCTCTTTCCGTGCTTCCGGAAGAATGTCAGTCCGAAGTGCCTGTTTGAACAGAACGAAGAGGGGCACCGCCGAAACAAGGGTTGCTTCTATGAGGATCCAGGGATGGATCGCTTCTGGTCCCATGGCATTATAAGGAGTGATTTCAAACAAGAGATCCTGAATATCGAGCGCAGAGATGTCAGCTGTAATGAGTGGGTGTTGGAAGTTTCTCCCAGAGAGAACTGGATGCCAGTTTGGCGGAACTATATTTTATACTGATGAATAGTGTTTACTGGAAACCTCGGCGACCACTTGGGGGTTGCAAAAAGTTTGCCTTCTCGGGAAACCGCACAGAAGGTGCTGGGAGCTAAGTTCTTCTCTGGCGACGCAAGTACGAGTAGGATTTTTGATTGTGCCTGTTGGGTGCGTTGACGGCTTCCCCGCTTACATATATGTCGTACAGAGAAAAAGGTCTCTAGTTTCTCCGGCCTACCCGTTAGCTCCCGCTTGGAAAATAGGCGATGACTTGCATCAAGAAGGCGACGTATGTTCCGCAGAAACGATACACGAAAGGAGGAGTTCCATAGTTTCCGAGCAGCAAATGCCAAACCAGCCTCTTAAGCTGCAGCTTTACAAGAAAGGTAGTTTTAACTCACTGAGTCACATGCAAGGCTAGGTGTACTTAAGAATGTCCTTAGTGCGTTGTAGTCTTCCTTCTGGAAATTTTAAAATAGTCTTTGTTATAGCAGTTTGGAGCCGGTAACAGACAAAGTCGAGGACTAGCAGCACAAGGTCAGTATGCCACATAGTGGCTTGATAACCACTCTATTATCACGTGACCTTCATTGGTGACAACCGGATCAAGTAAGGAGGGCGGCTGTCCTGGATGGTGCCTCATAGGTAGTTCGACATGTTGTGTCCAGGCTTTCTCTCGGATCAGCGTTGCCGAAGGGGTTCGAGAATCCGCGGACTGATTCCTTATGAGTTGAGTTGGGTTTGGGTATGTTGAAGTTACCCATAATAAAAAGTTAATAGAAATGCCTGGTAGACGTGGGACGGTCTAGGGTGGCATGAATGGCCTCGCCGTTGGATGTGTTACACGACGGCGAGCGGTACATGACACTGACAGGGTGCGTGTCATGACTACGAAGTTGGAGTCTGATCCAGATTACGCCACATTCCTCTGGAAGGTACATCCCCATACGACAGCTGGCACGGGTATCTTCTGGTTTAGAAGGACGGCACAGCCTCCATGAGTCAACGGGAGAACTTTGTACGGTACAGAGTACCCAAAAACACGCAGTTCATAATCGCTGATATCCGCGAAAAGCGAGGTCCTTGTTAAAGTAAGAATGTGAGGGCTGGTGTCGTGGGCCAACAGTGTTATTTTTGGCAGTTTGTTTAGAAGGCTCAGAGAGTTGGTGCCCACCCACCTGAAGGCCAATTCCTCGTTTGGCTGGGTGCAGACCGAGACAGAAAAGCACGAGAAAAAGCCTGAGAAGACAGTCTCAGCAGTGAATAGGGATGCATAGACGACGATACATTTTCGTGACTCTTCTTGAAGAACAGCAGCCGTTTCATCACAGCCTGAGCATATGTGAACGGCCCTGTGGGAGAATCCGTCTGCTCCTGTTGGCCCAAGGTTGATGTCTTTCGGACCACCATTACTTTCGGAACTTCTGGAAGAGGATTTGCAATTATTTATCACTGAGAATTTCAGCAGGGTTGTGGCTTAGAAGAGAACCCAGGAGGAAATTACCTCGATGCAGTCAAAGAAATAGTGGTCAGAATAGTCCACGTACACAAATTTCTAATGCAGGGGGTGAGCCCAACGGACTCACTGAGTTACAAAACTTAGGAATAAAATAAGTTTCAGTGAATCTTTCGTAAGATACAATGATTGAGGGTCTAGAGAAATAGTGATAGTCCGTACTACCTTGGAGTGCTACTTTTCCAGACCCGCGCAACTCCACAAACGATCGGCCATCCAACGGATGAGGGCAGCTGCCTCTGATGTGAATGTCTGGGTCATTCCATGCGGAGACACTGGTCTTCTCTTGAGAGCAAGGATGAGGACATTTATGTTAGCTTGAATTTCGGGGACAGCCCTGATGCATTAATTTGTTCTAGCATGCTGGGAGCGCTTCTGTTGCTCCTACAACTAGCGACCCAGAGAGATTCCCTTGAGATTAGCGTAGAACTTCTTAAGTTCAGCCATTCCGTCTGATACTTCCCTTGTACCATTCGTTGACGATGGCGTCACAAGATGTCCGTGTGACTTCGTGGTAGCTCCGAGGCTTTGTGTTCAGAAGACGCTGTGTGATTTCCACTGCAGGACTAAAGCCCACTAGTAGATAGGCCGCCACTCTTGCAGGCAAGAAAGGCACGTGCCTTTTCCCGCTACGTTGCAAGTTGATCAGGTTGCCGAAACAGGATGAGAGTCGAGCTGGTGAAGGTGAAGGTTCTTCAGCACCACTGGATGCAAACCGTTTAAATCTGGCGACTTCCGAAATCTGATATTCTTCAGACTTCCTGTGACCTCCTTCACTCTGGTCACCTTTGCGGCGAATTCTGGAGTCCCGGGAGCATGCGAGGGCATCAGATGCTTGGGTGGAGTACGCCGTGCATACTGAACCCTCGTGACCTTTGCGTTCGTCTCCGCCGTTCCTATTCCTAAATCTATCCAACAACTTTAGGAGCTGATGCTGACTGCACTGCAAGGCAGTCTTGATACACTCTGCGCTCTCCCACCCTTAATCTGTTGGCAATAGTTGCGACTATATCTCAGTTACCTTCGTATCCACATGAATTCAACCAAAATATTCCTCATGTCTAAACTCGATATCTCAGACAGGTTCGCAAATTCCAATCTACTGGTGTCAGCCTTAGACAGGTAAGTTAAGAAGGCCCAGCAAATTCACCTCCAGTACCCGCACGCACCCCCTTACCAACCGCCATCAACTAATTAAATCTAAATCACCTTCATCCGTTCAGCCAGTGGAGCTTGCTTTTCCTCGTACCTAAATGAACGATAACCACTAAACATATTAATGTGCTCATAAACCCACTTTCCAGCAGTGAGTCCAGGAATCCTGCGGACTGTGTGGTTGCTACTTCCCAGGAAGTCGACGTCTCCTGAAGCAGATAATAAGCCCAGCACGGCGACCTGGCCAACCACCCATCTCGAGGGCATGCAGACGCGCCGTTGTAAATGCGAGAGAAGTGAAAACTTTAACACTTGTAGCTCTCCTTGATATATCCATCTATTTTCTCCCTCTCAGCATATAACTGAAGTCTCATTACCAGATGCAGCAAATGCGATCTGCTGAGTTGACTACAGTATTTTATGATCACTAAGCATCATCTATCCGTAGACCATTCTCCTTCAAATAGCTGCCTGGAAGTTACGTTTATTCCCATTCATGATTGCGTCTGCTTGAGATTATTCATTACACAATCATTAAGCGTTGATCAAGATAATCTTTTAACCCTGATAAACCTCAGTGCGCAAATTTCAGTGGAACCTATGCTGCATCATTTTGTAAACCCAGCTGCAGTCTGCATCATTCGGCCGGGCATTGGTAAACTGCATACAATAGCAAAGTTCTCAACCAATATACAGCTCACCGTCTTCACTTATCGCAGTGTCTATCAGCAGGGTAACTTTGAAGTTCCTACATTAAGGAGGATGGCTGCGAACCCGGGGTTCTGTAGACAGTGCCTACGGCTTCATAACTGTTGATGAAGAATGATCTTGCAGCAAATAATTGTAGCAGCCGTTCAGCTTCTTGATTTCCGAAGTGACCGCGGCTGGGATATTCTCCCGCAATCGCACTGGCAATTCCCTCTGCCCCACACGTAAGACTAGTCAGAAATGAAGCAAAGGTATGGAGGACGTTCACTTGAGGGGCCAACACAATGCTCTTGAGCCACGTCTCTATGTATGCTATTAACTTCGGCGAATACCTCCATCCAAATGAATCAATTCTCTCCCTCTTTCTCGGTACATTTCGAACGCCGATGCACACTATCAGTCCGGACAGCGGGCTAAAGACTGCACCGCCACGGTTGCCAGCTCAAGGAGCCGTGGTTAGTGGCACCTAATTCATTCTCGGCCTCGAAGAAATATTTCAAAAACCTCACTGAACATTCTTTGGTCACCACAGGTTATAACTTTACTTGATCATATTGTAACTGTCCTTAGACGTTTCGTTTCTCTGAGGGACAGAAAGAGAGAGATATTTTGCCACTGTAACCGGAGCGGGTGGCGGAGTATTGCAGTGGTCACTTCTGAACACTGAAATATTAACTCCATCTGCTGGGAGTGAGCATTGTGGCTCTCAAGGTATCGCCTTGGGCCAGACAAGACCCTGACACGCTCTCTTTGGACACGCTTTCCAAAGCCGACCGGAGATTGGTAAGGTCGTGAAGCAGTCACTAATGTGATTCATCGCTGCCCGATTCAGGGACATTGACCGCGAAAATACAGCTTTCCAATGGTGAGAAGTTGACCTGTGTGCTGAGGGTTTCGGTGGCATTTCAACTGTCACTGCCTCAACCTGGCAGTCGCCGATGGGAGAAGAGTTCAGGGTCTGCGGCGGAATTCAGAAGTGATTTGTGATTTGACTGTCTGCTCACAAGCAATATGCATCTTGGATGATTGTTAGGTATCTGACTTCTTTTGGTCTTCCTTACACGACATCTCCACCTTCATTGCACCAGTCACCACCTGCACAAATGGCTGGTTCGTGTTACATGTGGCAGAACTTTATGTACCTCGCTTCATCCTCAAAGGGACTATCCTTTAAGACAACATATCAGGCACCAGATGCGAACCATTATTGAGGTGATTGCGTGGATCTGAAGTTATTGAGGCTCGAGTAAAACGAAACCGCTTGGCACTGGTGCTATGTTCTGAATCTGGAGTGTGTTTTCTGACGTGCTTCTTGCATCGGAGGAAGGATGGGTGCAGACCTGAGTAGCTATAAGTCACTTTCCGGACAACCTTGATGAAACTTACTGCCAGCCAGCTGTAGGCCAAACTAAGTGAATCCGGTAAGGGAGAAGATGCTGCGACTAACGGAACCCATTTTCATCTTCAATCTTTGAGGTTCACCATGCAAAGCAACAGGAAGACTGCAAGTTCTGGCCCCAGTTTGGTTCGGTTCAATTAAGTTGAAAGTACAAAGTTCCTTTCAACCACCTCATTACAGAAGGAAGAAGACATTTTGCCATATATTAACCTCTCGTCTACTCTCATCAGTCGAAACATAAAACATGCCGGTTATATGTGATTTATTTATGGACTTGAGTCCACATATTATTGGTTTTTGGCTGATGTGGGATACAGCGGTTTATTCACTGAGACCACTTCACAGCGAGATTTCGCTAAAGTGTCTCAGTGGACTGTCCGGTGGAACTTGTCACCAGCTGGTGATATGTGTGGACATCTGTCTGAAGGTTATAGTACATCAGCTCACAGAAGCGGTCGGAATTCTTGTTAGTGTCCGAAAACTGGTTGAGATTAAAGACTTAGGGACCCAGGTTCTTGAAAACATCAAGGCCCCAACCTATTACCTGGTAGCCACTGGAACAACAAACCCGGCGTTGCCCCAGCTAAAGAGGACGACTGCTTCAACCTAACCTGAATTTTTGGTTCCATTATGCAAGGTCTGCGCTTGACCATACCTCAAGTGCTGCAAACAGGCGTGGAGCTCCCGTCTTACAAGGGATGAGCAGATACTGGAGGCACTGCACCTTAGAACGAAGAAAGTTTTGGCAGGTTAAATAAAGTCGATCTTTGTTCACCGGAAAGAGAATTCAGAGTGGGTGATCTTTGCAGAGCTTTCAGGCTGCTGAAGGGGGTATTGGGAAGCGAGGAAACGTTTGTTTATTCTCAAGTGGAATTCACCTCTTTGAGGATATGATGTGAAATCTGATTAAAAGTCAACCAGATTGGTCAATCTCAGTAAGATTATTCTAATGGTGGACAGTGAATGCCCGGAATGAGTTGTCCATCGCAATAGCGGCTTCTACTGCTGCTGATTTCATGAGCGTTAGTCTAGAATGATTCCGAAGATAATGTGAGCCTTTTCTACCCCAGAAAGGCAAGTAGTTTTGTTATCCCCCATGATGCCACAAGTGTCTTTTAATGCGCCTCTGGCTTCACAGCTATGACAGGGATTTTTGTTCCTTCCCAAATCGTTATCCCCCTATATTTAATTTTTCCTGTTGGAGGTAGACCTTCTTCCGACACTTGAGAATCTAGGTAAGATTTATGTTGGTTATGACGTCGGCGGTGAACCACTAATACACTCAGTGAGCTGGCCGCGTTAGCCAACTGCCAAGGAATTGCTGACCGCCCTATTTGCAAGACTGTTAGTCAGGCGGAAGTGAATGACTTAAGTTCTCTGATTGTTGCAGCACGAAGTTATCGCTGGCTTCCACAACTGCAATGAAGTGAATATAACTGTCAGTAACCGCAAGCTTTGTAAACGAAACTGAACCGATCAGGACAGGAAGAAGATATGGTGCCATATGTTGACATTTCGTTTACTCACATCATTCGCAAATGTAAAACGAGCCAGTTATATGCATCATACAGTTGAAGACAAACAAGGGCTAGACACTTCTGCAGCCATATCGCCTTATGTAATCACGACCATGGCAGCGACACTGGTCGTCTCAACCACTGTTGTGCACATAAGTAAGACACTTTTTCTAAGCCTTACTGTGACGTGGTATTAATGAATAGACCTATACATCTCTCATCACCCACAAACCAACAGTATATACACTTGAGTCCACAATCCAACTCATTCATAGGCACTAAAAATATCGCAAATATAGAGCCGAGCCTAGGGAAGTTCATTGGTGAGGAACGCTATATAAGACTTATCGTTTCTACCTGCATACGAAAACGCCCAACGTAGAGGAAGGCCTCAACCTGTGGCTACGTTACTATGTCCTACATTCATGAGTAGGAAGCGACGATAACGAGGTCACTCGCTTATCCATATCTGGGCAGCACACCCCGACTTGCTTACCTTTGTCCACTTCTCGTGTTTTTCATGCAAAAATGGCAAGGGATTTGTCAATCAAGACTTCCGCCCCAAGAAGCCGTGCTGCCACAGTATTCAAATCTTGTGTTTAGTAGCTTGATGCGTCACCTCGTACCTGGTAATCCGTTCCATATCTTTTAACAATGCTGACGTGGGGCTTACGGGCCGGTGGACTGATACATTCTCCCTTTCGCCCCCTTTGTAAATTGAGGTGATATTGACCAACGTCTGATCCCCTATGATTCAGCTTGACAGATGGACGAGGTAAGTAATCCACAAGGCCGGCATTCCAGGGCTTCCACCAGTGGTTGCGAGAGAGCAGGATGGATATCATTCAGCCCACATGCCCTATTTCCGTACACATTCGGCAACTGATCCCTAATATCAGGCGCTGAGACAAAATCTCGGCATTTTCAGTAGGTCAGTTCCCATTTTAATTTCACTCGAACCGTAAATATCTATGATGTGCATCCTCTCAAAAGACAAATAAGGTTTGTGTTTACCCCGCGCTTATCTTTGACACAGCCCACCACCACCGGAAAGGATGTCAGCTTGAACGTAGTTGTGGTAATCTGTCTGGTCGGATTTGGCCACCCAATACAGCTCATTGTGTGTTTCATCTATACCTGACCAGCTGCACGCCTCGACTTTTGGAACTCTGAGAGATTTTGGCGCCCCAGTAACCCAAACACCTGTCGGGCCTCGTCGACAGTTCCACGAGATTTGGTGGCCCTACATTTTCATCGGACGGAGTTTTGCGCGTGTGTTCACTTGGAACTAAATTGTTAACCAAACTAGCAAAACACATTGCAATTTTTTTTCCAGCTGTCATCCACGTTGGATTCCCCCGTCCTGCCTAGCTGCTCATGGCGGATGGTGTACCGACTATAAAAGATTACACTCCACACCCTTACTTCGGTAGTTGTAGCATCATTTAACTGACAACTGCTGGGACTAAGTTGGTGAGTCCAAGACCATCTTGATGCAAAGATGCACTGTCCTCTAGAAAACCAACGTTCTTTGATGATTGAAACTACTCAGCTACAAATAGCGCTAAAATGATGAAAACTGCCTTGCAGTTTGGAATGACCGCAAAGACTAGGACCCTGCTGAGTTGCGCGCAGACCTTACTCTGTCATTTGCCGAGATATCGTGCGTTCGTGAACACGAGACACTTAGCTTACGTTCGAGCAGGGAAGGCGTAGAGGATGTTAACCGGGATGCGGTAATGAACGATTTGCCAAGCTCAAGCCAACTGAGAGGACTCAGCGGACACTGGGGGCAAACCGAAACAGCTACGAAATTTTGTCGTGAGAAGATATGTAAGGAAGGAGCTATGCAGTTGCAACGGAACCATATTTCTGTCACTTCGGTGGGCCTGATCGTCTACTGCCACTAAACTTCACCTAGCTGCCAGTATGATGAGGGCTGTCATGAATTTAAACGGGAGGTCACAGAAAGCTTGAGCAAAAACTGTGGGCTCTGCTTGGTCGGATGGATGAATGAGACGGAATTAGGTTTTAAGTGGGTGTAGCACAAAGTTCTTTCCCTGATGCGTGACTGTGGTGACCGTTGAGCCGGCGTAAATAAGAACGGCCAATTATGTCGACTTGACAGATGGGTTGAATGGTTCCAAGAAGGGGTCAGCTGACAAGCACAGAAGCATCAGTTTGGCGTTTTTTGCCTCCTAGTCAATCTCTGGCTCTATATTGTGTCAGCCTGGTAAGCCTGGAGTAAGTCACACGGTAGGAGCAGACGGGTTCCCAATCCGGTCATGAGTGCGTTTATCGCATTTTACATTGCGATGGATCTTAGACCATCGGCGCTATTACAGGCAGTTGGCGGTCGTGGTCTTCTTAGATCTGCAGGCTGCTTTCGTTTCGGTTGAACGCAACGTTCTCTGAAGCCGTCTCCATTATGGTGAAGTTCCAGTGAAACGCTGAAATCTGTTGAGATGATTTTATGCCCAATCTGTAGGCAACGTTGACTGACATGGAGTTTGCGGATTAAAGTGTATGGTTCAGCTCTCACACCGGAGACAGCCAGACCGTGCTGAACTAGGTGAGTGAACTGGCTGATCAACACGGAATGCGCTCCGTACCCTCAAAGTGCAGTGCTTCTCCGAGAATATAACATCCTCACTCCAACGTTCTTTTTAGCAAACAATCCGCTTGAGACTGTGGACAATTTCACATACCTGGGCAGCGCCATCTCATTAACCCGTGGTATTGTTGAGATCCCAGCGAGGGAGAGAAGATCTGAGTTGCGGTCACCAAACTGCGTCATCTGTGGTATCGAAATGGCGTTCCGTTGCCACTAAAGAGAGGCACGTTTGGATCATGTACGCTCCGTTTTGCCCTGTGGTTCTAAAACGTGGCATGTTCACTACGAAGATATAAACAGACTCGCCGTGTATGACCACTGGTGTCTCTACCATTTACTCCGAATCAAGTAGACTGATCGCGTGTGCAACGCGGCCGTTCGCTGGTGCGTAGTTTGGAAAGGTCGGCATGCGTGATTGGTAGGTCAGCCAACCGTGCTGCACAGGCCGAAATGATTGGGTCAGGTATTCCGCATATAATTTGAGCATTTGGTGCTTCGGGCTCCAAAATTTGGGCCAGAATGCGTAGTTGTTGACGGCAACCTAGTCACGAAACATGAAGACCCAGACTGTCCCATTCAGAGAAGTGAACAGGTGTCGCCTGCCTCGCTGAGGACCTCGTGACCGCCCAAAGAGCTGGCTAGAAGCGTTCTGCAGGATGGCAGTGTCGCAGTCAGTGACGCTCTTCCATCCGCACCGCTTCTAGTACTTCCACCTAGTATTCTGTTATTATTGTTATCAATATTATTACTGTACCATTTCAGTAACGTTTCTTCAGGGGTACTCAACTTCAATTTCGAGGTGAGCGGCAGCTCGGTCCGCAGTACCTCACACTCGTGGTTGATATAATGACAATAACGATGAAGAGTTTGGAGTGGCTAGCGATCGACCAGGCCTCTTACACGTGAGTTGATCAACAGGTCGAACGAGACTTTCAGCGTGAAAAACGAGAAAAGCCCATGCGAAAACTTTCCCAATGCACTTTCGATACTCCAACAAATTCCGGCGCACTGGGGCCGTCTGGAAATCTCCATCAGTCTTAGGAGCCTTCTATCCAAGAAATTTAACCGGTTGGGCGTTCTCCGTTTCCGATGCCCAGGAATTCCCAACTACGCGCTCAGTAAGCTCGGAAGTCCCGGTTTTACCAAACACTTGACCGCCTGCACACTGGACAGTACTACGTCACTAGCGCAAATTTATTAACAGTGATGAGCTTACGGAGATGGTAGCTCCCTAATTTTATCGTCTCGTGTGTTTGTGCAATGGCGACAACACGCCGATGGACAATGACTGGCGGCCTTAATTTCCAATCTAAGCCGCGTCTTATTAACTGCTGTGGTAGCAGGCGTATAAGTGGTAGCCCCAGGCTCACTCTATTTTTTCCGACAGCACCTGCGTTTGTGCAATCAACACGTATCTACTCCTTCATCTCAGATATACCCACCTCATGACAGGCTCTGGCCCCAAGCCTGAACAACTAGGTCGTTTTTGGGACCGTTGCAACTATTCCATTGACGCGGCTCCACTTGCCATTTTGGAGTGCATATCCAGGGGATTACTTCTCCCAAATTGCACATGTAGTTCAGGAGCACATTGCTGCAAGCATCTTTTGAATCCCGAAAAAACTGCGTTCAAATTTTTTCCTAGTAAAATAGTCCCACATTTGGAACAAACTCCCGTATGCAATTAGGTCCAGTAAGAATATACGCCAATTCAAACGCAACTTAGAAACTTTCCAAACAATGACGAACGTCATGTCTATTTTTAAGCTCTACTTGTCTGAAGACGTTATCTTTGAGAACGGACCTGATAACATCTGACGAAAAACCCATGTTTTGTGTGGTGTTAAGTCACACACCCCTCGAACCGATCAAAACTACCGTTTTCAGGATAGATATTTTACCTTTGGACTTGCCAGTGAACAAAAAAACATGTCTATAGTCAACACGTATATGTGCCAATATACGTGCTCGTTAGTAACAACCCAATCATCCTGGTACACCCTTACCCCACAATTATTGCTAGCTTGTGTGTCTGATTTGTAAACCACCATGCGAAAGCTGGACATGCTAAAATCGTTCAAAAAACTCAACCTGTTCGTCTGATGACTGCATAATAAACTCGAGACGCAACTCTTCCTTTTTCTCCCCTGGTAGACCACACGGCAACCTCTCGGTATTGTCAAACATTCTTCTCATCCTATACACCGTCTGTACTAAGATAATTGACATCTAAATTAGGCAATAATCGGGTACTAGGATTGGCTTATAATCGATCTCCTTTCGCGTTATTCAATAGCAGGTGTTCGCATGTGGTATATATTTTATCAATCAACACAATGTTATCGACGTCAAATAGAATGTTATGCCAGAACATCACTTGTTTCATTGTCCGTCATAGCTCACATAGTCAGTTTCACGTTATCCCGCTTATCGCATGATTCCGCTCTCCATTCTTGGTTTCACTGATATATCCCGCGCGAGAAAACATCACACCCCGCCCGAACACTCGAAATTCCGCAATGGTTGGGCATATCATGAGCTCCTAGAAATTCTTAGGAATTTGAGCGAAGAATGACGTCCGGTCGAGAGGTCCATGCGTTCCCCGCGAAAGTATATGCGTCCCCACCTCGCCCACATCGTAAAAAAATCTTCTGCACATTTTTTCGGGATTAACTACACGGAAGTGTGATCACATTCTTCGCGAATACACCCTCTCCATCCTCCAACTACCGTTTTTGGCACGACCTTGAGCATCAGGCCAGCGATCACCTTGTGGAGTCCCGATTGATGTAACAAATCACTGATTTTATCGAATTGTGCAGACTCCAAGCGCTACCTTCTCAGAATTATGAAGCTCGAAGTTTTCTGCCTAAACTTGAGTTTTCCCTTCACATAATGTCTGTTTTTGTCTGTTTTGTTGCTCTACTCACATAGCTGGCTCGTTGTACAATTTTCAAATGTGTATAAGCTTAAAAATCACTACGTTGATAACGCTCTCCTGAGTGTGTTTCTCACATATGCGTCGAGAAATATACCGTTATTATTATAAGCCAGTGATATCTCCCTGTCGATGCACTCTGTAGCCGATTTCAGCCCCTCTTTCTCACCCACGCGACTTACAGATGCTTCCCTGGATGTTTTGCTGAGGCTGGTTATCAGCCAACCATTGACCGTTGTCCTCTGGCTTTCTTTTAATGTGCTGTGCTAGGTGGCAAAATCGCCCGGGACTGCCACAGTTTTCCGGCGGGTAACATTCCGAATGGTGTCAGCAGCAATAAGTAGCCCATCCTTGTCATGTATTCGCAAATTCCGGCGGCATCAATCTACTCTCAACTGGTTATCAGTCATGATCATACTGTCAATATTTAAGCCTCGGAATCATTCCAACGACAATTCGGTCTGGAAATTTGACCTGCCTGAGCAATTTCACCAAATGATAACGCACTGCACGCTCTCCGCGTCATCCTTACTCACGAGGAAACCCCAACATTTCGTGGATCACTAGATTTCTATCCATCGAAAAGCCAGTCCACGGAGTTCACTAAATTTGAGGTAACTGCTATCATGTCAGCCCCATCGTCCAGTACTTCTTAAACTAACTCGGCCTGTTTATCAACTTTCTTTTCTCAGGTCAACGAGTGAACTTCACGTCAGCTCAAAACATTGCCTGTCCTTCTCTTCTGACACCTTTTTAGACCGTTTAGTTAGCTAGTTTTCTGTCCAACACGTCGTTTCCCTCTAAGCTCGACGCTAGATTAACCCTATTTGGTTATCCTGATCCGGATAGCACAACCAAATGGCCCATTGGCTCGGGTTGTAACTGACCGTTGATCTTCGCCGTAGTGTAGGGTTCATTTCAACTACTTCGTGTCAACCTTCATCCATGCCCTCATCAGAAGGCGTATTATTCACTGACCACAATCTATGCGGACAAAATTTATAACCGTGCATGCCGCGTACGCGAAACACAAGTTTGAACAACTTGCTACGCACAAGATGGTACCAGGTGTCACGAACTTTACTGCATGTTATGTCTTCTCCTACACTAAGCAAACCCGCTGTTTTCAAGCAAAAAATCGGCACAGTCCTTATCCAGTTTGCTGCCACTAAGCCACCTATATGCTGTATCAAATTTTTGAACTACAATAATGTGAAAATCTGACCCAACCGAACCCCCCTAAATATTCACTCCTCTGCATTCAACCTCCCCTGTTTCTGGAAGTTAATTGGACCTTGACTGAGACGACTTTTTTCTGTCACGTCAATTTGATGTTTGTGCGGATAGCACGTTTTCGATCATTGTGCTTTACCTGAGTTGTGCGTGCACCCCCTTTCTTAGAGCTCGGCTCATCCCCATTGTTTTGAACCTGTTGACTGCTCGAAAGAGCTCTTTTGGGTAAAAACGCCTTATTATGTGATTATAGTTCATATTTAAATCGTTCAGCTGCAAATTGTAACCCATTCCCCGGAAACGATCTGTCGATCAAAACTGTTGAGGCAGTCTAAATATTCACTTTGATGATTTGTTCAATAGTACCGTGGCATTACGATCCAATCTTGTTTTGAATATTTGAAATCACTGGTTTATCGCTGCGCGTTGACCAACGTCTTCGTGGAAGATCGTGCACACGCTGCTGAAGTGCTGCCAGTCATTACGGCTGGCGTCGTTAATAGAAACTTCCCGGAAAAAGGTCCTTAAAAAATTTCCCTTTTGGTAACGGGATGTCTGCAATCCAAAACGGAGACGGTCCGCACGTATTATAGGGATCCAGGGTGGAACAGACAGCCTATAACGGCTCCTCTGGAACGATTTCATCCATTAGACACCGTAAAAGCTTCCGCCGGTCCTCCACAACGATGTCTGAAATAATATAATGGGCTTCTCTCGTCGACGTTCCAAGAGCCTGACTCTCTTAGCTGATATGTATGGCAAATTGGTGAGGTATGTTAGCATTGTAGGGTACTTCAGTTTTGAGAAGTCAATTGATTTCATTTCAACAGATTTAAAATGATGCCGGTTCAAATCCCATGGTCCATAATGGGGTTCAGTGGATGTTTATTAGTTTGATCGGTGACTATGTGAGTGTTTGAGTCGGTTATAAACAGACTGCTACTTTGCTCATTGCTTTCTGCTCATTGTCCTCCAATGGACTGCACAGTATAATACATATATCACTGAATAATTTCAAACAACACTACATGCGATAATGCGACCTTTGAGTAGACTCTGTTAGAAACAATTGCAGATCCAGATGAGGGTGAATAAGGGTTGCTTGGGGACGTTTCAGACATAGATATTTCTGAAGGATTTTGTGGTGGTTAGTAAAAATATATATATCCGAATGTGCGTCAGTGCATTGCTTATTCATATAAAAAATTAACTGTACATCAGAGGAATTCTGTTAAAATCCGGGAAGTAACCGTTGTATAAGCTCGTTCTATATTCAGTCCACCTCTCATCGCTTTAGTTACTCACACGCGCTCTGCTCAGAATGACGCATTGCTGATAGTCCTTGCTACTTGTGATATTTGTCATAACTCTGATTACGTCTCAACAACGGCACGATAACGCAGAATTTGGATACATTACTCTACTTAATAAAGCCCTAGCGATCTATTGCAGTGGTTGACAGTCGCTCTAACATTTATTGAAACGTTGGAGCCTTCACTTGCCGAGGTCCATCGCAATGCACCAGTATCTCTTGAAAACGTGAGTGTTTGCCTACCTTCTCACCTGTTGCGACATCAGCACCAGAGAATATATCGTGGCAGCTATCTGAGGGCAAGGTGAATAAATTGAATGAATGATTGATTGATCGAATGGTTTTAGATGTAGCGGACAATTTAAAATGAGCCGGTGTGCAGTATAAGGAGGCCGGTCTTCTTAACTCTAGCGTTGCCGACCGACTTCGGGAGTTGGCGACTTCCAGAGACACTCCCAGGTTGCACCTCACGTGACTATCATGCATTTCGAAGACAGAAACACCAGGGTTACCCAGCGGTGCGCGAAATTTGCTGGCGACGCCAATACGTTCTCCGATAAGCGGCGTTCATCTCGGGCATATGTGCTCATTTGGGGTTGGTTAAGGGCATTTTCAGTGCGGTTTTAATCGTGCAGCTACAACAATTGACGTCCATAGGAATCCGGGTTAATCTAAAACAGGTGCATGTGCGTGGTGCATACCAAGGCTGTGATAAGTGCGGCCAACAATTAGTATGCAATGAAGGGGAAGTGATATTCACGCCGTAATCTGGTTCTTTCCGAACAGAGGCACTGTTCCACGTTGCAAGCCAAACATCGTTGTCCCCCGTGTATGCTGCTGCCAGTCGATATGGTTTCCAATTTCTTCAATTACTGCATGCATCAGGCAAGTTTGAGCATTGTCCGTCGTACGATTAGTCAATGGAAGTCGGAAGCAGTTTCAGAGAGCGATCGTATGGGCTTGCAAGCGTTCCAACGCATACGTGAACTGGTTCCAAAATTTCGTGAATTCCGCTGCAAATTTCGTGGACCGACACTGGTTAGGACCTAGAAGGATATCTACTACCCAAAATTTTTATTACACTTCAGACCAGCAGTTTTGTAAAACATTTTGAATGATTGTGGTTACAGCAATTTACATTTGTCCGTTGCTATAAATATCCTAGGTCGACCCATTTTCAGCGTTATTCACCATGACTTTACGACGCAATTAATGTACATTCTTTTGTTGAACTATTGCAAGTTGTATGTTCCGATAAAGATTGTATGTACGTGCATTTGCTGGAACACTTTGGGGATGATGTGGCCAGGTACGGATCATCAGATAACTCTCCCGCGTTTCCGTTTAAGTTTTTCGTGTGCAGATTAGGGTGAATGTCTAATGGGCTAACGCGAACAATAGGACGACCGCAAACACGTTCATCAAATAGGTTTTTGTCCTCTGTTCATCTCGAAGTCTTTCCTAATGTTGGTGACCTATCAGTTGTCCTTCTTCAGTTGGTTAACTATTTTCCTTGAGGTTTCTGTTTTGCTTCCAAGTACCTACGCCAAAAATTGAAATCAATGGTGATGCCCCTGCGTAATTGTAGATGCATGCATCCTTGATTTCGAAATGTCTACAGCAAATTATCATCCGCCCACTACGTCCCCATCTCCCTCTACCCATGGTTCATCCTCTCATCATTTGAATATGTTTACCATCAATTGTTCATCAACGGACATTCGTAGCCATTTTACATCCCCGTAAACACGACACCTGCAGACGGATAGAATTCTGTTTGAGACTCAAAGCATGTAACTCACTTCGCGTTACTATCTATTACATGCCACTTGTAACGGGTGAAGCACTTTGACTGCGGTTGTACAGTGCGGCAACTTTCTGGTCACCAGTGACTAAGGAGCAAGATACAAACTGATAGGACCAAGGACAAAGGAGGAAATAAACTTCCGGTAAAGAGAAAAAGTGTATCGAACTGAATATTTGTGAACTTCGTCCTCTGGTGTGTCACATGTAGATATATAATACTTTCTCCCATGAAGTTGATTTTCAACTGCGTTAAACTTCCTCCTCTACACTTGTTATTCGGTCGTGTTATAATGTAGCATGGGGAGGTGTTTTGAAGAAATGGGGATAATTTTTAATGCGAATATAGATATTTTTGTCGCCTTCGCCAGAATCGTTCGTCGGTTCTGACTGTTTACATTTGGGTGGTCTGGTACCTATAAATCTCAGTTTCAGGAAACCGAATAACAAGCTGAGTGGTGAGATATATGTAAGAAGATTCCATTGTGTACATTTTATTTACTGTAATAAATCTCCCATTTACTTCCGACAAGTTTCCTTTCCGCTGGCTGTGTATCACGGCGTGAGAACTGTTTACCACGGTTCTGTTGTGCTATAAGGGCCATTTGTGTTGGTTCACAGCAACGTTTGGTGAATTACTTCATTTTGAGTCTACTTAGGAGGAAATAAGGTCGAAGGAAGTGAACGAAGCCAAAAAGCTGGTGCGTTACACTCGTTAGAACTGCATTAGTGGTTGTGTCCTCATTCCCTATCAAATTCCTTTAGGATATCCGGGTTGGTCCATAAGAATAAATTAGGGATTCAACTCTTCACCTCTAGTTGTGTTGGCAGGAAGAATATTGAATAAAGAACTTTGTGGTTTATGGAACATTACTCTATCAGAAAAAACTAAACCATATCAACGTCTAGGGAAATGCACTGCTCACTTTGAGCTACACAAATGAATTATCACGTTGTCGGACATCAAACTTGTTTTTCGCCAACAGTCGTATAACTGACCTTGTGCGCTCCATGTGTTTTGTTAGACCGGCAAAATCTGACCGTATGACTATAGCCAACGTGATATCTACGGCGTACCGTCTCGACACTTGGAATCCCATTGATTGACAGCTAGCGATCAGTGGACAGGTTCGAGAAAACATGCCTGGAGTACCCAAGTCTAATCGGTTTGTTTTATTCGGTAACAACGGGCGTCTGCCGACAAAAAAGGCGTCAGCTTAAAGCAGGATGTAAGAGTGCTCTTGGTTTCATTAATGGAACACCAGGAGTACGTGCCTGCTTTGAGAAAAGTGAGAACCTAGCGATGCTGTAACATTTGCTGAATAGTACTCAACGCGAGACTAGTATCCCGTACATACAAGTTGAACCGAACACAGCAAATGAACGATAGCCACATACTTGTATTAGTATCACGGGCTGCATCAAAAGGAGTACAACCTGACTTTCACTGACTGACATGAGAGTGTGTTAAGTGACATTCATCACACCCGCCACACGCTGAATGGGACGTTGGGTTCTTGAAATCCATTCGGCGTTTCATCTGTTGTCTTGAAGATCTTCGAATGATGCTTGTACTTTCTTGGTTCGAATTAGAATATCGAACTGACTCATCACTATTTGAAGTCACACGAGATTTCGGAACGAACTGGCATGTATCCTCAAAACTTATCTGGTCCGCGTGTCGGTTGTGTACGCATAAATCATCACCATTTCGCATTAGGTACAAGCGTTCACCAACATTCTTTATAATTAAGTCAGATGATGGTTTTAAGTCATTGCCACGATAAATGGTAACTCCACAGGACTGCATACACATCAGGTTTGAACTCAAAAGCCTTACTTTAAAAAGTTTGGCGTGACTTTTATGTGTACTGGAATAGCAGAAATTGCAATATTGTAGCGAGAAGTAAACACATTTTTCAAGCCCTTTGAATGTAGCACACTAAAGAGGGGCTATTGCACTTTTGAGTAATTTAACAGAGCCTTCAGCCTGACCATCAGAGAAGGGATGTCGAGCAGGAGTAAACTGATGTTTGCGTTTAATCCCGTTGAGCCACGTAGTTAGAAGATTGTCAGTGAACCGGGTACCGTTGTCAGTCACTAACACAAGAGGGATACCTTCTCTGCTGAATACTCTTCTGAGCGCGTACATTTTGAACTCTGCAGTAAGCGTTGCTGTGACTGCCACTTCTGGCCACTTCGGATGGGAATCACTCAATACTAGCGAGTAATACTTGTTGAGAAAAGGACCACAATAACCCGCATGAACCCATTGCCAGGCCTCGGTTGACATCGGCCATTTAGAGGGCGAATTATGGAATTTGCGATGGCAAAATTGACAACTTTTAGCCGGATAACAAATATCACTCTCTGACCAACAGCACGTTAAGCTGGCAAGATACTTAATCTTTTCAACTCCAAGGTGTCCGGCATGTAGATGGTTTGAAACAGCTCTACGAAGAGTTGAAATAACAATTCTGTCATTCAAGCACAATAATCCATCTGACTTGAGTGAGAATTCTTCCCGACGCACATAAAATGTAGGGGATTTCCGTCTGACTTGTGGGATCCAGCGACGTTGTAGCGCACTGAGGATGGGTGAAAAGTAACGTTGAGTATCGCGAATCAACTCTGTTCGGTTAACCGGCAGACGCCGGATTAGGAGGCAATCATTACTTGAAGTTTGCTCAGGTGTATATATCATACGTGACAAGTATCCACGTGTTTGACTTGGTGGGCTAGTTTTTGCACTATGGTATAGTCATATGCACTGAGTGCTATGCTCCGTCGTTGAACCATGGCTGCTAATAAACCTGCCAATGACCTGGCAGGATTATAAATGAATTTCAGAGCTATATAATCCAACACAGTTTTGAATGGTATTCCAAACAGATACTCATGAAGCCGCTTCACCGTCCAGTATACCGCCAGAGCTTCACGGTGCATTTGAGCACAACTACTTCCTGCTGGGTTGAGTCGGCGCTATATACATGCTCAAGCACAGCTCCGATTTCAACTGCAGATGCATCAGTAATCAAAACAGGCATGATTTTATGAGAAAACAAACGAAGTGTGGTATTGTGCGGGAAGAAATTTGACAATGAACGTACACACCGTTCACGCGTTGAAGTCTACGTGAACTGTTTCTCGGTAAGCAACTGGAATAAACATTGAACAGAGTGAGAGAAACTTGGAATGAAGCAAAAGTTGTAATGCACAGCAAATATTCAGATAGATCTGTGAGTGAAGGCGCATTAACTAATAGGTCTAGACGTTTGGCATCGAGTTCGAATCCATTACCGTGAAATAAGTAGCTCAGACATTTGAAACTGCTTACGGTAAAAGCGCATTCATTTGGATCAACAACAATGCTTTCTATCAAAAAGCTGTTGGAGTAGCTTCAAGGGACGAAAATCACGAGTTAGTTTGTCTGCAGCATGTACGATGGCGTCTTTCTGATAGGCTTGAACATCATCCATACCCTTCTTAATATTATTCATTACTTGCTGGATAATAGCGGGAGATTTGGTAAGTCCAAACGGCAGAAATCGGTACTGAAGATGTCCAGTAAGTGTATTGATTGTTGTTAGCGACACTGATGCCCTATCTAAAGGAATTCGCAGATACACATCATTTAAGTCAATCTTGGAGAAAACTTTGGATCTTGAAAGTTTGTTCAGAATGTCCTCAGGTTCAGCATTGATACAGGTATATTGCTCAAGGCATCGACTTACAATAAGTCGACAATCGTCACATATACGCGAAGTTTTTCAATCAGACACCAAGGGTGTGACAATCGGCGTGGCTTAAGGGGATAAACCAGCAGGCTCAATGATGTACTTTCTAACAGCGCGTTGAGCACCTTAGTCACCGGTTCACGGAATATGGAATTACACGACGTTTCAGAAAAACCGGACGAACAGTTACTTCTGATTTAACTGGAAGTATCTTCATGCCACCCGTGGCCTTCGAGCACTTGAGAATTAGGTCCTTTAAGCTCGTGGAATTACTCAGTGGAACAAACAAGGAAACCTGGACATGAAGCATTTTTAAACCCAAAAATGGATGGACCATGATGAGTAACAACAAATTTGCAATCAAGTAGCTTAGATTATTTGTTACCGATCGGAATAGTGAAGTTACCCAAAAGAGAAATGGAATGATCATTTATACATTGTACGGTTACAGAATAAGGGTGTGGTGTGTAATGTGTATAGAACTGTGATAGATATCTGTGGTATAGTGGATTCTACATTACCAGTGTCGGTAATAAAATCATGCCTCGTACCAAGTACTGTAAAAAGGGTGTGAAGTGAATGTCCTGAAATAGATGAATCAACTGTCAATGTAAGGGACTCCATCGTGTCGCATGTGTCATTAAATCCATTCTGATCAGTTTCTACAAACTGACAATTTATGATCGACTTACAGACAAAGTAAGTGACCTCGGTTCCTGCACTTATAACATATGGAGCTGCGGTGAATGTACGTGCAACCGGAATGCTTTTTGCCACACGATGCACAATCCCTTAATCTGCTAGTGACCTGTGTCGTCTGTGCGAAGAATTTTGATAAACTCGTCAAGAATCATAACTAGGAGCTGAATTGAACAGCCGCAGAGTACTGTGTTCTGTAGGTCGTTTTTCCGTCGCTCCAAACAAGACCGGGGTTTCACCAGAACTTCCACTCTGGACTGTATGACTAACGCCTTCATGTTTCTCAGAGGACTTTGGTATTTTAATACGTAGGTTTTGGAAGTAGCAGTAATTGTCTATGTAGATCCGGAACATTGATGCCCGCGATGACCTCTAACTCGTCGCCGGAGATAACCCTACCGCCTAAGTTTGGATCTGAAGAATGAAGTCACGCAGTGACTCGATCGATTGGCGCTGCATGATATTGAACTCGGCTTGTACGGCGACCTCGATGGGACCTTGACATGACCGAGCAGTATTTCCTTTATGCGCTTATGTTGGCGATCCATCAGCGAATCTGGATAAGATAGATTCTTCAGAAGACAATAGGCCTATTTTCCTATTCTTTAGAAGAAGAGGGCGGATTTTGTCTCTCCATTTAGGCTGGATGTGATCTTACACCGTAGTTCAAATCGTTCAACATAATCCTCAATATCGCGAGAGGATGAATGAATGTCCAAAATTTCGAGAGGTATAGAATTCATTGTTAATCAGGACTGCCACGACCCTACTGTGTTATTTTCTGAAGAGGTAGAACTTAACGCGGGACCTGTATCCCGTATATGCAAATTGAACAGAACACAGCGAATGAACGATAACCACACGACTGTATTAAAATTACGCGCCGTATCAAAAAGTGTACAGCCTGATTTTCACTAACTGACATTGAAGTGTATGTTCAGTGACATTCGTCACAGATGCTTAAAAACGATCCCTAAGAGCGCACCACAACAACCCCAAAGGAAACGCTGATTCAGTGTACGAAAGGCTGGTAAATACCTGTTGGCTGAGTGAAGCCGGGACCGAAATGTGTGGGGCGTCCTTCTAACTCTTCACCGAATGTCATTATTTGCTGTGCTTGGAGCACTCTTCAACTAGGTTTATCCTTAAGAACTGTGCCAGAATCGAGTCGCTATAGAGTAGTTGAAACTCGAACGGCTACATGTCACGAGCCTCACCTCGAAATTCACACACAAGGAGTCTTGAGCCGCTGATAAGTTCGGTAGCCGCGCGCTGAATAGGCTCAACAGTAAGTAAGTCCTTTACCAAGCCGGCGTCAGTGTCTGCTGCTCTGAACCATTTAACGTGTGACAACATTGATTTTGATTAGCGGACCACCGAAAGCCCACCGAGTATTCCACGTTTTAAAGCTCCGAACCCGCCACGTATTTCTGTTTCAACGCTATAACTTGCTGTTTGCATGCAACGAAGACGAACTACATAAACCGGCCACCGTTTTGTTGGTCGCGGCAATCAAACCTGCATGGGATATCACACACGTGAGAAAACTCACTTCTTTCAGTCTTCTCCAGGCAAAGATGTAATTCCTCCACTTGAAACCCGGGTGGATGAAGACAACGTCGACGACTGCGCACAATGTTATTACTTGGGTAGCAATCGATCAACACATGTGTCCGCGAGCCTCCAATGATAAGCTCGTGCGGCGAAAGTCAGCGGTGCTTTTGGCCGGCACGCTCAATATCCTCTAGGGCCCCTCTTATAGAACACATTTGTGAGGAATTTCCCAAACGGTGGTAAAAACAGTTGTACTAGAGAACAGAACGTGTAGGCGCATTCATAACGGTTCTTGAATCCGTTACGAAGACTAATACATTAAGCGATCCTCCGTAACCACGGCTTATGCAGACGAGGGGGATAATCGGAGTGGTAATTAGAACGTAATGTTTACCATCGAGGCCGACATACTCAAAACCAAGGGAGCAATATCAGCTGCTAAATGTTAAAGTCCATGCAGAGCTACTGTTGATCTGGCGATTCAGCAAGGGACTTCCCTGATGTCCATTAGCAGAAACCGTAATTTAACCTCAGGAAGGTTAGTGAGAAGGCGTCGGATTTGATACAGCACCGACTAAATCTATACAAAGGAAAATGAAATCTGCCACGCCGAATGCAAAACCTTCAAAAGCTGAACAAGAAATGTGTTCGTATAGACGGGTCGACAACTAGACATTTTTCAATAATGGGAAAGGATAAAATGTGATTAAACACACTCAAACAAATGACCATCGTTTGGGTCAAAGCAAAATGACGGTTCGTGCGTTGAGAAGCGATAGGATTTATAAGTTATTCAATAAAAAGTAAAGTAGCCATGGCCGATGTGAGATTAAAGATGTTTAGTGCGGTTTATTTGAGACAGTGAACAAAACGTTGGGCCACCTCCCAACAACAAACGGTAGAGCACCGTAATCCCACAAATAATGTAACATGTCTTTAGAATGTCAACAAAGTACATTGGTTTCTCATCGGGTGTTGAAAATGTCTTATGTCCACCTCTCTCCCACGTGTCACACAGGGACGACATCTGACCCACAACCACCGGACGACGCTGGTGGTCTCAGGTTTTTATCCTGAAGTCACCGCATGTGTTTATGTGTTTTCATGCACTATTCTCCAGTGTTCATGCATATATCCACGCCAGTCGTGTCGTCATCTAATGTGCCGCAACATCGATGGGCAAACAGCTTTGGGGCTGAGCACTCCCTACGCTCGGTGTGTGGAGACATCCATCTACAATGGACAACCTGGAGTTCACGTGCAATGCCTAGTGGCGCGGTTTTCGCAGTCATACGTCACCAAAAATGGAATCAAGAGAACGAAACACAGCGTCCTTTGTGAGCATACCACCTCCATGGATAATCAGCACGGTTCGGGGAGTGGTTATAAAGTATAGAAAAGTCAGAACTTACAACCCGAATACTGGGCGATATTCGATGCTGCTGATGTCACCGAAATCGTGCTAGGTATTCCAGTGTTCCTGCCATGTTTAATGCCGCTTTTGCCATTGTTCACTTCATCAAGTTAGCTGCCTGTTCTCCCTTAAATCGGCGATCAGTCACTCGGTACTTGGAGCTGTCCTTTCATGGTTTCTTTGGCGTACACAAATAGTGTACTAGCAGCTGTGAACAAGGGCTTATGCATCGACAAACGGAATAATTGGTTTGGGGAGCCAAAACTCCGGGAACTCAACGGACGAAAATTGTCGCCTTATTTAACCTGAAAGCCGCATTCTGATTTACTTGCAGTAACCTTCAATATCAAGGTGGGACACGAAAGTTACTGGGTTACACCTAAGGCGTTACCCCATTCCATACAAGTGAAACTACCATGTTTGTTGGAAGTCGGTCCCGATAAATACATCTTCGTCTTCATACTGACATTCCACTTTTTAGTTGAGTTGGAAAGTACACCCGATCATTCAAACTTACGAATTGCCGTCAAGGCTAGTGAAAAGTTTCCACTTACCGTAGTTTAAACAATGTTTGTCTGAGATCACAACACCTCTGCATACGCTCGGGAACGAACATTGCGTCAATCGCTCTGCAATTCACTGGGAATGAGAACTATTTGTCCGCAAGCCCGGTCTCCGAAACTTCAGCAGTTAGTCGATGAAGCTAAACGTTTGCTATAGACTTTCGAACGCGACCAAGCAGACTGCAATGTCCACAGTTCATGTAATATTTTTGATTCATCTCTGCACTTTTTGTGTATACCACGTTGTTATCTCCACTCGAACAATTTTCTGCAAGTATCGCCAACATTTTCTAATCCAAATGGGTGGATTGTCGGACGAGGAAGTGATTTTACGATCAAAAATTCTGGTTTCACGTACTTGCCGACCTGCTTACACCTTGAGCCTGCCATCTAGCGCCGCGTGTATAATTTTCACTCGAATGCGTCCGAACTTACCACCTAGTACGTGTCTCATTTTGTGTTAGGAGACCCATACCACACAACGGACTTCTGATGGTCAGTAAGTCATTCCGTTTTTGTCGAGCCGTCTTCCTCTTTCATTAGTACGCATACATTTCGCACTTAGCCGCTACCGTCACAGCTCTTTTGTGTTATTATACCTCTGGTCACTCCTACCTATTGATGTATTGAGCCGTTTAAGACCGACGCTATGAAGAATGTCAGTTCTCCGCTTGTTAATTTGTCACACTGGGGATATCAAGGTACATTTTGCAGACCACCTCTAGCCCCTTGATAAGGTGAGTCAACGGTAGCCAGTCATATTCCAAAGCTGGGTCGCCATGCCCTAAAAGTTACACCAGTAAATTTATCTTTACTAATAACTTTTCTGTTCTGCAGCTGTCGGAAAGTGCTCATTAGTTCTGCCCAGTTCGGGGCAACATATTCACCACTTCTAAGTTGAAAAACTTTAAAGTTGAGGCTAGCTCTGAAATCTCGTCTATCGTGTCCACCTCGCGGGTGTGCCTCAGGATAGTTGCTTTTACTTTTCTGTGGAAATATTTCTGAAAAGGTAGCCTACTGGAGCTCTTCGCTATATGTGAAAGATCCTAAAACCTGAAACACCTCAAATACCACTGTTTTTCAGGTTCACCTCGAGGCTGTCAAACAGTGGTCGTGAGAGTGCCGCTTCCACCCCAGATATAAGAATGAAATCGTAACTGCTTGGTGAAAGTCTGTAATGGATTTCTTAGTACACAGTTCTCGAACGGCGGAGATGGTTGTCAAAATGGATCCCAGAACAACTTGAACATACAACCAACTTCTAATCTGTCTTTGTTTTCCTCTTATAAAAGGATGGCTGACAGGGTCTATGGTACACAGTGAGCAGCAAAACAGATATTACCCTCTACTGACGAGATGGATCTCTAAATATATTGCAAGGCTTGCAACCAAGTTCTACTTGTATGCGCTAACCACGTGGCATCCACCGGAAGCGCATAAGATGTGACTTACTGTTCCATCTCCACTTAGCATCTTCTCTTTGGAATGAACAGGGCACTATGCGTATTTTTCTTGTAGCACTATCGTATTTTCAACTCGGAGAAGCTTGAAGAACAGGCCATCGGGTGCCATCGGCAGTTGCGCTGGTAATTCATTCCACCTAAATAAAAACAGTCCAGAAAGCCTATCAGCTAAGCAAGTTCGCCGTTATCGTCGCTCCAGACTTGGTGGGGGAAGATCCAGAAATATTTTCTTACACCGGGAGTGTACATCGCTCCAGAGTTTTCCTCTCGCGTTGCACGAAAGGTTCACTACATGGTAACAAGTCCACAACAAAATAGCAGTTATGCCTGGGGCTACATGTTAGGGCGGTCCGACCACCAAATACAGAAGATACTTCTTGCTCCAACCACCGTATGCGCGGCTGCTCTTCATAGCGGTGTAAGATTAGATATATCACTTTTCATGTAGATGAACACAGCAAGGTGATCGCACTCAAGCTTCGGATAAACTTTTGACAAGAAGGTAAATAATCAACCGACTCCGACACTTTCGCGAAGAATCGATGGGTGGCCCCGAGCGTACGCCTGGCTTCAACAAACGCTTGCGATGCCTAATTCTGAGTTTTCATTGTGTCAGACCCAACAAACCCAGGTATTCGTTTTCAGCTACTTTATGTTAAAAGATACCCGTCATCGCATAAGGTCATGACATCTACCAGTTGGGCGAAGGTGATTTTCTATGAGTCAAGAGCATGCCACGTTGCGCCTTTAATTTCAGTGCCACACCTAAGTCCTTGTTGGAAACTTTGATCCTACATATCTCCGTGTATTTCTAAGGACGAGAGCTGACGATTGTAGGTAGTCCAACGGATCGTTGATGAAAACAGAAACAAGGGGCCTATTTCCGATCATTTGAGACAGAGAGGCAGTTCGATGAATGCTGTTCGATTATGATCATTCACGAAGAAAGTCTGTCATCTTGTTCATTATGGGCCCACGGACTGCGTCAGCGATTAATATGTTAAGCAGACGGTTGTGTTGAAATTAAGTAAGGTCGAGTTTATAGCCTTGCCTTCAAATCCTGTCTCTAGTTGTCACCTTCTGGTGAGCAGAGGTTATGTCAACCAAAACGCCCGTGCCAAAATGCGTGTTCTTTTTTATTGAGGAGACTAGTACGGCCCAGACGATTTTGGATACGACTAACCATCAGCCGCCTGGCTACTCTAAAAGACACAGAGGCTAGGACTGTCGATCACGAGCTGGAAGTCTCCGGACCGTTTACCTTCCCTCCACGTGGGAGCATTCATTTTGACTTCCACTTCTCCGCGAACGTGCCTCCCTTAGAGCAATTCTGAAACAATTCCGCTGGCGGTAGAGCTCACTCCGCTGCCACGTTATGTGGCAGCATGTCTGCACGCTTTGCCAGCCGAGAGAGCTATGGACAATGAAAAATCGTAACTCACGTTCCATTTCTGCGGTTATGAATATTGTGTTTACAGGACAATATTCAGTGCTGTCCAGCAGGTAGCATCCATTAAATAGACCTAAGCTCACCATCGAAAATATAGCTGAATTTTCCGAAAGTCCCCGACAACCTCATTTTCATATTGATTTGTCGGTAAAGGGATTTTCGTTTCAGCTGTCACATTTCGTTGGCTTTATGTTGAATCTCCGGTCCCCATGTGGCTTGTTCCTCATCCAGCCCTTCCCCACATCATCAACACTTCAAAACTTAGTTGTATTGCGTTCACCTCCAGATCTTTAGTGAGCATACTATGAACCGTGGCGAAATAAAACTTCTCTAGTGGCAGTCTAAGAATGGCATACGACTATTTGATAAATAATTGAGGTTCATTTGTACAATGGCGCCTACGTGACCAAAGAAAAAAGTACCGTGATGGTTTTCAGACTTTCTCTGACTTTTTGCCAGTGCCCATCAACCACTCCGCATTTTTGAGCCTCCCTCATTTTTCGAGTGGAAATTTTCATGTTTTTTCTAATATGTGCATTTGTTGCCTTCGATTCTCCCCTGCAGGTCATACGCCCAGGAGCACATAGTAACTACACTGCAACTGGGACTAGACGTTTAGGCAATTTGTTCCGGACTTCAGTCAGGAGAGCACCGAATCTAATCCTGAGGTAGTTCCGGGCACCAACAGTGTGAGAACTAATACGTGTTAGCATTCGCACTGCGTGTTGATAATCAGGGAGACACTGACAACTATGACGGTCCAAACCATTAGTACAAGGGTGGTATCTCTAAACGAAGCCTCGCGTCAGGATTTCACGTGACAAACAGTGGATGTTTGCTCCAGTGCGATAACTAGAACGAAAGTATGAGCAAACATAAATTTGTTTGGTAACTTTTCTTCAGGCCGGTATAATTATGGGAGGTGCTCTACAGTCAAACAGAGGCACCCAGCGAGATCGTGACAGACAGACCAGTTCACTAATGAGTCAGCTAATGATGGCCATAGCAGGAAAAACTTCTCATCAGGTCGCCCGTGACAGCGTGTTACCGGGTCAAGCAACCTGATGCCCGCATCCCCAGCAGTAGGTCGCGTTTCTAATCGTACTGTCTTTAGGATTTGTTTTAGGCATGGTCGGCCTTCGTGAATGTTGGAAAGGTTCCTGCCCGATGCTCCGTTTCAACCGTCAATGAAATGTTATCGACGTTTGTCGACCGCCTACCACCATGCCCCATTCAACGTGAGAGGTCTGCCTTGTTTCGTTTCGAATCGTTTCTTGATGCTTATCAATGCTACCTGTTCCAAAGGGACAAGAGCGGATGCGTAGAGATCAGTCCTGAAATGACAGTCCAATATCGATACAAAGTCAAGGGACTGGTAGTGTTCTGAATAAAGTGATACAGGTCTTTCAGACAAACTGGTTGTTAGCCATTCTATGAGATATCCGCCTCCAAACCGCACGCGAACATCGGTGCCTTACTAACATTAGGTTTAGCTGTACGCTTCTGGCGAAAAACCTTCCCGGTTTGCTGGTATTGTAGTGTACGCTCAATGTGCACTTATGGGCATTGTCTAGCGTGTTCACTGAAAGAAATTTACGAAGTGAATCAAGTAGGCAACACAATATTTCGAAAATCTGAAAGTGTGAAACTTTGCTCACTGACTTGTCCAGGTAATCTTTTGGGGAATATTGTATTGAATAGGGCGATAATCCTTGGTATATTAGAGCAATTAAAAACGTATTTGGCCTTCAGTCACTGCCTGAAGTGCAAAATCAACAAACTGGCAAACAAGATTGAACAAGTAGCGTGATATGAACAAATAAGTGTCACAGCTAGTACTAATATATATATATATGCACACCATCCACTTGTCAATAATTTCGATTGAGCTGTCCGTTCACGGACTCACATGATGTATTTTGTCTGGCCAAAGATTTGCAACCGATCCGATGCTGTTTGTGCACTTTATCACACCTAGAGGACACGAAGGTGTGGCTAGCCAACGGCCACTATCCCACATATGTACTTGTGCGTAGATACGCCCGCGCCGCCAGATGTTATGAAGAAGGCGACTTCAAAAGGGATTATTTAACAATCCTTCAACGTTGTGATACAGGGGTTAGGATAGTAAACAGTAGAAGTGCGATAATTTCACAGTAGGCAAAAACTTTCCATCTGAATTCTTCCATTTTGGAGGGCCGCTTTTGGTAACCCTTGGCAAAAATATTCAAGCAGACAAAGGATGGTAACTTGTGACAGCGATTTATTTCGTGCAAAATGCGATTCAGAAACTCTGGTAAAAGGAATGTTTTTCTCATGCTTCGGTGGGGTGACCTTAACCACAACTTCAAATGACATGAAAATTTGTGCATTTCACTTACTGGCACCATATTCCATCCCGTACAATGATCGGATAATTTGTTCCAGCCAACTCACTTGCTTTCACTGAATCAGCATCGTGCCGCATCAGAACATCATCAGAAGGAATATGAGAGAGGAGTGCACGACATTCTGTGGAAGGCTCGCGCAGACTTCATCAGAAAGTGTGAAGAGCGTTCTTCAGTAAATTGTCCAGACACCACCAAGTTAAAAAATCAGGAGACTTCCAGGTTGCTTGTGCAAAAGTGCTACGTACATATGCGTACACCGCACGCGTCTAAAAATACCCAGCATGCACCGTGATGGGGAAACGGTGACACTTATCTGGGGTGCATCCCCGTGATTTGTTCATCTACTTGGAATACCAGAGGGGGTTAACAGAACTCAGTTGCCACTGGTCAGAAAAACTCGATGGCAGACCCAGCGTTTCAACTAGTTATTAATTTTTAATGCGATTAGGCGCGATGCTCCTTCGAAAATGCCATCACCTATCGACATGGCGCTTATGCATGACGAGTTAGGTCTCATGCCATTAGCCTCAGGGAAAGCCTCTAATTTGTATCTTGCTTACGTATGAAAGCCGCGAATGTTGTCTGATTCGCAAGGTTATGTCTAGAACTCAGATTATCCGAGTCCCAAATGAAACAATTTGTATTTAGCAGGCTGCTAAAGGCATCCGGAAGAGGTTGGAAGTGCTGTGCAGAATGTCAAAAAAAGTGGTGCGCCGTGAACCACGTTTGATCGTGGCATATTCCAGATCTGGTTTCAAATAACGTCCCAGTGAATTTGGACAATGTTAGTGGAGCACCGTAACCACCAGAAGGGATAGAAGGTCATTCTCAGGAAGAAATGGAAGAAACTCAGGCTCGTGTCATTGTCAGGCGAACAAACTTAGGGCTGTCCCTGAGGACCGCATTTATTATGGCCGTTCATTCGCCTATGATGACCAATTGCAGCGGTGACATTCTTCAGCCGACGACGATCCAGATTTTAAATCTTGTTGAGTGAGTTTACCGGGTCCGATTTCAGTCAATCAAACCTAGACGACTAATCGAGAAAAGCAGTAAATTATTAAGAGATGTGTTGCCCACCAATAAAATTGATGTGCAACCAAGGAATTGAGCACTGAGATGAAACGATCATACGATGGAAAACAAAGTGAGCGCACTGAGCGAGCCATACGCATGTTCACAACAAAAAGGGTGCAGATGACAGTACATAATTAAGCATAATCGGTGGTAAATTAAATGTCTGAAAATCACCCTCAATAGAAGACAAATTGAGAGATAGTTCTGAAAATGTGAGTGATTTGGTTGACCGAAACCGTTATCACGAGCACGGATATTCCGGTTTCCTCCGCCCCACAGCATGCTTTGACAGCAAGCGCGTAAATTAAAACGTTTAAGATTGATCTGAAGTGAAAAATTCGGAAGAGTAATAATCTCGGGTAAGAGACGGCCTGGGGAATTTGGTTTCCAGTCGACGGTGCAATAAAGATGTTTGCTGATTCGGATGTGTTACATTGTAACACGAAAGTCTTGACTGAGTCCATCAATCGCGATTCATTGTAGAATTCTTTGAATGATTCCAGGTTTCCGTTCGTCTCTCGCAGTGTATAACACCGCTTTGTGAAGAACTCACAGTGAATAAAACCTGCCGTGCTCCTCGTTGAAAAACAGCATCCTCGTTGGGAACCCTCTCCGACGAATGTCTGAAAATTGGGTTTAGGTTTTTAATAAACCCTCTGTTAAAAGAAATCGTCATACGTAGGCCTCCTAGAACTGACCCGGCAAAAAAATATGACAAAAGAAACTGCGTGCGATGGACATCTGTGTGCTGTATAAATCACACTGTCTTCCGTAACACCCGACTACGCCGGTTCGAGTTGTTTTGCAGCATTGATGCCGGCTAGATTGTGACCACGATCGAAGCCGTGTTGCTAACGGGTACAGTACTTTTTGAAGGGGGGTACACGTTTTGTGGCAGTTCCTACTCCAGGCAACTAGTTACACTGTGGTATTATTCCGTTGATTGACGTCACGTCGCGTTTTCCGTTGAGATCAAAGGCGAAATTTATCACTCACTTTCTGCCCACGCGGAATGAATCCCGAAACGGTGACTGTAGAGGCTGCAGGGAGGCAACAACATGGATACAATCCTAAGATCACGTTGTCAACCTAGGCTCGACGAATGTCGACGACATCTGTCCCCATATTGGAGTAGGCCGGAGTCGTCGAATGTGCCGAACTAAACACTCGTTGTCAAAGACGATGCTGACGATCTGCGTCGCGCGTACACCTCTGAGAATCCTTTACGAACACACATGAAGGGAAAAATCGGTTTTCAGGTGTATTGGACACCTAGTGATACCAATTGCAGAATCGCTTGCCGCAAAAGTTAGCTGCCAGATGTTGGAGAACACTTTGGTTGCCGAAGAAGACGTCTAACTTGTCCGTTTGCCGTCCAATAACAAACGGTGGTGCGAACTCGAATACATTTAAGCGCACTGAGGGGTGATGCGCGTGCCGCATTACAATGTGACCGGTTGTTAGTGGTCACTATTGTCGGACAATCAAACCGGGCTACCGAAGGTTGCAAAAGGTTAATGTCGTTTCTTTCTGGCCAGCAGTCTGGGACTGGTGTGTCAACCAACCATCGTCTGAACATGTCTACGTGCGTTGAAATATACGCACACCCAGTGGATTGTAACAGCAGTCCCACCAGGTCAAAATGCACATGGTTGATGCACCCAACAGGACTGCAAATCTGTCCAGTGGAGCAGACGCATGACAATGCGTTTTGGGCTGCTGTCAGTATATGCATTATTCGGACCATCTGCGGATGTTGCGACTGACATTGCGTCAGACAGTACGCCCGGCGACCATCTTGGCTGCTGAGCGCATGACCAAGATGAGACAGGTAGTGAGTTGTTCCAAAAATTTGGCGGCGGAAAGCTGAGGGATTGATCGGCCGAGTATACTTTTTGGAGAGTCAAAAATAACCCCGCCGGACGGATGAATGGGGACATGTTTGGGTTCACTGTAATTCAACCAGCGGAGTTGCTCCATCTCTAGGTCTCGCACCTGTGTCGCTATATGCGCTGTGAGATCAACTGGACTGTGCGTCGTGCTCGTTGTATCACTGGTGCACAAGAGAGCGTCAACTGACGAGCCCAGGATACAGTAAACGCTACGAATATTGGTCACGCGCTGAGCTGTGTGGCCCGGTGATACAGCCTCCTTCGAGGAATTCTCGTTGGATTCCGAGATTAGAGGTACTTCAGTGGCTTACAGACTGTGAGGACTCAGTTGATTGCACAGGCAGAGCAAAAGGCGAGCAGGCATCTATCGTCACCGCATTACTATTACAAGGCCACATCAAAAGTTACGGCTGACACACCCGAACTCAAGGTCAAACTGTCAGATGGACGAGAGTGTGAAGCCACTGCCGTATTCACGATGGCTGTCCTGGAAGTCGTAGCAATCTCCTGTGCTGCAGCTTTATAGCGAAAGTGCACGTGACTTATCTTCAAGCATGGCGATGGGCGGTTGCACGCGATGGGTTCAATGAGGAACGGAACAGCGATTAAAATTAACCAAATGACGGGGTTGGTTGAACGATATGGTCTCCAGGAGGTGCAGTTCTGCTTGCCATTTGTCAATGAGCACCTCAATTACTTTCATAAACATTCTGAGCTGAGAAAGTCATGCAGACTAATTCGAAAGAACAATTGGCTGAATGGACCTCCACGGCATAATACAACAAACGAGTAAGCAGAGAACGTAAACGAGCCCAATGATCTTCATGTGGCGAAGTACTAACCGAGATGTCACCAATCTACGGGTAAAAACCTTTTAGATCATGGCATGAACTGTGAACAAGATGTTTGGAACATAGAGTGGCAATGCTAACACCAAGCGTCGTACGTAAAATGCCAAGTGTCCGAACGATTTCACCACGACTGTTGTAAATGTCACCAAGGCAACTGGACTTTGGGTATAGGCACGTACCAGGTCTGGTTTGGCGAGCATCTACCACTCGGATGGGTTCGTCCTCAGTTCCTAGATGCGATAAACTATACACATGGAGATTGGTTGCGTTGTTTTATGTTCAATGTTTGCCACACAGGCGCCAGCCCCCGTCCACCGTTTGGGGTGCCAAGCGTGACGGCAAACTAGATCTGCCGTGAAACTGCGGCCAGAAGCTTCAGAGGGTTCACAAAATACGGTTTGAAATCATATTTGACCGATAACAAACGCACTTCACGGTTTATCGACCACGTACATTCCTTTTGATGCATCTGTTAAGGAAAATCAATGCATGCCAAATTGCAATTCGAAATGTTTCAGGAATTCGGTGCTTGTGATTGAGGGAATAATGTGAGTTACAACGGAGACCTAGCGAGAATAAAGACGAACATCAGGGTTCAACGGTCGACAGCCGAAAGTTTTAATGGGCGCACAAGCTGCGGTGTTGGTGTGTTATGCCGGACTCAGTCCACGACTTTTTGTCTAATATACCTCTGTTCCCGTGCCGATTAAGATGTTCAGTCTAGAAGAAAACGACTGACTCATCACTGTTTTGCGACTGTCGTGGTTATAACACAACAACATGCAACTTCTGAACGTTTGATACTCCAGCAGCAACCCGATGACTAGTACTGTGTAACATCTCCATCACATTTCCCGCTGTACCAAGATGATCTCGTTCTAGGTTGCGATCGGACATGTCATGGGAATTCAACTGGCAGCTCCGGTCTCTAAATTCTGTCACCAGGGTCGCCAGTCTACGTCAAAACCGACAGGTTTTCCCAGGCTGTCATCAAGTGTCCTACGCACGGAGAATATTCCGGTGTCTTCCGTGGCCTCCAAGCTATCTGAGAGACTGCAGCTACCAACTGCTTACCAAACCACTGGCAAGGGCACTGTGTCTCTAAAACGTTCGTGTGCTGGGACAGCCGAATCCGGTGCCAAGTTCACATGGATGATGCTCCCCGTGTATATGGTGGAGGTCGTTGCATCCATAGCTCCTGCAACATAGACTCTGGCTAGGGAGACTTGCCCACTGCCTCTCTCAAGTAACAAAAAATAACTGGGTACCTCCTTGTTGCTCAACCCTAACCAATGGAAAAGTTAACCAGAATGCAATTTCCAGACCAGTAAATTTTTAAAAAGAAATCACGTTTGGCAGACTGCAGTCGGTTAGCTAGTCTAAGAAGATGCCGCTAACAAGGTTTAATGTGCCACAGAAAGGGCGGTTCGGAAGCGGAAGAAACTTATCCAAACCATATTTTACTTTAGTCGCTATGCCATATATCTAGCACAGAAAACCGAAGTTTTTTAAGACTGCAGAAAATGAAAGCACTTGTGTTGAATTCTTTGATGCACGTGGGGAACAAATGAAACGAAACAGGATACAGTGTAAAAGACATAAACTACCCGCACTCGAAAACCACTGAACATGAGGAAAATGATTCAATGAACTCGGATATACATTTCGGTGTACGGTTGAAACCAGTTTATAATCTTTAACGATCAAGTAAACCAAGAGGAATATCAGAGGATGACACCGCAGTAAAATAAGTGGAATACTACCGACGCATGAACCCGACGGACGACCGGCAGCAAGACAGGACAGTATGCTCGATGGCTCCTAAGCCCAGGATTCACTGGGCCTATGTTGCCACGATCCGCAAGCCATGAGGAGAATACGAGTGATTCTGCAAGTAGACCCGATTCAACCGATCACTCGTCGTGCAGGCGGGTAGACTTCAACAAAAGTGTGTTAGAGCTCTGAGGTGATGAACAGGGGGAACTCTTGGAGCAACCTCGAGTTGTCACGAAAAATCCCGTGGGCCCTGAGAATTCAAACAATAATGGGTTTTATATGTGCTATTCCAAACAGCAGCATCCGAAACATTCACTCTAGGAAATGCATTCCAAAATATAGTGACAAGGTAGATTCACCACTCGACCAAGAGTGAAACTGCGGTGCCTACACCAATCCACTGACCCGCACGTTAGTGGACGTGGCAACCTAACGTTCAAAAGGTAGCACAAAACAGAATGGCGGTACTGACTAGACAACTCTCGCGTTCCACGGAGTCTAGCAATTTGTGGACTTCGAAGACGACCTCTATTTTATTTCAGTATCCTTATTCATCGGAACAAACGTTTAGGTGTATGCAAAGGGTCGCGGAAAGGTGAGATGAATGGCAAGACTCAAGCACAGTTGAAAAATAACTATGGTCGGCATAATAAGAATCGGAAATTGTATTCATTGTGGAACTAAAAAGAAGGGTAGGAGGCCTTCGGCAGAAGAAACGATTACAACTTAATGGTTACGTGTAGTATTGGCACGCTCACGGATTGAAAACAGGAGAGATTATGAGGCTCAGGCCTCGCACAAACGACCACACTCCATCTACGCTCAATGTATTTTCCGACAGCAGCCAGAACCATATGTTCTATGCAACTGGATACATTCCCTGTGCTTGGGCCCTGTTACTAACACGGGAATATCCCAAGCTATGCCAACAGAACCCACAAACCGCCTACATAGAATGTAAACCGATCGGTCTACAAAATTGACACGAAGAAGTCAACCATCAAGTTAAAGTATGTAGGGCTTATAGGGGTTAGTGGCATCCGTTTTGGATTAGCCTGTCACAGTTACCGAGGCCGAAGAACGCATGCACCTAGCCATCACGACAAGCAACTTGTGCTGTATCACTCGTGGTTCGAACCACACACACCCTGTCCCTAAAGGGCAGTCGGAGGAATAAAACCCGATGGTGTGTGAATGAGGTCTTTGTGTCCAGCCGGCTAACGCGGGTTGGCCAACAGATACGCTAAAACTTTCACCTTTTAGAAGTAAATAAAAAGACTTCAGTATGATGGCTCAAGCTGAAAACAAAGCTATTGGAAGTATAATGCAAGGAGTATCCCACGACAGCAGCATACGTTAATGCACTCTGGAGAGGACAGAAAATGGGGAAATTGCGGGACACACCCAAAAAGCAATGTATAATACGCCAAAAAATATGAGGGAAGGCCATAGACACCTGGATTTCTTGAAGTAGGATTGGACGAGCATCGCACACTGAACTACCTAATCGAGAAAAATCAGAATGGGAGTCTGAGCAGCACTAAGCAATTTCAGTTGTTCAGAAAAACGGCACCTTTTTATGGGGGAACAACAGTATTTGCGGTTGCTATTGAGCGACAGGCGTCCTCATGTTTTGATCGGCCAGTTTGTTGCTGTGTTGGTCCATGACCTTGCATCTAACAGCTCAGCTGTTTGAAACAGATACGCATTCAGCAGCAGCCAATAGCCGTCTGTGATTGGCTGGCGCTAGCCTGATCATAAGTCCGTCTGTAGCAGTTTGCGTGCGTACACTGATTGGCTGAAAGTCCTCCAACCAAGAAACCGCCCCGGTTCAAAGTAATTACATCCTCTCCTTCTTGATAAGTTTTTCCACTTCTTGTTTGTGGTGAATTCTCATGGCTTGAAGCACGAGTCTCTCTTTCCGTCGAAAGCTGCTCCTTCAAATACACACATCCCCCTCTATTACCGCCCCGTCCGCACGAACATCTTAAGGTCTATGCCCATGATCATTGACCATCACATCACGTAACCACTGTTTCAGGTTCTCAGGGACATATTGGACCCACACCTCGCTCCTTGGCTTGAGGCTATTAAGTTTTTCGGCCTCGCGATTATATTACACCTTTCTCGCATTCTGTGAGGTAGACTGTTCTGAATATTTGACTTGCCTTGTGTGCCATAGCGTAATAGTTCAGCTGCTTTCGGTAAGTTGTCTGCGTCCTTCTCGCAAATATTTATTCCGTCGCACTGTATCCAGTGGTCTTGTGCGGAATGTATCCTCTTTTCAAAAGCATTAGATGTGGATCTTCCGCTGACTCTCAAGCAAACTGCAATAATCGTTTGGCAGTCTTAGGTGCCGCTTAGGCCTTCCCGTTTGACTAACTGTGGTATGGGCTGAATGGTTGTTGTTGAAACTCCCATTGGTCTGCAAACCCTTCAAATTGAGCGTACACAAATTGAGGGCCATTATCAGGGAATGACACCTCCGGCACGCCGTAGCGGACGAAACGAACGGGCAAATTTCTGACAACTTCACCTCTGGTGGTACTACTCAGCCAATCGGTTTCAAAGTGGCTCGAGAAATAGTCCATGGTGACCAGTTACTGTGTCCCAATGTGTGTGAATTAGTCGGCCGCAGCTAGTTGCCAAATCCTTCCGGGATTTCTTTCATCAGCGTCGTTTCCTTCTCTTGACTCGAATGGTAACTTCTGTGAAGTTCACACTTCATTACCTACTCCTTTACTCTACTAGACATACCTGGCCAAACGTAAGGTTTCTGTGCTCCCCAGACAGGTGCCAAATGGACTCATTTAAGGAACTGATGCAAATTCCTCAGGATGACTATCTTCCCCCCTTTGAACCCTATTCTTTCTTCTTGGGCAGACCAATTGCGGTTCTTGGTAAAAAATATAATTTCCCCGGGCCGGTTTCTTTTTTCTTGTGGCTAGCCACCCATTATAATTCGAGTCAGCTTCTGAAGCACTTGTTTCGTTTATCGTCGCACCTTTAAGCCCCACGATCTTGTCCGCCGGAACCATCCTGTAGTCCACTGATGCGATCATCTCGAACTCAGAATCCTCCATCAGAGCACTGGGTATATAAGCACGAGAGAATCAGCAATGTGCAGTTGTTCTCCGGGCTATTAGACTAGATCACGACCGTACTAGTGTAGCCTAATCATCACCCGCTGTGATAGCCAAGGCGCAGAGTTCAGTGGCTTCGTCACTACTGTTATCAGAGTTTCTTGGTTTGTGTGTATCAGTATATTTCTCCCTGATGTGAATGCGCTGAAGCGTTTCAAAACAAAGGCCATTGCCAGCGCTTCCCTTTCGAGTTGTGTATAGTTTCGTTCGCAGTCGAAGGGCTCCGGCTTCTCCAGCCAGTTGGTCCCTTTGCCTGTAATAGCATAGCTCCAAGACCTGGCTGACTGCTGTTATACTAGATTACCAGAGGAAACTCAAGGTCATAATACGCCAATACCGCCACCATTGAAAGTAACCTTTTATCTTGTCAGACCTCGGCTACTGAGCTTCGCCCCATATCCACGTTACTCCTTTGTGTGCAGGTTGTCGAAACTGGAGGTATAAACTCAGCCAATTGGTTGTTCTACTATGACGTGAAGCTGCCTTGGCGTCATCGGGCGCGGCAGGTTCTGGACCGCATTCACCTTGTTGGGATCGACTTTCAGTCCTTCAGACATGAGTAGGCAGCCATGAAACGTCTCTTGTGTTGCTTGACAAAGTATCTTATCTCGTACTAGGGCTACTCCTTGCGCACATGACCACAACGCCGACGGTATAAGTCTTCCATTCGAGTTTATCGGGCGCCTGAGTTAGACACTTCTGGAGAATTTCGTTCGACAGTTTTGATCCTGAAGGTAAGAGCGGCCACTGAAAACGCTAAGGAAGGGTGCCAAACCTGGTTGGCCAGCTAGATTTTTCATCCCGCTCCGGCTGCCGGTAGGCGAAGGGCAAGCCAACATTTGAAAACGCGAGTCCGCGTTAATTTGGGCAATATGTGTCCAGAGTACAGCGTTCGTTGACCTAGTGGAAGTGGACACAAGAGTGTCACCGGACTTCTTCAGCGCTAATCAACCTGACTGAGTCAATCGGTAGGCCCATCCACTGGCGCGACTGATTACAGCTGGAGTAAAAGATTCACTTCGTCTCCAACTTAATTAAAAGTGGCTAATGGAACTGCCCTATTTGGCAACGCAACCGGTGCGGCATTCTCGGCTCCAAAAAGAATAACTGTAACTGGCATACAACCCAAAAGAGAATCAAACATATGAGAGTACTGATCGACCAGCTGGACCATTTTTAACACATGAAAAAATCGTCATCATGAAAACACACAAAGTCAGTTGTCTGATCGTCATCCAATTTGATAACTAGTATTCAGTAACTCCCCGCAACAACAAAAATTGAACGCGAGATTCGCCACATTTCGGACCTTTGGTCGGCACATATGTTTTTCCCGACACTTACATTTCGACCCAACCCACATTCGCGGTTGTGTATTGGACGGCTGCATTGTTGGTGTTTGAATTTATCTTGCCATTACAACATTGACAGATTATTCGATCCACTTGACATCGCCGATGTTAGGCTTCGATGTAGAGTTCAGTATAACCCCCCCTAGATCCAGGTGCATCTGGAAAACCATTCAGCATATGCAGGAACTCCGCCTCCTCACTGGTCGGTCTGACGGATACTCACTTGCACTGCTTAGCGAAATGTTCTTCTTTCTGCACTCCATGCAGGTTTTTACATGCGCCGAACAATTCCACTTCCATCGTTCATGATTTCCACCGCAAACGAGGACTTGCCACCTGTATTTCTGAACTATAAATGAGATGTGGATTAAACAACATGAAATCCGGCATAATGTAGATGAAATATTTCAAGATTATCAAGTGCTGAACTCCGGCAAATTCAGATACGCCAATAAGTTCACTGCCACAAGGTTTCGCATTCGATATAAGTATATCTTCCCTGGGAATGTGACACTGTTGAATGGTATAAAGCAATACATCATGCAAGTCGTTTCTCTAAAGGGGAGCATTTACGAATTAACGGTCCAACACCACTCGCGTTGGAACTGAACCAACAGAATAATATCCAGTCAGTACTCACTATCAAAAGCCGGCAAACAAGGAAAAACAGACTCAACGCGTTGACTCCGTGCATTGGCGTCGATCCTGGAAAATAGAGTGCACCGAGAACACGTCAGGCTAGTGAGGAACGGAGCGAATTGTGTTTCTAGCCCTGGAACGTATATTACAAAACTGATAACCAGACTAAAGCAGAAGTAGGCAAAGAAACCAAAACCTTCAAGAACGTGAAGATGGACGCTACTATCAGATACACCATTTATTATAGTCACTACACTCGGGTCCGACAGTCTATACGCTAGGCGAGAACAACAGAGATAGCGTGACTTTGAAGTGACGTTACGATGTCGAATGTGTCGAGTACCCGCTTATGTTTCAAAAAAGCTGACAAACGTGAAGTAGACCCACTATTCAAGCTAGTACCCGGACGAAAAACGTACCGGCTGTCACAACTACACAAATATCACCTCCGAGGCTTGGGTGCAGTCGTGTGTTGATGAAGAATGGTGGACTACATCGACAAAGATATAACACATTTGAAGAAGAATAACTGCACAACATTTAAGAGAAAAAGATGCCGTATTAGCGAATGATGCGCTTAGTGACCTGAGGATTTTCCTGGCCTGCCTGCGGTATGATCTGTAGAATACTTCCAAAACTCATAGTTGAACATTGTACCAAGGCTATTAGGAAAGTTCGCATGATGCATGTTGTCTGTTTGTTTGTTAGCATGTCATGTGGCTGTGGCGCGAACCCGAAACGCGCACGTGTCACACTCTTCCGGTCTACTCGCTCTTCGACGGCTGGCCTCCAGCCTCTCTAGCCAATTTGAGTGTCGGTGCCGTTTATAGCGCTATCAGAGACCACTTGCACAATTCGCTGAATGAAGATTTGGTCTGTCTCCTCAACGGCTCTTTGTTTTTCACATCTGATAATTGCGTACCCGGGGAAAAGCGGCTAACTGCGACAAGCATTAACTTGCTGAGCCTGTTTGAATAATTTGTTTTTCACAGGTGTACATTTTGTATAACTCTCGGGTGCCATTCTGTATACATTTAACGTATTCCGTTTTACGAAAATCGATTCATTGTGCATCCCTTCAAAATGGGAGCGCAACCTCACGAATTGTCAGACGCGTCGGTCGGTGCATTTCTGTACCGTTTGCAACCCTCGGAGAGAATAACCCCAGATCTTGGCTTGCTCAGTTAAAAGCCCTGAATTTAGCGCCATTCGCACCAAATTGCTTTCGCCTTAGATACGCAATTATCAGACATGTGAATCAAAGGGCCGTTGAAGAAAGAGACCAAACCTTCATTCGACGAAATGTACAAGTGGTCTCTGATAGCGCTAT
>QNGE01000624.1:0-15332 GCA_008508345.1 Paragonimus westermani
ATCTTCACCTTGCGACGGGAACTAGAGCACCAACACTCCTTTCCTCGGTCTACGGTAACGATACATCTGAACCTAGAGGTTGTTGATTTGGTTGCCCGATATGCCCTCTGAAGCTCTCTCCAGTAAGATATGTCAGTTTGTTGAAGTCGTTGCATATCTGCTTTGAGTACAGAATGTGTGTTTGTGAGCATTTATCTCGAGCGTTCACCACGTCGAATGACATTCGATAGCGTTGTTTGATTTCCCGTGCCCTTTTCAAGTGTTTGGCGGACGATACTCTGGCCGGAGTGTTCAGGGGTTCTCCCAGGCAGCAGGCTGATTGTTATTGCGTATATGGACGACATTGCTTTACTTAGTTCTTTTGCAGGGAGCATGCAGACCATCACGAATCGCTTAACTGATACGACTTGTCTGTGTGATATGCACTTTGCACCTCCAAAGTGCAGTCTTGTCACGAAATTGAGCTGGCACTAACTGTCTTTGTTGTTGTTGGCAGGCTCCTGGTCGATGTCCATCGTTTCACCTATCTAGGTGGTGTCGTCTTGTCAGCCTGTAGTATCACTGACGAGGTGTTCACAAGAACAGCAAGAGCACGCAATGCCTTCGCTAGTCCTCGTCATTTTTCGTGTCGCGAAGACTTCATCTGGTTAGTTGAAGGCAGGGGTTTTAATGTGTACGTGCGTTCAATTTTGCATCCTAGTTCCAGGACGTGTCTGATTCGTGCTGAAGATACGTATGGACCGTCGGTGTACGGCCACCGTTGTCTCTGTCAATTATCACATCTCCACTGGGCTGACTGTGAACAACTCGACAGTGCGTTAATGCGTATTTTGGAACTGTGCAGGTTCGGGACCTATAACCGAGATAATGAAACTGTACAATCTTTGCTAGTTGGACCATGTGCTGCGTATGCCGACGGAACGTTTGTCGTTTCGCGTATTGTTCAAAGTGGTTGCTGATGGTTGGAGGGAGCTGCAACGCGACCAGGTGGTTGCGTGGTCTCTGGCTATGAAGAACTTGGCCGCCTCGTTGATCAAAGTTTGGTAGGTCCCGTCTACTTTGTTGGGGAGTTCGCGACCATCCAAACAGCTGGTTGGAAACACTGACTTGGGTTTGTGTCGCATTCTTTGGCGAGCCTGTCCGCGATCTTGCTTACTGTTCTGTTTCATGAGACCCAATCGTTTAGAAAAAAATTATTTCGGTCGTTTTATTCGGTATTTTATTTACGGCTCGACAGCTTCGTATGCTGTTGCCAGGGTGAACGACAGCCCATACCATAGTACCTATAGCTTCGGCTCAACGCTGAGAATAGTGGTGGTGATGATGTCGACCAACAGTCGTGTTTAACTGCGATTGTAATTTTTTCCAAATTCCCTGAGTATGTAGTCAGATTCTTTCCAGCTGAATTTTTGTTGCTTACCTATATCATTACAGTCTGTGTGACAGGATTTGCTATTTATTTGTAGCTTTCTCATGGGAACGTCAAAATAAGGCTTATCAAACGGTATGAATGCCGCTTACCTGGTTAATTAATGAAAATTGAACTTACTACCTATTAACGCCTTTCCAAGTGGCTCCAGTAGCTAATAGGTTAACTATGCACTAGCCATCTTCAAATAAATGAGTAACTATCAATTCCCTTCAGGTAGCGGGAGTATTTCCAGGAATGCAAATCTTGTGGAACAAGGTTGAGAACCCTCAAACCAGCGCGTCCTCACCAACCTTAAAGTGAACCAGAGGAAGATCATCCGAGCCTGGTGAGTTTTGGCAATTAAGAATTTGAGTTTCCTATCGAATTTCTGTTTGTGTGGGGGGATTCTGTAAACACAAAAGAGGAAGTCCAACAGAGTCTACAATTCAAAGTGGCTGACGCAGAAGCCCAATCGAATTGTGAATGCGTGTGTTTCGCCCAGCGTTTTTGGGATCTGTAGTTTGTACGTCCATGGACTGTCTCTTAAGCGCATTATTTCATCGAAAAGGAACCACTTTGCACTGGTGGCCCGGCTGAAATGGAATGAATTCCGAGATTTTCCGAATGTCTCAACCAGTTCCATTTCTGACCACCAGGTGTTTCTGTTTCTGCCTGAACTTTTATAATATCTTGTTTTAGAGAAATGTGCGTTTCTCTGCACTGTCCGTCAGCCGGTATCAGCCGTCAAGTATGGAAAATCTTGGTGAACATGATCGGAAACCTAATGGCTCAAAGGGCGATTAATCTATCCACAACGACTTTAGTTGGTTGGGTGGAGAGCTTCATCTAAACGTGCTCTAAATTGCTGGACCTTATTCAGTTGGATGGAAGCTAGTCTGCTAGTCAGTTGGACCTGTCAGTTTGCTAGTACGGCTGTATCTGGTAGCATTGCGTCGAGCCGTGTAATCTTGGTCCGGAGGGTACAACCGAATCACAGTGATAGTTTGGCGCAAACCATCGTGCTGTCAAAGTCAGAGAAAGTCAACTAGTGTTGTGAGCCAAGAACGCGGATGACACAAGGGATGTTCATTCGGAGGACAAACACATACCTGCGTCAACACAACAAACTCATTTGCACATAACACTAATCCCAGGACACCACGGTTGCAACAGTTGCTATTGCTAAGTTCCTATATGTATGGGGAATCATTTCATGCCAAACTGCCTCTAATGTTTTTCTTCTTTTATTTCTCACCCGGTTGCTTCAACATCCAAATACATGCTCACGCCTTACCACTGAGTAGTAGTGTGAGTAGTATAGTGCTATTTCTCATCTTTACTACAGTATAGGAGAAATTTTCGCACAAATTCGTAGTGTATGCCTGTTTGCGTTGTGGTCACCCCGGACCCTTAAGATGGACTGGCTAGCCAACTGCAGCCGGCTTTCGCCAGATTTCTGATTGAGCAACGCTCTTCGCTTTGAAGTTTACCCACAAAATAAGTGGGTTCGCCTGACGAATAAGCAGTCCCAGATAACGAACTAGTAGATGGTAGTCGGATGTCCTATGAAATTTCACACAGGCTCTGGATTTAATACGACGTGCCATATACTATTCCGCCACAGATTGGTCTCAGTTGTCTCAAGCGTACCACCCAGGTTCTCTGTCAGCATCCCATCCGTTCTGTGAACGGATATCGTCTATCTCTGCTAACCACCAAGGTAGCTTAAGAACCATTGTGGGACTAGTTTGTTCCAACTAGTACGAAAGATTCACCAAGTGCCGTGAATTGGTCGACCTCATTTACTTGGCTGTGGACTAATCTGGTCACTGCTCCACAGTAACACGAGCAGGCATCACAAGTCTCTTAGTCTACCTAACTGGGCAGATCTACTACACCAGATCTTCCTTCCATACCAACTCGTCCAGGTGCTAGGTTATCACTGTCTCTGCCTCATTATAATACACTGGGCACCCTCGATGGCTGAACGTTATTCAAAGAAGATACGAACCGGCAAACTAGTCACTGACTGCAATTGATCGATTACCATGTATTTCACCCTACTGCCTTGCAGGTCAGATCCCTAGTCAAGAGATCGGGGTGAGGTCTCCCAAATTAACTCTCTTAATTGTCTTGTGTATCCGAGTAGTATCCATCTCACATCTGAACCACGCATTGAGCAGGATCAATTATTCCACGCTGTAAATCTGAGCTACCCCGCTACACGTCATATTCATTTAACATACGCAAGGATTTTCGCTCCCTGTAACGATGTTCTTCAACCTTTTTCTCTCGTGGAACAAATGTCATGCGTGTTGCTTTGATTGATGATGTGAACTTTTGTTGAATTTTAGCATAAACTCAAACTAATTGTATATAAATAAAATGTAATCCCCTGCGTAAGAAGACATTATGGTACACAACGGTGCGACCAAGTCAAACACAGTCCATGTTACATCCCGATTATATGACATTCGGAAAAGTGGCAGATTCACCAGTCGCTTGTTAGGCGGATAAAGCCATCGTGAGTGATTATCATTCAGGTGAGACATACCATGTCTAGTAAGTCTGTTGACCGGATCGTGCGACACTGGTCGAATTTTGTTGATTCACAGTGGACTTACCTACCTGAAAGGGATGGCAGTTCCTCACGTATTAAACGGCAGTTTTTAGGTAACCTGATTTATTAACCTGGTCGCATCGTTATAAATGACAACTAAGTCGCCATACGGTGGTTTCGGCGACCTTATCAGCATGGAGATATAATGTTTTCTGTTGATTACGTGAACATTGCTGTACCTTTGGAAACCATCATATGGAACGTCCAACATTTTTGTGGACTATGACTATTGGTTATCCTAACGAATTAGTTGACACTGGTAGGCTTGACTGTCTGAGAAATCTCAAGGCACGCGGTGTATGTTTCTTATGATGGATTACTTGACCAAATGCTACGAAGCAAACTCAATCGCACCAGTAAATCTCTACAGCTGCGTCGACAGCCACTGTCGTCTAATGGGTCTGCCACTAGAAGCCCCTGGTTAACTATGCTTAGATCAGGGCTCCTATTTCAGAAGCTTGTTAACTTTGCAGAATAGTAAATGTTGACAAAACATAATTCAACATAGCCCACATGACGATGAACACACAGAACGAACAAACCGCTTCTTTAAGAGCTTTTTCAAAGGTCAGCAAATCACCGTGTTTGATCCGGCCATCATTAAGTGCTTTCTAGCTTACTTCAATCAATGCACGTTTCGACAGTGCAAGGTAAGACCGTCATCAGGTATGTGATTGTTAACTGACAAACAAATGCAACTGTTAACGACAGGGTACATAAGCGATCTGTCAGATACAGTTCGATGAGCCTAAGAATGACATCAGAACATTTGCAGACAGTTCAAAGATAGCAGGTGGACTGGTTAGACAGGAAAAAGCGCTTGGGTCAGTTTAAAATTGAGTGAAGTAACTTTTTTGTCGTTATTCTGTGTTTGTGAGTCCCACAAATACTACATATACCATGTGATTCATACGTTGCTAAGAGTATACTCCTGGGTACAACTTATGCAATTACTGGACCAGGGACTGACGGTAGTGTACTTCAGCCGGTCAAAACCACATATATAGAATTAAGCTAATGAGCCATCACTGGGATTCACATAAATCTGATGATTTCCGACTAGTTCCATCAACCATCCAAGATAGACATCTGTTTCTAAACCGAACACTTTTGTTTTTCCACGCAGGTAACCATAGGATTATTTAACATTGCCACGTGACGCGCATGTCATATATAAAATATGTTTATTCCGACAGTGTGTCTAAATCGTGTTTTTCAAAACAAGTATACATACACCAATAAATGAAGTCTGTGAATCATACGTTTCTAGAAGAAATTGTAGAAAGTGTCTTTGCCACCTTACCCTAACATTCTAATATGTCGTCTAGACTTACATCAAAGCAGCGACCATGGTGCTTCGGAACTCGTGTCCTTTCGTGCTTTGTTCAAAACATTAGCCTATTCGAGCATCGGGCTTCACACTTCGGCATCATTGTGTAATTGGCATTCTAATAGGTCTCTAATAGATTTTCTATGGAGTTGTGGTGAAAATTGCGGATTGGTCAATTTCGAACCTTAATGTCCTGAAAGAATATCCGTGACCCCATGACGTATAGCTTATGTATTGAGATGTTACCCTGATAAACGTTCATTATCCTTCCGGTTTAAAGAACTAAGTAGCACTAGAAAATGTTCCACCGTCAATAAGTAAGAGTTGGTGTTTTGATTAACATCTATGACTAGTGTGTTCAATCAGACGACTGAAATCTTCCTCAGGCGTCTGCTCCTAACATCTCGTTCGAAATACATCCTCATTCCGATTAATAAGACCGTAGTACCCGTACACTTCAAATCCATCCACATTCTTCTATATTTTCAATATTGAATTCAGCGGAATTTCATTAATAGGTTCAATTGTAATACTTTTAAGCCAACAACATCCATAATTTAGAGAATGGCTCAATTCTTTTCGTTATACTTCAGCTGTTGAGGTTTGTTTAATATCCATCTCACATTTCTTGTAGTAGTTTTGAATTCAGGTGTCTATGTGAGCTGTGAGGCATTGCTTGTGACCTCTTGAATATTTGGAAACACCATCATACGCTATAGGCATTTGTCAGAACACTAAAACCGGCCCTTTCCAAATCGACCATTTCGACCGCTCGTGATACAACGAAGATGTAATAAGTGCAAAACTAAGTTCTGTTCGTACGCAACCTCATCATACAAAATTTCGTTCCCTTCTAGACCGCAGTACCCCGTCAGCTTTAGTGTTGACTGATTGGTGGTATGTCCTGCGAACACGTCTCGAATTACGCACATATGTCTCATTTTGCTACATGTTTTAAGAATCGACTGAAACTGAACAAAAAGAAGTGCAAAATCACTATGCTTTAGTTGAATAAAAGGGTTTAGTGATGAAGTTGCCCGTATGGGTGTCAGTAAACGTCTGTGACGAAGAAGGCTTAAATTGCAAGTGAAATCACCCGTTATCCGCCTATAACTAAATTCTAAAGGACAATATTTTCTAATCGCGAATTTGCCTAGAAGCGTTTGCCGTGTGAAAAGTTAATTTCTGCATTGCGTAGTACAGTTGATCACCGATGTAAGAACCACTTTTGAATTGCCACCCTAAGGCCCATTAAAATTATTGGACCTAATATCAGTCACACGGCATACATGTCAGCAAAACTCATGCAAATAAGGCTGCTTAGTAGCATTATATAGAAGCCTGAATAGCCTGTCAAAAACGAGTCGCTCTCAAACTCGGAATGGATTATTCTTCGTCGCACTGATGTCATTCACACACAACATGAATAGGCCGACCAGGTGTCCGTACATATTACAGCAGTTCGTAAAACATTAATAAACTGACTGATTGCGCGTCCTTCATGATTTGACGCGTCAGTCTTTTCATACATTGTGGCATTTTCTGGCTCCTCTATTTTATGTTTAATGCTCTATAGGGTGGCGTCAACGAGGAGATTAGGAAACGGGTGTTTAGCAGCGATTGTCAAACGGGTTCTTTTGTTCACTCCTTACATTTGCACAGACTTGGATAGTTAGATCATGCACTAAGGATGCTAGTTAGTCGTTTGCCACACCGAGCACTCGTTGCCGACGCTGCGGCCGACTGGCCTAAGGTGCACGGTGGACAGATGATCTGGCGTAGAAAACTAAAGCCGTTCACAAAGAGACTGGCCAGTTTAGGTCGGGTTTGTCTACCGGACTGAGGTCCTCGCCACCTATAGGGTCGGTAGCTGAAGACATTAAATGAGATGGCGGCTAATCGAGCTCAGTGTCGGTAATGTTGTCGTTGTTTGGCCGAGTTGTCTGTGAAGTAAGTATACTTAATGACGCGGGACAGTGATAACCGTAAGGAAGCTGTCATGCTGACGACCCCTTACTTTCACTTATAGCTCGGCTGTTAGTTTGCAAAGTGTCGGCACCTTGATGCCGAGTGTTTGAATATAAACAGCCCGTCAGTTCCCTTCCCCTCCCATTACTTTTTCTTCTTTCTTCCTGCACAAGGTTTGCTTTTTTTCTGGTTGTGTTTCAGTCTAGCGTCAGTGGGATCCACTGATATATTGCAGTCTATGATAACTTTCCAATCACTCCCAAGATGTGCCTGGGGCGACCTGAATGCGACGTTACTTTCTCAGCAGTGACAGGAAAGTAGACCATCGCTTAAGGTTATTTCTCATTTAGCTCGAATCCAGGTTCAGCCTTCTTATTTTCGAATTAAGTGCGAAACTGAACGAATGTATTTTTTCACAGCTGACACCGATCTCTATCATCCTCTCCTTCCTCGTGAGTTTCACGATTATTATCAACATTGTTAATTTGTGACCCAGGCACACTTAATAAGTTGCGCTTCATTTGCTGAACATGTAGTTATGTAAAAGGCAGAAAATTCACCTCTCGGCGCGCCGCATCACTTACTTGGTTAACTTGTAATAAAGCTTCCCAAGGATGTTTCAAAATTATTCAATTTGGTTGAGAGATGTATGGAAACATGAATAAGAATAAAACGCAGACTTCAGTAAACTACTCACTACGAAGACTATCTGACATCAATTTTGCAACTGGAGGGATAGATATCGGAAATGAAGAATCTCCTCGAAAGAAAGAGTAACTGGTTTATTTCGCTTTCATTATGTAGTGATGAGGCAAGCAACACTGTCAGTTTCCAGTGTATTGCAGACATCTGATAAGAAACCTAATCCCCTTCACAGAACCTACCGCACATTAGGACGTCCACAGAAAGACCTGCTTTTAGCGAGTAAAGGCGAACGCTTAATCGGTGTCTTCCTTTCGAGATGAAGTATCAACTGAGACCGCTGTAAGGTAAGCGGAATTTCTCTGTTTCTGGAGTTCAGTCATACTATTGGTGGTATTGCACAGCGTTACGACGGATAGGTGAGGGTCAACCTTTGCTACTGGTATCTTGGCGACCGACCTACCCAACTGATTTATATACCTTCAAACCTGGGTAATAGTACTACATTTTTATTCACTGATTTGGGGTCCAACTGAAACTGTTACATCAGATGTTTGTAATAGCCCTAACGCGTTATAAGCAAACTTTCATTAGGTACAATCAATAAAATCAGTGAACTGCCTAGTAGCACCACTATGTAGACCATGTGGTCCACCGAAGACAGATCATCTTCATACAAGTGGAAGATAATTTTTGGCTGTACCAGTACTCATCGTGAGCTTGAAGAACCGATCTTACATTCAACCTTGAATGATAAGCATTCGTTTAGTTCACTCTCAGCTTGACTTGTTACTCTTTGTGAATTTGTGTGACATATGCGATCAACTAGTTGGCTGATTCATAATGTAGGTAAGTTGGCCGAGTAACTTCCATCATGCCGAGCAGCGCTCAGTCATTCACACTATGGATGCAACAAAACGGGTCACGTGAACCAGAGTTTGTGCGTATCTCTGCCTCTAGGAGTATCTCTAACGAGCAAACAAGATGCTACTGCGCGTTATCCAATCAGCATCAGCCTTACAAATGGAAATGAAGTGCATATTTTATTGTGCATCATCACACGTCATTTAAAGCATTTTTATCTGAGTTTCAAATAACAAATGATAGTGTCCACATGTTGTACACATAGACATCTTGTATATTTTAATTTAGAGTATGAGGTTTTTTTTCGGTACTTGTTTGATATGAGGCATTCCACACAAATAACGACAAATTAGCAAATAGCGCCATCTAATCAGTAGCAAACGGTAGTCGTCAGCATACTATGGTATGGTTCAACGTTCGATACCAACGTTTGAAAGCTAAACTCTCATTCCAATTTCACTCACTTTTCTTTGATTTTTAATATTTCTCTTTTTTAACTACCCTTAAAACAGAAACTCCTCAGTAGTGATTCTAACCCTTGTACATTAATCAAGTGTACCGTAAACTTTAAAACAAGGAAGGTCATTTTATTCCCAATCTGTCTATCGTTCTGGTTCTCATATAAGTGCCCTTGACTTATACCGGTATATCATTACAGGGCTTAATAAGTGTAGGTTTGCACAAAACAACTTGATGGTAGTGGGTTCTATCGTCACGATGTTAGCTAGGGACCGGCCGAACACCGGGGAACAATAATCGATTATTTTCACTATCACATGATCGGGTAACCTCAGACCACTCCAATTTTCGGCACGCATAGTGTCTGCACACTATTGGCGCGCTGGTTGCTTGTCCTCAGTAAAGTTCAGATGTAAGTTTGATCTGACTCTGCGTTCAGTTTTAGTCAGTTAAAAATACACTCACTGATTGTGCAAAAGAATACAGACATTTGCGGATCTTTCCACAATTACGCTTCAAGGAATGGCAAGCAGCTTGTTTCGAGCAAGACCAGTTCATTTACCGCCACCAAAGCTGTACGGGTTTGCGTCTATTGATCGAAAGACCGAGGAAGTATTGATTGCAAGGCTTTGTCGTCCCACGTATGCAATACTGCAAGCACGCGCTGAAGCAAATCGGATACAAACAAGGCGTAAAAACCTACAATACATATCGGAAATACTTAATATGTACGCTGTGGATTTCACTCCTCTCACGGATAAACAGAACAACTTGCAGCAATCGAGCCAACTTGAAACCCAGTCAACGACGACTCTGATGAATAGTAAACAGTCACGTTTATTTTCTGCTCTGCCTTTGGCTGATCTTGTGGAGGATGGTGAGACAACCGCGAGGAATGAACCAGTCGTGGATAGGTTAAATAAATTGTCTCTCAGCCTTGACAGACTTTCGGAAAGTTCCACACAACCTCCGGTTTGTTGTTGTCCGAAAGGTGCAGCACGTTCCATGGATCCTGACTCTTACGCATACAATCATCCGTTTCGCCAACTGCCAGCAGACTGGTATACAATCCGGCAGATCGTTCGTCGGCTGTATGAGACAAAAACAACCTCCTGCAAGGTTCGCACCAGAAAACCCGATGCACTACAACGGACACCACGAAGAAGATCTCGGAGTGCTTCAGCTTTTATGTGTTTAGCCCACTATCCAATAAGCCCATGTTCTCTGGACCGACCTAGCTTGTTCGATCCCAATGGACAATTCAGAACGCAGGAGTTTATAAGTCGCTATACGGAGGCCCATCGATTTTCTGAATGGCTTGATAGAATCGCACGTCCTACAACAGCCAGTGGGCTAAAACGTCGTGGAGTGTGCTTGATGTGCGAACGACCACCAAGGGAACGCAACATTCTTGGGGTAAAAAGATATAAAGGTATTGATCACGGGCGATCTATAAATACCAAAAAGGAACAAGCGAATCTAACTCAACGCTTACAACAACCAACCCCCGCTTCTAAGTCAGCACAACTGGTGTGCTTAAAGGCGAGGGAGTGGAACAGAATCACAGATCACGATGTGTTTCAACGTAAAACGATTCCTTACCTGAGTGGCGAGGCAATTATTCAACGAATCACTCAATCGGCCAAAATCTTGCCGTTGATTAGTGGGCTGGAGAGGAGTTCCAGCGTACATTCTATCACAAAGCGCGTATATTCCGGAAAGTGTAGACGGTACAACTGTGAAAATACCATAACTAGAACTTTCCCTCGAAATGGCTGAAGCACTTGTGATATGTCGGTTTTTTTCGCATACAGACAGGTCAGAAATACAATTAATATTGTTAATTATTCCGAAGACTTCCTGCACATAAATATGTATTCTATGTATGTGGGGATCAGTTATACTAATGACAACCGGATGGGACAACTTACATTTGGAGAAATCAACTGACTTACTGATTTTACTGTTTTTATACACTACTTTCCCAAATCTTGTCTTGATGGAGGCATACAAAGGTTTTCACGCTGGATATCTTCTTTCTGAACTTAGTTACCGAACAGTTCAGAGAAGTTCACGTAACAGCCTCTCCATCGCTGTAGATACAAAGCGTCAGCCATAACCGCTACGGATTAGCCTAGTGAATCAATCCGGAGAGTTAACGTGCGTTAAATCAATCGTCACTATACTCGCGGTTCACGTTTATCACATATGTACTCAGTACGAACAGTGAAATAGAAGTCAAGTTCAGAACTACGACTGAGATACTGTTGACGATGAGCATCCTAAACGGTGGGAACATAGAGTAGTCAAATTCATTCAAAAAGTTGTATTAATTATAGAATTTATCGGTTGCAAACAACTCACTATTTCGTGTAACTTATGGCTACATGAAACGATCAGCTTGGTGTGAGATATTCAGTCGTCCGTGCGGCTGAGCTACCGACTGGCGCCAACGGAGAAAAGTCCAGACTAGTCGTCGTAATGTGCAACAAATCTCGTCCTAAAAATATGGGCTCGTTATGATTTGTCCATTACTCGAAGTCCGCCGCATTTTTTGTACTGTGATAAACTTTCCACTTTACCCACTTTCACGTTTCCCACTTATTGGGTTTCTCATGAAACAGTTATATGAGGACCGGGTTGGTAAATCCACTGGTCTTCATGATTTGTGACACACATGTCAACAGGCTACCGATAAATGTCGACTTCAGCTAGATATAAAAGAACTTTTGAAACACACTACAAACAACATTGCAGCTGGCCATCACCACCTCATCCGCACGTTGAAACATTTACAATCTTTACCCTTTAGCTATATTTTTTCCGGAAGTATGCTTACGTATCGCCTACAAATAGAGCTCATAAATCTATGTTTGTGCACAATATTGAGCAGTTTACGTGCTGCTGGATAAGGACGTACCTATTCCACCTAGAACTATCCACCAAAAATAACTAGTTCGATTACAGTATGCAGCCCTTAAAAACGAATTCTAAAGCTTGTTCTCTGTCGAATTTATTTACCTCAATTGCTATACTGCTCTCCAGTTTACTGTGGAGACCGCGTGAGATGTCTCCGAGTTATGACTATCGCATCTTGCTCCACTGATCATCTGTTCACTAGAATTGACTTCTGACGTTCGCTGAATCTGGAGCCAAACATTGTGGAGGTACGATCAGTCAAGCAACGTGATAAACAGGATACTGACTGCATTTTAGTTAATTCGAGAAAACCCGTGACTTCTACACTTGGTGGTAATGCGTTGTCTCATTTTGTCAAATCAGATCATCTAAGTTGCTGTCCGTCGGTGATGGTTTGTTTGTTTGTTTACTGTCTTGGAGGATTACAGAAACTTTTAGTAGCCCAACCGACACCTCACACATAGTTTGATCCGAAGGAAGAATCAGATTCCGTTGTAACCTGTCATATTATACTGGTTACACCTGAACATGACGGTGGTGTACGTGTAGTGCCATACTAGAATAGTTTTTTCCAGACCACACGTTTTACTTCAAGAGGCGAAGTGCAGTCTCACAAGGCCGACAACCACTGTTGGCGGGCGTGTCAGTTACAACCTGGACAAAAAGGAGTTTTGCACAGAATAGAACTGTCATCAAAGTTTTTATGCGGACTATCTACCACATTGTTTGGTAGTTTATTTCAATGGTTTCTTTTTCGATATCCCCTCATCGTACCTTCCCCAGTCTTAGTGTCAAGACTTCAATCGCGTTACTGTGCTTTTTTGATGCTTATATTCGGCCACTGCTCTTGGTATTGAACGTCTGCCAGATAAAACCCGATTTCTGTAAGGTTAAGAGATTGACAAACGAGGCATGACTGTCAAGGACTCACGATCTTTCTGATTCTGACAGAGATGATTGTTTATACCCTCGGCTGTAACATTTAAACGCTGACTTGACCAGTGAATTCAGTCCAAAAGTAGTTTAATGTTTGTGTTCATGCACGTTCGGAAGGGTGCAACAGTTTGCAGAGCATGATTCAGAAATGGAACACTTCGAAAAATCATTGCAGGACATTGAATGATTGTGGGAACCAACTGATGTAACGCGCCTTTCCTTTGCCAAACGTTCTAATACGGCTTGTCTGTTAGAATTGGGTCCCTGCTATGCGGCTTCCCCTAGTCTAACTTGTGCAGAGACAAGAAAGACACGGTTGCGGTAAACACGCCGTATTGCCAAAAACCAGTTCGACCAAATGAATGAAATGCCTGTAAATATATATCATGAAATGGTGATGCGTCACTGTCTACTTGTCTAAGCCACTTCGCTTCCAAGTGGCCAAGTAAGGCCAAATCCATAGGCGTTAGTTTCTCGGGTTGGCGTGACACCCCCATTCACTTGTACGTATTCTGCTTGTCAGTCCGACGTGCCCCCCAGTGCTTTGTTGCTGTCTGATTTCGTCAGCCGTCACCTCGGCCCTGGATGGTTTGAAATGATGATTGATTTCACCAGCCGTTACCGATGTGCTGACTAGATTATTTTGGTGATTTTGCCTCCTAACATCAACTAATTGGTATCGTGAAAAGTCAAGTTTACAAACACCTGTTTTCGGTCATTTTCATCAATCATATGCAATGAAAAGGGTTTCATTAGACGATCGGGCTACGTGATCATTGCTCACAAGCGGGTGTGTTTGAGCGTTCAGATTTGATAATTCGGTCGTGCCTAATGTGTGGTCAATGGCGCAGTAGTCAACACGGTTGCCTCATGATTGAAGTGGCCGGAGTTCAAATCCGGGCCGTGGCAAGGATATGCACTACTGATGTGCTCGAATGAGAGCGAAACTCAAGTCTAGTACTTCTTTCCGAAAGAGGCTGGCTAGAAAGTCTCTTTGAATGCGAAGACCGCGATCAAATGTGAGTGATATTCAACCTGGAAATAGACCAAATCCGCGACCACTCATCAGTAATATAAAACGGGAATTTGGGCATACACAATGGTAGTAGTCATGGCAACTGCGGACGACTGTCTACTCAGATGGTGGTGGGTTTGTGTGTGTTTGTTAATGACTGCATCGGCCAACATCGTGGTCATTGACAATTAATCCGCTCTTCTTTTCAGAAACTTGATCTAGGGAAACTAGCCACAGATGTTGCGGAGGAAGCACGATTCAGAATTGCAAGCGTTTTACAACGACAACAGCCAGCCGTCTCGAACCTTACCAATGCAGAACAGAATGCTTTTGGTCTCATCAAGAAGGATCGGTCGATTCACATCACTAAGGCCGATAAAGGCAACATCACAGTGATTCTAAATCAAGATTATCAAAAGAAAGTGTTAGAGCATTTAACTACTGGGCCGTATGAAGAGATCAATGAGCAGAAGGCCAGCGCACTTCTGAATAAAGTCAAGGCACAGACTAGCAAGTTCCTCCGAGGTATCAAAGAAAAACTTGGACAGTCTGCATGGTTCATGCTCAATCCCAAGAGCAACCGTCCTTCACGTTTCTACGGCCTTCCAAAAGTGCATAAAACGGAAATACCCATAAGACCTATTGTTGACTACACCACCAGTCCAACTTACAAGCTGGCCAAGTTCATCAGCCGCATAATCAAACCGTTGCAGAACAAGTTGGTAAGCAACGTTAAAGACTCCTTCGATTTTGTTGACAAACTCGGACACGTGACATTAGGTTGTGATGAAACTTTTCTTAGTTTTGACGTGACCTCTCTTTACACCAGTGTACCAGTAAAGCATAGCATTGATGTTGTTAAACAGTTATTGGAAAGTGATGATTCTCTTGGTGCACGTACTAATTTATCACCTTCCGAAATTTTGTCCGGTCTTGAGCTTTGTCTGCACTCAACCCTGTTCACATTTAACAAAAAATTGTACAGGCAAACCGATGGTGTAGCTATGGGTTCCCCTGTTGCACCTGCAGTAGCCAACCTTTTCCTCGGATACCTGGAAACACAAGCTATGAGTGAATTTATCTGCCCTCCGCGAATTTGGTGGCGGTATGTAGATGACACATTCGTAGTCATGAAACAGACTGCTCGCGACCAATTCCTACAGTTTCT
>QNGE01000624.1:17641-32742 GCA_008508345.1 Paragonimus westermani
TGCCTGGCTTTTCATAGTCCAATGAGAACTTTGCTTTTCATCCTTATCTTCTCTGGGATGCACTAACCTGCACTCCTATACTGCAGCGCTTATTGTATTACACTTCAGAAATCTTTCTTCCTAGTTTAGGTCTCGTCATTGCAGTCTCCCTCTCTGTTTAGTTTCCGAGAGATAAGAGTTTCCTTTCCCTATTAGCCAACCAACTGGCTAACCAGCATTGGCCGGCTAGACAGAAAGGCCCCACTGGCACACCTCTCGGTCTTATTCCTTCGGGTTTACACTGGATATGTGGTGTGTGGGTGGAACTGCAATTGGTGCAGCGCAAGCCAATTGCAGTGATGGATAAGCGCAGGCGTCCTTTGGCTTCGGTCATTGTGACAGACTCCATCCGCCAACCCTGTTGTGTTTACATGAATCATTTGACGGATGTGTGATAGCATGTTCATCGGGTTACTGAGCAACTGAATTTCAGACGGTTTACGCATGTCCATTAAACAGTGTGGCAGATTTGTGACCTTAGATGAGACCTAACTGTGAAAATTCAGGGCTTTACGCATGGTCGGCCACGGGAAGTGGAGGGCCTGTATGGATTTTTTTTTGGGCGCACAGTTGTGGGTTGTAGTGTTTGATAGAGATAGCCTCTGCCATCGATAACACTCTCGCCCTGAAGACTCGAGAATGGACGCGAGACACTTTGTGAATGATTCTGTACGTTATGTCGAGCATGGTTTAATTATCCTTGTCGATCAGGTGCTATCCGATAACACTTGAGTTTGGTTTCATTGTCACTACATATCCATTTAGAAAGATGCTCACGTATCCTGACTGACCGTCGCGTAGTGGTTTTACCAACGTAACCGGCTTGAAAACAGCAGGTGAGAGAGTGAATACAGGATGACGAAAAAAATTAGGTGAACCATCTTTAAGATGTGACACCCATAACGGTCGGCTCTTAAGTGAGGCGATCATCCGCTCAGTATTGTTGGTCTTGGCCAATGTATTTGTGAGCCTGCGACTGATCTGTTCACTAGCTGCATGGCCTTTAAATGTCAAGCTGATGAAAATGGCTTTTTCAATATTGTTTCTATTGCTAACCGAGCATCAGTACATTTCATATTATTATCAATAAGTCTCTCTGGATACCCATTCTGACTCAGTATCTCTCAAATTCGTTATAGTTCGTTGTCTGTGACGTCTCTTGTGCACATTCTTTTTGCTCAATCGGTTAGACAGCTGAACAAATTTCGTTCTTGCTTCAATGGGACGAACCTTAGGCAGCTGGTGCAATGCTCCGTTCACGTTTTTTCATGTGAATGGATCACTGGAGGGAACGGTCCACTCTGCGGTGCAATAACACATAATGAAAAACAACCTGTCATCTTTCTTCTTCTCCAAAGTGAATTGTATATTTGAGTGTGCACGATTAAATGCCAGTGGAAGGCCCTGCGCATCAATGGAGTCTTTGCTCATATTGCATATGTCATCTACTCAGCGTGTATAGAACAGGAATTCGAAAATTGCGGGTCCTAACTGATTAGTTCCAATTTGGTCATAAATACGTCTACGAGCAACGGGCCTAGTGGGGGATCCCATGGCTACTTCTTCTTTCTGTCCATATATCTCACTACTGAACTGAAATTGGACGTTAAATGGACAAAAGAACAACAGTTCGTTCAAGTTTTTCATCGGAATACCAATTTCCATGTGCTTCTCTTCTATTTAATCACGTAAGTATTCTACTATTTCTTTAAGCTACATGTTTGTGAATAGTGACAAAACATCCAAGGAAATCATCTGGTACTTTTTATTGTTCAGCGAGTCGGCAGAGTCCACAAACTAGAATGTATTTTTCAGGTTAAATGCAGTTATTCTTCCTCTGCCTGGTTCAAGTATTTGAACTAGCCATCTGGCTAGACTGTGACAAGGTGAATTATTCATGTCAAGAATTGGGCGTTTTGGCAAAATTGTTATCTAACGAGTGGATAAGTATCAACCACTTTTTATTAAGCAAACAAGAGAGATCTCGTTGAATCGTTAGTAAACTTCTTATGTTATATCGCAGTCAGGGTTACGTGACTTTGTAGCCAGATACAAGTGAGGCGACCAAACTGATAACCACTAATATCACACATTCAAAGAATGAATCTCGTAAATCAAGCTGGTCAGTAGGTCATATGGTGCTGCCTTCCCGGGTTCAGACCGAACAGGAACTTCTTGATTAGTATGGTTAGATACCACCGCTCTACGATATCCCCATTTTGAACGATGAAGAAGTTGCGCAACGACAGAAAGAATTCGTCTAGCCATATTAGTGAGAAGTAGGTTAGAATGATGGTAAAGCCAATCTAGTGTTGAAGGGGAGCCAGTAGACGTAAGAGATACTGCGTTGAAGACCAACTAGTCATTATCCGTGGTTGACGGGTTTGTCCGATTAATTTTCATAATGAAACAATTCAACACCGCACTGGTGACTGAGAGTAACTGGGGCTCATAGGTCAAATGCACTACACCCACTGTTCTAGCCACAACCGTTGTTTGATGGTAAATGGGATTAATGTGTTCTGAACTGGCTTGGTCACACCTTCAAAACAACTGGAATTCTGCTCCAATTTACTTATCGATTTCTGAAACAAAATGTCCTAGCTCAACTCAAGATCTTCGTGAACAGTATGAAGGAAAGAATGGAGACGGTTACCACAGGCAGCGGGAGGGCTACTCGATATTAAACAAACTGCGATGTAGATAGCCCTTCTGAGCCTACCTAAAGAGGTCTCTCATTTTCGGTCTTATCTTGACTGTCCCTGTCTTGCCCTGGGCAATCTGACGTTATCCATTCCCCTATACATGACCTAACCAGAAAGCAAATGTCGTGTGATAAAGCCATTGAAATCTCACCCAGTTCCTCCTCCAAACAAACGGAGAATGACTGTACGAACCAGTTCCGGTTAACATACCCATCACTATCGTTAATTTTTCTCAGTCACTTAGACGCTAGTAATTCTTACCACAACGATCATTTGATCAGCTTTGTGAGTTCCGGAATTATAGAAGCTATGTTCATGTTTGACGTGGTTTTGTGTGTAACTAAGGAGTAGGTTACTTAGCCGACAAAATCCAATAAATTCTTTTCATTCCTGAACTCAACCTAACGTACTGAACGAGGCTTGCATGTATGCATACCTGTAATAATGCCTAATATCTCATCGATTGTACCACTACACGCAATGCTACGCTCTACTCGCGTGACGACGTGTGTGGTCAACTGGAATGTGAGACTTTCAGAACGATTTTCGTTGTAACTCGAACTAGACACGTGTACATTAAGGGTGATCCGCTTACCAATATTTAGACAAGGAGATCTGAAACTAGTGTAGTGAGAATAGACGGTCGCACCATACTACTCACACCACTATTCAGTAGCCGGATGGATCGAAATGATCGCGGGATAAATACGGGAGACATATGGGAAGGATCGTTGGAAGACAGAATGACAGTTAATGGCCGTCGCCACATGACGGAACTGAGAAATGGTGTCTAAAGCGACTGGAGCGTCCTCAGAAGAGTACGGTGTGCAAATGAGTGTTTTTGTTTCTAGTCCCGTTGAGAGGCTTAAGTAGTGTATTGGTTTCTCCAATAAAACAACCCTTTGTGTCGTTCGCCTTCCGGATTCACAACACTAGTTAATGCCCTGATTGGTGAATGCATATTATTTACTGTCCTCTGTGGGTTAACTGAACCATAAGCTACAATGTGCAAATCGATACTATTTGATAAATTCTGCCACGGCTTTTTATCTTCTGGGGTGTTTTCCCGGGAAGTTGCGAACAAGAAGTCCAAATTTGAAAGCTGAGAGTTTCCACTGCTGCTTTTTTGGCGAATTGATAAGGCATTAGGGTGTGTAGTTTTGCGGCTAATTAAAATTCAGTTCAATTCCGGACTACCCACACAGTGCTGGTAAGGTCATACGTTGTGAAGACGCTGAGTATCTGTGCGTTCGTGTTAAAACTGACGTACCATACCATCTTCGTCCGTCTTTCCACTGTTTCGTGAAGACCGTCGGAGTGAAATTCAGATTACCAGCCTCCGTGAAAAGTTTTGAAAACCCTACTCGAAAGTTTTCTGCTTCCATGTGCATTGTTTTAGACGTGTATTAGTTAGAGGATGAGCATTGGACGATATTTGAATGAGTCAAAACTTTAGTCGTTGCTGTGGCCAACATGAAAAACTGCTCGTGAAACAAAAAGAGAGGAAATTTGGTCCGGGGTTGTACAAATAACGCAAAATGCATTCATTCCTTAGTTAGAAGGTAGAGCACCAAAAGAGGAGCACAGTAAAACCTACCGGTTAAGTCTAGTGACACAAGTGGAGCTAACCTAGTTTAGAAATCAGCATCTAACAGGTGAATTTAAACAAAACCGGGCAGAAACGTAAACACAACAGTTTCATACTGGTCTTATTAATCTGATAAACTTACGTTGGAATGTAATCACTTCTTCTCTGGCAAACATAGAGACAAAAACGTACAACCATTTGTTCTTCACTTCACCTGCAAAAATTACGAACATAATTGAGGGATATACATACCAGATAGAGTAGGAATTAAGTCAAACAGCTTGGGATTCCTGCTTACCATATTCTCAATAAATGGACTGAGAAGAACAGGTTACGAACAAGTTATAATACTCAACATTTCAATCATCTCGGGAGGTATTCCTTAGGAGTGTTGTAACTGAAGCCACACCAGCAGGGGGACGGAAGTCACGTGAGGTTTATCGTGGTTAGGTCAACTCGCGTTGCGTCTTATCGGATTAGTTGAATTCTTTACCCATCAAATGGGAGTGGTATTGACATATGTAGAGTCTGGTTTCATTTGTCAGTCCACGCCACATTGCAGACAGAGGTTTACTATCACTGGGGTTAACGTGTGTGTTGGATGTAAATGGTGAGGGCTTCAAAACAACAACGCGCTGGATCGGAAGATGGACCCTTATGAAACACTCGAGCTTGATCAGTCCTTTAGAAGCATGGCAAGTTAGCCACGACAAATCCCACGTGACTTCTATTTCGATTGCAATACTCCTAAAGAAGGCCACTTGAGGTGGTTGAGACATTGAGTATTACAACTTGCTCGTAACGTGTTCTTCTCCGTCCATTTATCAAGATCATAGGTGGTTTTTTCTGTTTGGTTGCTTGAACCCCATGGACCGAATGCCTTCCCTGTAATAGTCGATAAATGTTTGAGGAACAAATCACAGACCCAACTACTGCGAGCGATATCGAAGTAGCTGCAGGGGATCGTCACTTCACAGGTTAAATACTGTAATAAAAAAAGCAGTTGAGCAATTGCACACGTATATGGGAAACAAATAATGCTGCTCAAACGGGGGTTACTCGTCGTGGATTGGAAGTATGACTAGAAAAACAGGAGCATGTAGACGGTGGTTTGGGGGAAGGAACTGGGCAAGTATTCACCGTTTCATTAGTGACGGACCCGTCGTCGCAGTATTATTGAATTCGTGGGGTACTGAACTCGATGACGCTGATGTTCTGTTGGCGACAGAAAGCAAATACAAATCAAATTACGTGGAACAGGCTTTATCAAAAATGGGGAGTTCGTTGAGGAAAGGGAAGTTATTACTGAAAATGGGACAGGGTGTAAAGGAGTGGGTCCACCGTACGTTGGACGTTTCATATTGCGTGTATGGCTGACCAACTCCTTAAGACTAAAGTGAAGCAAGAAAATTGCGTAACAAAAGATCAGACTTATCAAGAGGCAGTATAGCTCATACTTTTTAAAAAATTAGACAGTGCTGAACTTCGTCGATTTTAGACCACCTGAATGTAAAACTTCTCAGTTGTTGACACAACGGTTGACTGGTGCAACACACTTATCTCAAGGTGACCACTTACATGTCTATCAGACTTCCTATCCGAGTACTTTTGTCTCCTGGAATTGGTGTTAAGGCACCCACGCACTCGAAATCCTAGCTGGATTGGTAGTTCAATGAGCGTTTTGCGAAATTTCCACGGACAGGTGTATTGATACCCGCATCTAATTTTGTCTGTGTAAACAATGCACTTCTGATAATCACTGACATTGTTTTTTGTCCGCGGGATCTTAATGATACAACCAGTTCTGCACTCTGAAGTTCTATCACCAGTAGGTAACCCGTAGGTTCGTTTCACTTTTGCGCAGATTGTAACTTTATATTCTGGTCAAATGACACTCTGCTTGGGCTACATCCATCCAACTAACCAACCAACCGCGTAACGCAAACTGTCTGCAGTCTTGTATACTGGTCGTTTGGTAGGCGACCTAGCGGATACAACTTCAGTTCGCAACACTTTTATGGGCATGGTTCAGCCTTTCGATCTTCAGTCCACGGTTGGAAATTTTTGTAGGTCAGGCAGGTCGGTATGAAGAATTTTGCACTCCTCAACCTGGGACTAAGCCACATGAATAGAACAACACTGCCGACCAGGTTGTGAGAAAATACATTATTTTCTCTGCTTGTTTATTTGTCTCGTTATGCCTGGTAAATAACCGATTGTCATTTTTCACATACCGAATTGTGTCATAACACAACACACTGTGAATCTTGATGGATCATTTGAATAAAATTTCAGGTGACACATCACGATATGGACTCATCTCTCACACTCTTAGTCGCAAAAAATGTGACTAGAATGGAAAAGGAAGCAATGCATAAATGAAGTGTATTACTGAGGTGTATTACCGGTAAGTAATTTCGTAGAACTGATAGTGTAGAAAGGACCCAAGCGTAAAATCCAGGGTCTCGGCTAGATTCGAGTAAGCGACGGAAAATGCGTACCCAAAAATGTCAATTGGTAGAGTGCTTGCAGCGTTTCAGCATACTGCTTTTGACAATGGTTTGAGTCGAGGGGAAGCCAACATTTTTCGGAATCAGGTCTCCTTTGAACTAATACATATTACATTGGTTAAGTTGTAGCGATTACTCTTGGAACCCCGTCCCAAAACAGGACTAGATTGACATTTTTGATATTCACGTGTCATTTATCTTCCTATTTAATCGTTCTTGCTGTAACTGCTTACTCGATACTACGGGTTGATTCCCAACCCGAAGTGGAGAGGACGGACACCGCGGGTTATTGGGAACGAGTCGAACACTAGACTACAGGGACTCTGGATATATATGACATTCGTCACACATGACAGTTAGAAAAGAAAGTGAATCGGACACAACATATATGACAGTCGCAGCGTTAGAATGCACAAATGAAAATCAGTACAGTGAGCTGTCCAGATGTCACACCGCCGTCAAGTTGTTCTGTCGGTGGCCGCTAAACAGTCTAATCTGGCTTCAACATAGTTATTGGAATGAGCAAGGTGTGATCCAACATAGCCCAAGATAAACAGAATCAGATGGTTGACAGCATCCATTTCAGATTGGTCTGTGACGGTGACCGAACCTGAAGGAGGCCTGCGCATAATATAGCTGCACCACTTGTCGTTCCACTCACACCACATATCCAGCGTAAACCCGAAGGAATAAGATCAGGAGACGTGTGAGTGGAGGCCATTGTGATCCACCCGATCAAAGCTGGTTAGCCATGAGATATTTTAGTATGGTAGGTATGTAGCCCCCAGAAACAAAAAATGGAAACTCCGTTGATAAGATCTATGCTGGGAAGGAAGATATTGAAAGTGTAAGGCGAGAAGCAGTAGAGGTGTGTGTGATTGCACTCTGGAAAGGATCATGAAGAAAAACGGAAATTTAAAGTTTAGCGTGAAAGCAAAAAAAACATATGTCACACAATCCTCCACCGAAGTTGGAGAAAAGAAAAGAGAGAAGGTTATCATGGTCTAACTTTGTGAAAAGGAGAGCGGGTGGTCGTTGGTTGATACCAACGGAAAATTCACGTAACTAAAATAGCGTACTTATGTCTACCTTGCTGATCTCTTTGCTGACAGGGTACTAGGAGTAAGTACTAATCCGAAACGACCGTCGCATCCACGGCCAAATTCATTGCAACGCTGTATAGTCACGTCATTACGACCCGCGATACCTGTAGGCCCTTTGCGTGACGCACGCTCGAATTCGCGGCCGTTCAACTATCGCTCATTGAACCTTCGGATGCTGGTTTGGATCCTATTCTTCCAGAAGGTCCTCCCATGACCTATCCTCTACATCACAACCCGTAGGACTTACCCGGACAATATTCTGGTATCGTAGTTCCTGATTAACAGGCTTCCGTCTACTTGCTTTCACCTTATACACTTTATTGAGAAAGGAAGTTCGATGGTGGTGGGCATCTAAGGAACAATTGGCATTTGACGCTATGAAAATGGAGATAAGCCACTCTAACTTACTGGTTCATTACGACCCAAATAAACACATCTATTCGTTGTGACGCCTCCCCATGGGGTGTCGGGGATGTATTGAGTCACAAGATAGAGGATTCAACCGAGAAGCCAATTGCGTTTGCTTCTCAATTCAGCCCCAGGTGAAAAGAACTGTGTACAGTTAAACAATCTTTGCGGTGAAAACGTTTCACCATTATATTTGGGGAAGAACCTTCAGTAAACACACGGGCCATAAGCATCTGGTGACTCTCCTAGGCGAAACGAAAGGAACCAATCAGATGGCGTCGCCGCGAATGCAAAGTTAGTCACTTCTTCAATCAGCTTATTTTAACCAAATTTCTCATATTCCGGGAAAAGAAAATCAGGTGGCAGATGCTCTTTCAGTCGAGTGCCGCTGAGTGACACCCGGAAAATTTGTAAAAGCCTACTGAACTAATTCATTTGATGCAGTGCCTGAACAACCACCCCATTTCCAGCAAACAGATCAGTCGATGAACAGAACAGGGTTTCCATTTTTCCAGAGTTAAACGATTTGTTTCTCAGGGCTGGCCAACGAGTAGCAATGACCAACTAGCACCCTATTTCAGTCGCCGTACGGAACTTAACCTGGGGAAGGGGCTGCTTACTCTGGGATTCAAGAGCCATCATTCCGCCATAGTTTGGAAGAAGTATTCTCACTTATTTACACGACGGTCACTCAGGTATCAGTCGTATGAACGCCTTATCTAGAAATTACGTATGGTGGCCGAACCTCGACAAGGATGTAGAGGAATTGGTTCGTAGCTGTGAAACCTGCCAAACTACTCAAAGGAATGCTCCTCCTGTTCCACTGAGCCCCTAGAAATGGCCGGATAAACCTTAGTAGCGTGCTCACATAAACTATTTTGGCACAACAGGGAAAAAGATGTGTTTATTATTTATCGATGCTTATTCGAAGTGGATTGAAGTTTATCCAGTAACAAATGCTACATCAGAAATCACCGGTTCGTGTCTACGAAATTGTTTCAGCAGATTCGGTATTCCTCAGGCTATCGTATCTGACAATGGCACCAACTTTATCTGCAAGGAATTTCAGGAATTTGTAACAAACAATGGCTCATTAGGACTGTCTAACGTGAAGTGCAAACAGTTAAGAGTGGACTGAAGAAACAGTTTCCAGCACCGGTGAAAACAAAGCTGGAAAAATTCCTTTTCGCATATCGGACGACCCCAACTGAAACTACTGGAAGATCAGCCGAGCTGATGTTTAACCGAAAGTTAGGTATTCGTTTGAACTTACTTTTCCCAAATGCCCGTCTCAAAATTGAAGACAGACAGGAAAAAGCGAAAACACTGTACGACCGGAGATCATATGATCGCGATCTAAGTGTGCATGATCCGATCTATGTGAAACTACCTCATGAAGAAGGATGAAAACCCGGACAGATCAGAGCACAAAACAGCTAAACCACTGAAGTCTTCCTACCAGATGGCCGGATGATCACAAGGCACAAAGACCATGTGCGTCCTCGCTCCGTGTCCACCACACCAGAAGAATGAATCACGATTCCCTTATGGAAGAGAACCCGTAACCAGAACAACACCCGTGTGAAGAGGGCTGTCGCCGACCTTGTGGTGCGCGCAAACCAGAGGGACGTTTCCAAGCTGGTGAAACCAAGCTAATTTGGTGGGAGACGGACTGTGGCATCTGCGTCCACCGTTGTCCGCACGTCACATGTTTACCAGTGCACGCGTGTGTCCCTCCATCTCCCACCCCGGCCCCGAACGATCCAATCGTGATTGGTGACTGCTTTTTCTATGTCTCATAACTATTATGGTGTCATCCACTTGTGGTCGATAAAGCTACGCGCCATTGCTCTCACATGTTCTCGTTCTGCTCTGGACCGACTCCGTGTTTGGACTCGCAGTTTGACGTGGTTCTGAATTGTAACGTACACCTTGTAAACCGTTCGTCTCCCACCATTTTCCGGTTATGCACTGGCCAACAAATATGGTTGATCGTCTATGTGGCTTCAAACCTGTGCACGTCTGCTTAGCACATTGTTTGGGACCACCAACGAAGACCGGACACCCAAGATTGTTAATCGATATTGCGACGCAGAAACCGCACATTCAGTTGACAGTACGTCGAGGTTCCACAGCCGTGCAACAGCGTAGTCAGAACCAATGATCGTCGGACAAGCAGCTTTGTGATCATTTTAAGATGGCCGACACCAGCGCTAGTCTTCACCATACGAGATCGCAAACCGCGGTTCACGGTCAGACTTGTCAACGGGTAGCTACCTAAGTAGCAGAAGTTTCCGACGCTATTTATAAGATCTCCCTTGAAGCGGTTTATGGGCACAGGAGCGGCACCTTCGCCTGAAAACGGAAAAAGGAAGAATTTAAATGCGGCGATCGTCTATGCATACCAATGTTTCAGGCTGTCGAGTGGGAAACAGTTGGCACGCTTCGAAATGTAGATATTGAAATATGATACCTACGAAGTTTCAACGCTTCCACAAGTGGTAAGACAAGGGATGGGGCATAGAATAGAAAATGAACGAAAAAGAGTTACTGCTGATAGAAACGGCTACACTCAGGCAAAACCTCCCACTCTCTGCAGCCTCAGTGCATTTTTAAAACAGGTTGAAACAGCAGTTGACAGCACTCGTGAGGTCGAGTTGTTTTGTCAGGTGGAATGATAAACAAGGCAACCTCCATTGTTGTGACCTCTTCAAAAATAATTCAGTTCACGAATCGAATGATTACGCCTGAATTTTCGGAGAACAAGAAGAACAATTTCGACTAGCTCGAGTCTTATTTGTGGTTCAAGGTGTCAGCAAATTTATCCACATGTGGATTTCTATTTTGACTATTGGAAAGTGAGGACCGTAGTCAACCATGTGGTCAACGGCTTTCGTAGCTCCACAATGGAAAAAACAGTGCAACGCAACATGCATATCAGATGATGACAAAAATCTTGTCACTAACCACAGTACACACACCGCGTTGATCACTACGGTGACCGGAACCTAATCCAATTAGATACTTGGGATCAGAGGAGTAATACGACTAATGAACACGAGAATCGTAGATGTTTACACCGTCGTAAAGGTTCATTGCATGTTGCTCACAGCAAGACATTTTAGTCCTATTTCGACAATCTCGCTGTCGTACAAAATGAATCACAGCAACGATTATGTCACTCACTGCAGAAGGGGCACGGCGGTGAGCAGAAAACCTTTAAATCTGTACTGGTTTAATCGGTGTGTGTTTGTCAACATGGACATTATTTGCAATCGAAGTATGTGATCGTTTTGAAACTTCGTCCATGACAGAATACGTACGTGAGCGGATTCCTTGCTGATCGCCTGACTGCTGGGGAATTCAACTGCATTCCCCAGACTAAACCAAGAAAGCCAGTGTTTAATAACAGAAACCAACTATCCCTATTACAGACAATTGATCCAATGACCACCGACGACGTGCTGGAAAATTTATTCGACCTTGGTGAGTCGCATCAGCACCATGCGCGCAAGGAAACCGAACCCAATACCCGTGAATAAGCCGTATATTGTAGACTAGACGCTTATCCACTGGACCATGAGGTTGCGGCCACTGGGAGTACAGGAATGTCTGTGAGCTACTTCTCTCAATTGTTGCGCTCGCCTCACCGTGCTTGGGTCTGAGTCTACTCTGTATATGGTACTGATATACTCAGTAAAATCGAAGAAGCAGTTCACCATTGCGCTGGTGATTACTGGGACCAACTGTTTCCAAAAGCTTCCCTCAACTTTTTCTGAGGTTGTGTTTGGCTGTTACCTTATTTGCATGCCAAACAAAGCGGCTGATCGATTTCACCATGTGAAAATAGGAAGTATAACGGATAGGGAAAGAGGTCACTCCTATTCACTGACTGGCTGTATCTATTACGCGCAAGTAGGAAATGTTTGGATGGTTATAAAAGTAATCAGCATTATCGACTGTCCCGTAATAGAAACATTCCATCGTCTTACAATTATTCTTAATCTTCATTAGGATCCGTTGTTTTGTTTAGACCTATGACTCCACTTTAGTCCATATAAAGAGAGAGCTTTCGTTGTGCTTTGATGCCACTCAGAATGTAGATAACACAGGACAGGAGGTGTTTGGGGAATAGTTAGTGTTTTTTGATACCGAACTTCTTTAATAATAACTGTAAAGATGAAGACTATCAGTGTTTGAAAGCGCACTGACGACATTCAGTTGTTTTCATATCAAAAAGTGTGATAAAGTTTCCGATACATAAACCAATTATTAAAGCAGAGGCACATCAAAATGAAATCACATGTAAATCTAACGCCCCGATACAACACACTGATAACTGAAACCCGTACAAGGTTTGACCTTTCGGTATTTCTTGTATTTGTTGCAACTGGACTGCAAGCAAATTCTACGCATTGACAGGTTTACTTCACGGCAGTCGTCCAGTGAACACCAAGTTCACTACAGACATACATATCCAATTAAAACCGATTATTCGACCAACAGTGATTTATGCAGAGATCGCAAATTACGTGTTCATTGCACAATCCATCTGACCTTTCATTTAATCTGTTGGCTTTGACCTCCGTAAGCGTTTAGTCATAGGCATTACATACTACGCACGGATTCATTTGAAGTGGAGGAATAAAGATGACTTCAATAACAGCGGATGCACAAGTTTGATCAGGAGACATGAAGGTTGCTGCTTTTCGATGCACTTGCCACCATTTCACACTCAAGGCCCAAAATTCTGAAAACAGTTTTGGTAACCCAAAGTACATGCACAGGACTTACGGAAGTGGTGTACGCAAAACATGAAAAATAAACACAGCCGATGTCGTGCAACGTAACCATACTTCAAGTCTGTTTCAGTTATGCAGGATTTTGCGACTTGCTTACACTGGTACAACACGAACAGAAAAAACCCTGTGGTAAAACTTAGAACAGTTCGTTTCTTTAAAGAAACTACAGAAACCGATGGGGAGACATAAATCATGTTGATGTTCTCCTGAGTAACAGTTCGTACATTATGATCACATGGACGTACAACCAATTTTAAATATCGACACAAGGTTCGGTAAGACGAAAATCAGCGCTTGAAGTGTAAAACAGAGGGATATGAAAATGGAAGGCATTCGCAGCGTCAGCATGTTGAGGCTGAACGCACGCCGAGTACACAAGGCCTCAGTAAACTAGGAGATGCGTTTACAGTCCTCCGCAAAATCACAAGGTATAATTCACAGGCCTTTGTCCTCTTTGTATTGTCTGCTTTGGTATTAATGGTTCTGAGTGCCGTCCGCCTGCCTCTGTGTAAGCGTTATCATTTCTGTTTCCGTCCTCCTTGGGAACATGCTCCTTGACCTATCAATGGGTCTGCCGGTTTTTCCCTATCAGGTAGGTAATTTTTCAGCTACATGATTATACATATGTATATATATAAACAGGAGGATGCTACAGAAATAAGCTGTTTGTTCGTGGTGGGGGAGATTGATCGGACTCAAATTCGCTGTATTCCACATGGTTTCACAACGTTATAAGTCCTGCATATAACTGTTAGACGCTTCTTCGCCATTGCTAACTGGCTGTCAACAAGAGAAGATAATTCTAAGTACACTATCATCTTTGGTACCGCTGCTAAATGTATCCCATGGACAATGATACTGCTGAACATCATAATAAATTGCAAGAGCCATCCACAAACTTGCAGGGCATCTGTCAGCGTATTTAGTACTAGCGGAAGATAGTCCCTTGTGGATAGCCTCATGTGGTGGAAATCTCGATTTGCCGATTATCAAAACCCCGAAACAACAGAAGATCTGACCAGCGGTCGATCCAATTATCGCGTTAAAGATACAACAGGATTGGACGGACGGTCTCATTGTTGTGCCTTCCGTTATTCGCCAATTCATCTGTTCCGTATTCCACCAATTAATATACAGTTCATGATGTTGCACGTGCTAATGAGATCAGCCAATGACAGGCTGTGATTTCTCTAATACTGTTGTACATCAATAAATTCGGTGTCTCAATTCATGAATAACAATTGCTTACTGCTACCAGTACCAGGTCTTCTTATTACTTGCGTGGGAGGTTTCAACTCAAGTACGATTACTAGGGCTATTTGAAGTCCCTAATTCTGAGCATCACAAATTGGCGTCGCGAAATGGAACTGCCTGCAATTGAACAATTAAATTTTCATGCTGGCGCGAGTGGAATCGAGGAATGGGTCGAACGATTTGAACTGTGGTGCAGCATTCGTCGTGATGTGAACAAAGAAAACCAATAAGCTTTCTTCGTTACCGCTGGTGGTCGTGAATTGTATTCGTTACTGAAGAATCTGGCTTATTCGAATGTCCCAACCTCGTTGCCGTTCGACGAACTAAAGAAACTGTTGTTAAAGCACGTGCTTCCAGTCAATTTCCAGGCCACAGAACGGGCGAAGTTCAATTCATTAGTGCGTTCAACAAGCACGAGCTTCAGTGAGGTCGTTCTACAATTGCAAAAACAAGCTGCCCGTTGTAACTTCGGTGACAAGCTGGAGGAGCATCTACGTGATCGGTTGATTGCTGGCGTCAATGACATTGATCTTCAGCGTAGATTGCTGGTCAAACAAGACGTGACTTTCCAAGAGGCCCGAGACATCTGCGAGCAGAAGGATGACGTCAATGCCGCTACAGCTGATTCGAACGTGACATTATTTCAGAAGACCAAAGCGCATACTGCCACCCGAAGTCAACCAGTGAACAGG
>QNGE01000624.1:34556-78775 GCA_008508345.1 Paragonimus westermani
GATATGCGTGTTGCGTTGCACTGTTTTTTCCATTGTGGAGCTACGAAAGCCGTTGACCACATGGTTGACTACGGTCCTCACTTTCCAATAGTCAAAATAGAAATCCACATGTGGATAAATTTGCTGACACCTTGAACCACAAATAAGACTCGAGCTAGTCGAAATTGTTCTTCTTGTTCTCCGAAAATTCAGGCGTAATCATTCGATTCGTGAACTGAATTATTTTTGAAGAGGTCACAACAATGGAGGTTGCCTTGTTTATCATTCCACCTGACAAAACAACTCGACCTCACGAGTGCTGTCAACTGCTGTTTCAACCTGTTTTAAAAATGCACTGAGGCTGCAGAGAGTGGGAGGTTTTGCCTGAGTGTAGCCGTTTCTATCAGCAGTAACTCTTTTTCGTTCATTTTCTATTCTATGCCCCATCCCTTGTCTTACCACTTGTGGAAGCGTTGAAACTTCGTAGGTATCATATTTCAATATCTATATTTCGAAGCGTGCCAACTGTTTCCCACTCGACAGCTTGAAACTTGATTCATTCAGTTCTATATGAACATCGATGTGCATGGACGATCTACAAAAAGTGTGTGCTACACGCGCACGATTGTTGTTCAAGTGTGCATGAATTTCTTCCAGATTTGCTGGACCGAGAAACGTTTGTCAAACATTGGTCGATAATCCTGCTCAGAATGAGAAGGTCTTGCAAAATCATTCACGGCTGTTTGCTCCTTTGAAATCGAAATGGATCAGCTTTCGATGCGTACCGTGTTTTTATAAAGTACATTATCCTGAATAATGTGTTTAGTGATCACAATTCGGCCGAAACAGTTGTTACCACTAATCACCTATATGTTCCTATAAGTTTCACCAGATATCCGACTATGGGAACGGTAGATGTTGTAAGTAGTAGGTGTTAACCCTTTTGCAAGAGAGTTATGCCGTTTGTCGTAGACTCAATGGAGAAATGCCTGGACGTTTAACGAGCAGAAGCTTCTTAGATTTACCGACCACTGGAGTACGACGCACGATGATCAAAGGTCTGCGGCAGCCATTCTCCACTGCGTGTCGCTCCAGTCTTCGGATCTGAAGTCACCAAGACAATCCATTCCCTCGAACGATCTGTGCCCAGACCCGACAGCCATATCTCTGCCTACATCGCTTATTTTCGGTACCCCATCTTCAATCTCTTGCGTTTCAGAATAGATAGTCTTGCATCGGCAAACACTCCATTAAGAGGTGCGGTCCCATAGAGGACTGCATACGGTCCTACACATTAGTCATCTCACTGTCCTGGCCTCGCACCAAGGTCAGCAATCTGGCGGTTATTATCTTGAAGAAGAAGCAACACTGGCACAGCGTTCGGCTCTCTACAGCACACACAATGATGCCTGGTCGAGACCTTACTCAGCGAAGACCACTCCGTACTACGCAAAATCCGTCACTAGCATGGAAGCCCAAAATCACCGGATGGGATACCACTCATGAAAGTTCCCATGTACACCAGTCATGCCATCATCCATTCTGAGGAGTGCAGACGACACACATTGTACCTGCATTAATAATTCGTAAACTGAGGAACAAGAAACTCTCGACTATCCCAGAGCTCCATACGCTTACGGCCAACTCACTTCTTAAACCCGACATCTTCATATTCAAGGACGGTGCGGCCTTCGTTGCGGATGTGACTATTGGTAACCCGTACAGGCTGGAAGTCACAGTAAAATTGAAGGAGGATAAACAAAGTTCTCAAGGGATTTTTCAATGCAGCTCTTCTTTCCTTGTTTCCTAGAGCCGCCCTTTCCCAACATATTCCCCAAAATAGTCTCATTATACTTACTGATAGAGACTTCATATACCCATCACCACACGACTTCCTCCGGCAAACGAGTCGTTCAAAATGTGATATCCGAGCTACTTGTGTAGCGTCTGTTCAAGGCTACTATTGTGTAACATTTTGGACGCAATCCTCACTAAACCATACAAGCGATGACAACGTTAGAGGAAGCACCCAACCCAGGAAAAGTACAAACTATATACTGAAGATACAAACGACGGGGCCATTCTTAAGCGCATGGATGAATCGGCCGTTGGTCGGTCAGAACGCAGCCGAGGTCTTAGAGCTTGTGTGGGGCACATAGGCGACCATAGGGCGAGCACAACACCTTCGTCTTAGCTCACACAGTACACCAACACAAGAGCTCCCTTAATATGTTCACCCCAGACGCCGTGTATGCGTAGGGCACAACCACATGTATATTTTAACAAACTTTTACTACTGACACGCTGACTAAAATATGCACCAGATAATGCCTGATTCGCAGAGTCGAATCATATATCTCATTTACACAGGCGCATCATTTGGTGAATTGTTTAAATCTCAAATCTGCCAAATGTACTCTTTCCCTTAAAAAGAACTTGTTAATGTTATCCCGGGGAAAATTACATGAATTGCGTAGCAAAACGTCAATCAGCGTTATCCCATTCAATCTTACTAGTTTCTCTCATGCATGATAGTTGGTCCATATCTAGGTGTCTAGTGGAAACAACGCAGATATTGTTACGGTACACACTTAGTTACTGATTCACTTGACTCTCCTGGTTTAGTTCTCGATTCCCAGAAGAATAAAACACTGTGTCGCGGGTAGATTTGCGGATACTGGTAGCAGTAATTTCTCGAATTTCTACCCTGAATCGGTGTACATTGCACCACACTCCAAACGTCTGACAATAGATGTACAAAAATGTTCGTCCCATAATTTGACTTTCCTGTAAAATAGATTAAATCTTAAACTCAGATTGTATCACCTGCGAATTAAAAAAATTCACCCGGTAGATGGTGAACACTTTCTGGCAGACCGGTTAGTCTGCTGATAAATTCTTTTCGAGTCTCCTTGGATGTTGATTATGTCTCAGTTAGTAGGACTTCCGGTGCATCACTCAACGTCACAATTATTGCTGGAAATATGGAAGTATAAATTGATGATGTTTGTTTACTTTATACGTCAAGTTTCTCTTCGAAAGAATAAGCATTCTAAACATTATCGAAAACAGTCTGATTCGGGCCGGCTCACACGAAGTAAAATCAACGAGATGACTAGCTGTTATCGAAAAGTTAGATTCGTTAACCATGTAGTTGTCTTTCGAGCTTTTCTGCGTTTTATAACATTTTCATTGAGAACCGGTCGGATTTTTTCAGAACTCTTTTCTTTAAAAAAACGAGTGTTTCAAAAAGAAAAACAAACTTTGATGTGACTCCGCTTCTTCGCACATTTATGGGACTGTCTTTTAATCTAACGATTCACATCGAATATAACTGACAATGTTGATGACGTCATTGAAAATCGGATGCGGTTCAGCTTCATTCACATTTGCGTTCTTCCTTCCCCTTCAGACAGACTTTCCAGTCAGCCCTTTTCTGAGTGAAGCATTAGATTCGAGTTTCGCTCTTATCAGAACTAGTCACTATTACATATGCTTACCACGGCAGGGACTAGAATGTAGTTTCATCTTAACCTCTGTCATTATTGCCTAAGAGATAGATCAAGCAGAGAACTTCTTCTAATGTGAATGATACAGTTAAATACGGGTGGTGTTCAAATTGTAACAGTCCAAGTTATCAAATTTCATTCGCTTCGTACTTGACTCACTGGCATCGGTTGCGGAAAATTCCTGATCATGGGTTGTTGATCTGTGTTGAACAGAGCGATTCTGATTCTTCTAGATCTTTCACAGTGGTCTGAACACCGTCCACAGGAGATTGTGATGGAGAGTTCGCTCATGATTATTCAGTTAAGCTAACTGTAAGGTTACTGACATTCTGGTTAACATGCTCATCGCACAAATACGGGGCCAGAATGCAACTCCTGGTTAGAACGAGGATAAACACTGTCGAAGAGTTCTGATAAGAGCGACACTCGAGTCCAGTATTGCCTCTTGAAATGGACCAGCCAAACAGCCTGCCTGGACGTGATGTTGGCGATAAAGTGTGGATAGTGTTCCAGTTTCTAGCCTTTTCTTTATGAATGAGTTTTTGTAAAGACTCGTGTAGAAAACCCTGCTCAACTTATCACTATGGGTTATGTTGAAAACCATTTTGTTTTACTCCACAAGCCGTTCCTTACTCCGAACCACTTAAAAATGTGCAACCCACCTTATACAGGTCGTGTTGACACAAGAACTAATCTCACCAGGATGACACAGATAATAAGCGCAGGTTCCTTCCGTGTTCAATGTGAATCGGTGCTTTCATCTTGGTGATGGCAAGTCAAGACCTGCGGGCCTTCGAGTGAGTAGGTTCTCGCGTGAGCCTATCTGCGTTTTTCGATTGCGTTGGTGCACTCAGTACGTGGGTTGGTGGCACTGATAGCAAAAGTCTCCTGTCGCACTTTGAAGGATGACACGTGTGGGGTGCACGAACTTGCAATAGCCCGTCACCAAATTTAAAGAATGATTCATTAAGCGTTGAATCTTGTCCAGTGGAAGGACGCCAGTTAGTGTATGATAGAATACGGTTAAAAAAACAAAATAACTTCACTACCATCCTCATAAGTTAAATTTGACCGAAGAGACCCTGCAGTTTGGTACATCAGACTGAGTCTCATCGAGGCTGTCTTCACTTGGTAGACCTGAATAAGGCCTTATTGGTGCGTGGATTGCCGACCTGAGAGAAAGCAGAGACTTTATCCTAGAACTACAATTCAACTGTTTTCGAGGCTCTACAAGGCCTCGAATGAGGGTGCACTCATTACGCTGTTAAAAGACCTTAGCTTGTTTAATTGGATGAATAACCCAACTTTCACATTTCAGTTGCATACCAGAAACTAGCTAGGACTAACTATCAGACTCTGATGTTTTCAGTATGTTGCTAAATGAACGCAGTGTGTAAAACCGGAAATTATAACGAAATAACCTGCAACATATTCGCACTTTTCGGACTAAGCCACACCATCCACGCGAAAAACCGATTGTTTGCACAGTTGCCGCAGGAAGTCACAAAAATGTTGAATAAACAGGATCAAGCCTCTGCAGGACCTAGTTTAGTGCAAACATAACCTTTACAACCGTTGTGAGGCTTAAAATACACACACTAAAATATTGCCCACGAAAACTCCAATGTTGTTTCTACCTTGTCGGAACCGGTGAATACACATTAAAGTCTGTTACGCTAGTGACAGAATCACAGTATCACATGAACATCATTTACCTATAGGTCATCCAAATAGCACATAGGCTCCGATCGTAAAGAAGATCAACAATCCAATGAAAAGTAATGTTGGGGAGCACAACTGTCCTGTGTGCTCGGTGTGTAGCGACTGAACTTTGGCCGAAGCTCAGTCAGTAGGAAATAATCGAATATTAATGATTTCCATGTGTGGATTCAGATCCCTTGCCTATTGGCTAAATTGTTCTCCTAGAAAATAAACACAGTTGCACACAGAGAAGCTGATGTATAAACGTCGTTCTGCTTTGGTTGCAGCTGATCCGATGTAAAGATCACTCGTAAATATAAGTAGGTTCGTGGCTAGATAGCAGGATAAGTACATAAAAAGGGCAAAACAGTGTTGTTTTCACTAACGTAGTGATAAGCAAGGGAAGGATGTGCAACCTTTAACAAAAGCTTGTGCACTCTACATACACACTATGCAGTTGCAATATCTTGTCTCTTCAAGCGTCGTTGTTTACCGAATATCCGCCTATGGTATTCACTCTTTACACATGACTGCCCTCATGTGCTTCAAACATAATTTGCACACTCAGTTTCAGAAAACGGGATTTTATACCTGTTACATTTACCACCTCTGTGGTTGAAACTCTTTCATCATCGATTTTGAACTTATACACTCAGTTTATGTTATCACACCGCCAGACCCTTTCAGCCCGATATTTGGTGAAAAAGCTGATGCAGGAGTCAGGTGCCGAAATGTAAAGCGAACACCATCAAGACTGACCTCCTTCAATGTAGCGAGTCCCTCTAACCAGTGACTCTTGGGTGCACGTTATTTATGTCGTATCGCTCATGGTTACTGTGATACAATTTCTTTAGCACTTACTTCTATTCGCTTACCTTTCGTTATGCTCCTATTAGTGCCAGGTGTTAATAAAAATATGTCGAACTTTACATTAACCCTTGACCTAGCTCGTTTAAAGAAGTCTACACAGTTCAAAGTCGTATCATAGTTGTAACCATCACAACTGTAGCCAGACGGCCAATCGGTCTGATTTGTAAATGTCGACAACTACAGAACAGTAGTAAGTTTCAAAAAGAAGTATAACTCGGATTAGTTTGAATGTCATTTAACCTATCGCGTTATGTGGGCTGTTATGAACCGCGTGGATTGACAATTGATGAAAAATCATTAACGCCCGGCGTTCACGATAACCCGGCTTAGCTGCGACGGTTGCACTAACGATCTGCGTTATCACGGACTATACGATGACGCACGAACTACCGCAAATGAAGAAGACAGGAAGACAGGGAACCTTCAGACAAGGATATATTTGATCTCAACCAAACATGTACAAATACACTGGAAAACTCCACCGTATTTACAATGTTCAAGCGGAGTCTCATACAGTGATGGAGGCTTATACAATAGTGGAGGCTCATACGGTGGTGAAAAAGCATTTTTGGGTTAATTGTGGCATTATCCCATTTATCTTGTACCAGGCAAAATAATCAAATCGGCGTATACGTCTTTTTCAGAATAAAATCCATCTATAAAGAGTAAATTACACCAGCTTCAAAAAGTTTGGGCTAACAACCCAGTAAATTATAACACGACTCGTTCTACAATTGTGGACGAGGAAACAAAATCTGGGGTGCAAACCACTTCACGGGAATCTCAAATGGAAGGCTTACCCATGGGGCTTATCCAAATACAGGCCTCCTAACCAAGTCGCGTTAATGAGTGGCACAACGCGGCTGACAGCATCCGGCTCGGGTTAGACCATCACAATTACCAAAGACAAAGGACCTCTGCGTTTATCCATCACCGCAAGTGGTTTGCGTCGCACCACTTGCGGTTCCCCCTCACACACCACGTATCCGCTGTAAAGGCGGACTAAGAACATGTGTGTGTGTGTGAGAGAGAGAGGCCGTTATGTTCAGCCGGCCAACGTTGGTTAGCCATTTTATAGGCTAGCTCGAAAATGAAACCCCTATCTCTTGGGAATTAAACAGAAAGAGACTGCAATTGTAAGATCGACACTGGGAAGGAAATTATTGAAAATAGAACGCAAGAAGCATTTCATTATAGAAGTACATATTAGTGCACTCTGGTGAGGATGTGTAGTAAAATAAAAATGCAAGGTTTGACTTGAAGAAAACAGATAAAACATTCACCAGACGTTATACCAACAACGCTAAGGAAAAAAAGATAGAAGGCGAAAGACATCCAGGCTTCTGGAAAGGAGAGCGGGTGAGTTGCCAAACGAGGACAGTCGTTGGTTGATGTGAACAAGAAAGAAATGGGTATAGTGGATATAACCTACTTGACCCTAATGCACTCGATGTCTCTTGGCCGACGGTTTACTACGATAGCTTTGATAACCCACTAATCCCAAACGGCCAGCCCATTAGCGGCCGCACACATTGCAACGCCATCTATTCATACCACCACGACCTATGACACTGATCATTTCTTGCTTAACGCCTTCATTGTTCCACAAGTGTTGCTCATTGAACTTGCGGATGTCCGTCCGGACCATGTTTCCAGACTGTCCGATTTAACACTGAGTCTTCCCAACATCTAAAATCGGTGTTAAGACGCAAAAGACTTACCTGGATAGCATCCTGGTCACGCATCTTTTGACCACCAGGATTTCGCTTACCTGATTTCAATTGCCCATATAGAAGCCGTTCTAGGATGTAATCATCACCCATCCGACAAACATGACCTAGCCAACGAAGCTGATTCAGCATCAGTACGGCTTTCATCCATTCATGTCCGCTCGTCACGGTAGCTCAATGTTCGAAACCGTGCCTGATCACCGAATACCCAAGATGCGTCTTAGACACTGCAAATGGAAACGGCTCAGATAGCGCACGTTCCGTTGATACAATGTCCAAGTTACAATGTCGTACAGTAGTAGAGACACCATTGAGTGGTAAACACACAGCTTGGTGGCCATTTTCGGGCTTTGGTTCTTCCAGACACGTCTTTCAAAACGTCCTAAAGCAACACTAGCCTTTGTCATACAAGCTCGCAACTCGTTGTCCACGGACAGATCTGCGAACAAGTTGCTACCTAAGTAGCAAGAGTCTATTCAGCTATCGATAACATCTTTGATGCGAATTTAAGGCGCAGGTGCAGGAACAGTACCTCTACCTGAAGAAGGCTGAAAGAAGGAAAAGGCCTTATCTGTGTTGATATCCAGTCCGAACTTGGATGCTGTGGTCGCGAAAGGCGTGGTCAGTTGCTGTAGTTCATTCTCGCTGTGTGCGAACAGCGCGCTGTCATTTGCGAACAGGAACATTCACACGGTTGAAGTATTTTACCACGTTAAGCACCTAAACGTTGACTGTTCAATAGGTGCATATCCGTCCGGTACTTAACCTCAACGCCGAGTCCTGAAAAGCAAGTGTTAACGTGTCAGTCGTATGTAAACTAAATAGGGCTGAGGATAGGACACAGTCCTGTTTCACACCAGTGACAATGTCGAAAACATCGGAGATAGATTCACACGAATATACCTCAGGCTTCATATCCACAAGGAACATTACAATCAAACTGACGAACTTACCTAGACCTCCAAAGTTATCAATCATTGTCCACAAGGCCTCGCGTCTCATGGAATCAAACGCCCTGTTGAAGTTCACAAACAAGGCATATAGGGACTGGTTGAGTTACGGGCACTACTCCTGTAGCTATCAGGCAGCAAACATCAGGTCGATCGTACTGCGACCCGCCCGAAATCCACACTGCCACTGGGGAGTGTTAGCCTCAGACACGTCCGCATTCAGTCGGTTAATGAGGATTTTGTCAAGTACCTTGCCTGCGCAGAGCAGCAGACTGGTGCCCCAATAACCGTCGGCGCACTGCTTACTACCCTTGAATTTGAAAAAGGGTACGATAAGAGCATCCTTGAAATCTTGCGGCATCACCTCGTGCTCTCAGATGGAGTTAACCATCTGGAGCAGAGTGCGTTCCAATGCCGACGCGCCAATCCTCAGGATTCCACCTGGTAAGCCATCCTTGTCTGCAGCTTTTCTATTTGTGCAGTTGTCTGATGGCTCTCTGAACCTCTGGCAAATCCGGGGTGAAAGTAAGTGAAGATTTGATGATCTGTTGTGGCAAGCTGTTCACAGTCGCCAAGTGAATGGCAGCAGGACGGTTTAGTAGGCTACCCAAGTGTTTGTGCCAGTGTTTAACAGACTTTCATGACGTCCTCCAGTTGGGTGCGCGAACGGTCGGTGTCCACGTCAATCAATGCTTTGGTAAATTGGACGGGTGAACCGAATTCCGTCTTAAGCATCACCCATCAATCTTGCACAGCAGGACATTCAATGCTATCGCAGCCCATGACCACGCTACCGCCGACCGCCTTACCGTTTCGTCTAACCATCAGCAGCTACAATGAACAACGCGCGATGTGGCAGACGCCCTGTTGGAACACGAAGAATGTGACCCAACCACTGAAGACCGTGTATATTCATTACCACGGTTATCGGTCCCAAGTACTCACCTATGAACTGTTGCGTTGCTCACATAGTAAGCCTATATGAGCTGGTCAATTGTTAAAAAACTGGTCACGGTGGCCTGATGCTTTATTGGCGCACAGAGATCTTAAATTTCTCAGTCAGTTGTTTCCCTGGTCGCATATAGAATAGTCTATGTATATTCCTATATTCAAATTCCTTTTCCATATACCCTCAAACTCCCATGCTTGGCTTTTGCCACTAAGGTCTCCAGTTTTTCGCTCTGAGAAGAAGTTTCACCTTCATACTAACTTGCTGTCTGGCCAACCATCATCAGCCGGCTGGACTACGAATTACTGTGCTTACATAAATCCCGGTCTTTCCCTGTTAGGTGTCTGAGAATGGAACCACAAGCGGTGCAATACAAGCTACTTGCGGCGATTCTGTGTGCGGGCATCCTTTGACTCCGGTCACTGTGACAGGCTAATCCGGAAGAGGATGCCGTCAACCATGTGCACAGGTAACCCAGATTTCGGTAAGCTACTTTGGATCCAACCAGAACTCATTATTCTGATGAGCGACAGGTCACGAATCTAGCTTATTTCCTCGATATAACACTCCGAAAGCCAAATTTGAATACAATAGGGAACCGCAGGATACAATGAAAATGCAGTTTACAACAGCCTCTGGCTAGTCTATGTACTTTTGAATTATTACCCTAAGCTTCAAGACGCCTGAATAATAAATTACGATATGTATTCAGTTCATATATGCCTGTATGTAACGTGAAAACAAACGCGTTTCACAGAGGAAAAATGTACTTCATTCCGGCTCAAAATGATACTCATAGTCAAACCCATGGCAAACAGTGAGCAACATCTGAGATTGAGCACACAGCTTTGAAAGAAAAACACTACAATGAGCCCTCATCAGGTCAACAAGCGGTGGAGTAATACTAGCTTTGTGAAAGATTCTTGGCAAATGCAATGACGCGACGTGTCACGGTTGCTGACTATCATCTGCTATCGTGCTATCGAAAGAGAGCCAGATGCTGTCAGTCGGTGTACTGCGCATTACGTTAACCCATAACAGGTAAGTGAGGTTAATACTCAGGAAAATCCAGTCATTAACTACATTTTGTGGAACCAACACTCGAGTCAGGAATGAAAATCAATGTTTATCACGCAGAAGCTTCCCAACATAAGGAGGCAGGTTCGATGAGGCCATGTGTAAAACATCATCAAGATGAACAATGGATAACTTGTTCTTTGTGTATTTCACTTCTGAGAAATGTTGTTCACACAGTTGAGCACTAACAAACACGGATACCATCATTTCCTGTGACCCAATAATGTTGGTAAAACCTCAAATTCAAGAGGTATTCATGGAATTACAGTAACGTAAATCTATATGTGACCCATTCTAATTGAAGTATATCACCATAATGCGTTTCCAAGCGCTTCGGTAGGATATTTTTCAGTAAGGTTCCCACTTCAACGTCAAACGGAATGTCAAGCACTCCGAACGTGCAGGCGTGCGGACGGACATCAACGAAACCAGATACAAGCTTAGCTCTCAGGTTACATATTACACTCACAAACACTTCGGAGTGTGAAACAATTGGCTCCCTTCAGAATCTTGAAAAGGTTAGGACAGGGGGACGGGTAGATACAAGCATTTTTGTATTGACTCGTCAGTACGAAATTTACAGTAACATGGCTCGGCTTTCTGTGGCAGACAATCCACGGGGCTGATAGTCACTAAGCGGGCCAAGATAGGTCACTAAGTGCAGGGAAGGGTCAGGTTCATGAACATTTGTTTCTGAGAGGATTCACAACCATGAATCCTCCATGATGAACACAGAGAGCTGGCTTAAGGCGGTTGAGTGCGACCGCTTCGGCAAACCTAGGGAAACTTGAGTTGGAATGACGCAACAGGATTCCGAATGCACAAGCGGCGATTTCCCATTGAGACTTGCAAATCACTACGTCGTGTAGCCAGCTTGAGATACAGGATTACCTACGAATTTATGGACATTTTGGTCTTAGCTGAGCGCACACAGTGAAGTCGATACCCGTATCAATTCCTCTGGCTTTTGAGAAAGAACAAACTGACGGTGACCAACAGTAACCTTAGACGTATTGCGACTATCCATGTAGATACTGTGCAAATGCGATTGGTTGATTTGCGTGAAACGCATTATCGTCTTTTATCAACCGTCGAAAATTTGACATTGTGCAGTCGTATTGTATTCACACCATTCTCTAGGACAATCTATTATCAATCGTACTAAAAAGACCTGTGGAAATCAAGTACGAAGCATGCTGAAGAACTAATTCCAATAGACCCCAGTAAGGACACACTATTCTTCAGTACAGCTGAATTTGTTGCAACTGGAAGCGGTGGTATTGATAATTAAATACCATCGCACAAACCTAGTCGTATTTATATTGGAGCCCAATTTGAGAACCCTATCGAGCAATTATGTGGTCTCCAACCAACCAGTGCTGATAAACCTAGGCTGTTGAAAACTAAATTCACCGATATAGCTCATGGGTTTATCATGACTCCGATCAGCGGTCGATGTGCTATTACCAAGCAACACCTACAATCGTTAAGAGAGTTTAAGTAATACTTAAGCCGGAGAAGTGCTCTGGGACCGTTATTTCAGACAAAGGTGCCCATGCACAGATGTCAACATTGAATGACCAAACGAGGTTTCAACGAATAGACAGATTAGATGAGGCCACCGAAATAGACCACATAGGACATCTGTAACTGTACATACATAACTCACTTAAACCATGTGGATCGTCAACACTCCAGTTGTACGGCCTGCGTAAGTCTGAGACGCCGCCTCGGCCAATTTTGGCAGTGATAAACTCCCCATACCAGAAGTTGGCGCGCTGGCTAGTCGCTAATCTAACTCCACGGAAACAAAAGTTTCAGGCACATTCCATCAAAGACTCTCTCGAACTGAGCAGCGACTTGGATAAACTAAACCCTGCTAGTGAACTGATGTGCTCTGTAGACGTTCAGTCACTGCACAAACATCTCTCTACATGAAACGATTTATTATGTTTGTGAGCTAGTCGAAACGTCGTTTTCTCCAACACGCTTACCATCAAATAAATGGAGTAGCCATGGGAAGTTCACTGGGTCCTATCTTAGCAGACTACTTCATGTTAAGAATTGAGCAAACGAAGATGGCGAGCTTATCACACTACAAGCGTTACGTCGAAGACATTGATATTCGATCGATCAAAACATATACCCTGGTACAACGCTTAAATAATTGTCATCCTAACCTGAAGGTCACGTGTGAACTTGAGGCCAATAACTGTGTCATTTCCAGACACTTATGTCGCCGACTAGAAGAGCTGCCTACAGGAAAACCACGTAGTTCAGCCGATACTTAAAATTCAACAGTTTCTCACCAGTCCAGCATAAAAGAACACAAACAAATACGCTGTTCATAAGATCAAGACAAACCTGTACTCACGATAGTCTCGCAGAGGAACTTGATCACTTCTGTCTTATAATCTAACAGTTACCGTAAAAATTTCATAGAAAGGCAAAGCAGACGAAGAAGTACCGTCTGAAGAAGTGACCACTGTAGAAAAGAGGGTTTACATAGAGTTGTCCTTTAAGGGTGACCACGTCATGCGGCAAATAGCACAACGATTGAGAAATTCACCCGAACATCAATGCAACTGAATTCCTTGTACTCTCTCAGACCCAGAAGCTATCAGTGCCTTCAATCAAAGGAGACCAGACCATCGGTGCCATACCAGGTTGTGTTTAACAATTTACCTGTAACCGCGAAAAGCGTTACCCAGACAGAATCGAAAGATGTTTGAGACCCAGAGTGAAGTAACACTTGTCCAAATGGGTGTAAAATTCGGTTACCGGAGAACGGCAATGTTGCTGAAATACGTAAACAGCCGGTTTCATCAGTCGCTAAACACCTCCTGACCACTGGCCACGCTATGGATCCAGCCTGTGCATTCGGTATCCTGTTGCGTCATTCCAACTCAAGTTTCCCTAGGTTTGCCGAAGCGGTCGCACTCAACCGCCTTAAGCCAGCTCTCTGTGTTCATCATGGAGGATTCATGGTTGTGAATCCTCTCAGAAACAAATGTTCATGAACCTGACCCTTCCCTGCACTTAGTGACTATCAGCCCCTTGGATTGTTTGCTATAGAAAGCCGAGCCATGTTATTGTAAATTTCATACTGACGAGTCAGTACGAAATGCCCTCTGTTCTAGCTGGTTTGCTAAAACTTCGGAGTCTGTCAGTTTGGTCCTCTGGAATTTGTGGAAATCAGCACGGTTCAATTTCGCAAAATTGCTTGATTTTTAGGATAACGTACTGTCACGTACATTCGTTGATGTTATTTGAATGTGATACCAAACCAGCTGTACAAGTTACTGAGAGGCCAGTTGAGAATAGAAAATTACGAAGGACTTGCATCCTCGCCTTTAAGGAGTGACTTCTTTACCAAACAACTCGAACTCTTCCTAACACAGTACCTCGAATGGGCCAACGAACATTGCAGCAGTACGGAAGATCCCCACATCGTCTGTGCTTCTGACAGTAATGTATTCAAAACCAACATGGGTCAATGAGTATGACATTCCAAGTTGAGACAGCACGCTGATAAATATGGTATTTCATTTTCCGATAGCGGGCCGTAGGTGAGCGGAAATTACATTAGCAGATGGGAAAGTGCTTCAATTAGTTGCTGTGATATTTGCGTCTAGACTCCAAATAACTCCATGATGGGGATGCCGGATTTTGAGCCCGACTCTCAGTTACCAAGACTGCCCTTAATGGAGCATTCAGACCACTTCGCTTGACTTGACCTCGTTTCTAACATAGGCTCCTTGACCTTAGTTTCAACCGTCGCCTATGTTTTGTCAACGTGAACGTTTCGGAAACCACAGAGAAACTTACAGGAAACATACGTGTTCATCCGTTAATCAGAGGATGAGGACGACCTAGTGGTTCTGAGGGGAAGACTAATTCTGTCGCATCACGGGTGCACCTCACTGGGACTCTTAACATTCTGCTAAATGTTTATCAAATCACTGTCATCGAAGTGAATGCCCCTAAGATTAGTATTCGTTGAAGAGTCAGTTCACAACATTTGTTAGTGAATGGTACGTGGAAATTATCGGCACGACCAGTCTTTTGTGACGAAGTGTATTTCATCGGCAGAATCTCCCATGAACACACTCACGACGCCCTGCACAACAGTGTTACCCGATATGACATTGTCTACGGGGGCTCGTTAGAGAAACGAATCAGCCTTCTCGAAAGCAGAGTGCACACTTATACCTCGCAACAAACACCCGTTTTAAAGAACTAATCACCGGAAAGATGTTGGTCAGTTGTTCCACAAAGGGGACTTCGACAAGTGTACCAAGGACAAGATTACTGAGCACAAAACTGCGTCCCAAACCAATGCTGGTAAGTATGATCCCTAAGGCGCCCGACCAATGAGAGAAACTGGCAATTAGGCTGAAGTACACAGGGGTGGGATAAATCAAAGGGACGTACATATACAAGGCAGGATCCAAACTCTTTCACCCCATGTGTTTCCACTGATATAGCTGAACACGACGGATCTGTACATTATCAGATGTGGGTGCTAATTAGGAGTTGGGGTGGTCAAATACACAATATGCATATTGTGGTGGAAATCTCGATTCACCGCTTATCCCAACCACGACAAACGGCTAATCCAAATATCGCGGTAAATACACAGCATCGGGATTGGACGAACGGTCTGTGTTGTGCCTTCCGTTATTCGCCAATTCATCTGTTACGTATTCCACCAATTAACATACAGTTTATGACTTTGCATGTGCTAATAAGATCGGCCAATGACAGACGGTGATTTATTTAATACTTTTGTACACCCATAAATTCGACGTCTCAACTCATGAATTACAACTGCTTACTGCTACTGGTACAAGGTCTTCTTATTACTTGCGTGGGAGGTTTCAAGTACGATTTCTAGGGCTATTCGAAGTCCCTAATTCCGAGTGTCACAGATATGCACACTGGGATGCATTCATAGTGTAAGGTAATGTCGTGCGATAAACTGAGTTGTTCGCAGGTAGATGGTTTTAGTGACCACCAGCGACGTGATGAGCAGCTGCCTCGATCTATTTGAGTCCCACGGGTAACACGCACATCAGGGAACCGAGTCAATTTGTGAACGACTATCAGAGTGGTAGTTCAACCACTTCTTTATTTCGACCTCTGAAAACAGGCACTAACGGATAAGGCAGATAACCCAGTTACATGTACGAATAATAACGTTCGACTGTCCGAACGTACACAGACGCATCCGAATTGAAAGAGAATAGGGTTCACCAGCGATCGAAAGTTATCAACTTAAGAATGCGACGAAATCTCAAGCCATATTCTAATGTTGCTAATACCCCGCACCAATCAGCCAGAAGTGCAAGGCTCAGTATGAGCCATCAGTAGACAGGCAAGCGGAACAATTGTGATCACCTAACAGAACGTAATAAGCTCCCATAAAGAACTCAAAGATGGGCCATCAGATATCTATTTATAGGCGAACAATATCGACATAGATAAAGAGGCGCACCTCGGTAAAACTCAATACCAACTTGCAGGACTAAAAGTCACAATATTGGGCAACACCAACTCAACACGATGTTAATAAAATGTGCCAAACAATTCCCTGTATCATAGTAATCACCTTCGAATCGACATCTCCTGGTCAATGCCACCACCGACCGAAGGTGATGTGAGCCATAACGTCTTTACTATGAAAGAGGCTCTCAGGACCAGCAGTTTAGCGTATGAGCTTGATTTTTAAAGCGCAGATTACCGAATACTTCCAAACCGTTGCAGAGATCAGTACAATGCCTAGAGGAACGCGCAGGTAAAACCATACAGCCACACTATTTATGTTAGGATTCATAGCAGTTTTCAGAATACCACAAACTGGCGTTCGATGAACTTTTTTAAGACAAAGAATGGCAAAACAGCGGAAGGCATGAATTGGCAACGTATGGAAGTGGTCTCAAAACAGACTGAAAAAAGGCACGTAGACAAGGAGACTACGGGAAGGTCTGTTTAGAAAATCATATCAGTTGGGCCTGAAAGTATGACATTATGATTGTGGCCGATAACCAAGTCTGGTAGTGTTCGAAGTTAGCCGGTAATAAACTTGTTGAACATGCCGCAATGGAATTCTTCAATCAACAAAGCAATAGGAAAAAGTCAATAACTATAACGTTGAGAGTAAAATTGCAGGAAATACACAGATGCCCTTTAGTTAACAATAAGTCCACGGTCAGTGAGCTTCTGTCTGCTTCAGCCTCTCCCGAAGACGATCGCCATAGCTCAGCTGTGCTCGATTAGCGCGAGGATTGTTGTTAGACGTCGATGTATATGTAGTCAAATCTGTTGGAACGGACAAATTGTGTTGGCTCAGGTGAGCCGAATGTTCAGCACTATTAGAAGATACGTTCTTCACAAACACATTTTTATTTCCATACGATGGTGAAGTTGAGCGGGCTGGATCAAGAAAATTATCTTCCGGTTTTGCACCAGAATTTATAATCGGCGCCTCTTGGGAGTTCGTGTCACAGATTGAATTGTTTGGTGGCAAATGTGAATTAACATCAGAGGCAATACTTGATGTAGGAAAAGATTTTACTTCTACGGGCTTAAATGAAGTGAAGTCCCCCAGAACAACATAGAACTTGCTATGAGGAGTGTCCAGTTTGAGTAGCTGTTGTTGAACTATTCGGGAGAGTGTATGTAACGAATTATCGAAGAGGGCCACCATGCGCTTGAGTGTCGCGATATCACTTTGACCTTGCGTTCGGTTGCGATAGAGACGAGGTAACCAAAAACGAACAGCATGATGGCGTCTGACTGTGGGCTCCTGATTAGCCAAGCAAGCAGCCAACCAATGAACCAATCGACCAGATGGGAACAACTTCCACGGGGGTGCAAAGAACAAACATTTTGAACGTTTGTTCTCCAATACCAATTGATCAATAAGGCTGGTTAAAGATCTCAGAGAGGAGTAAACAAGCTGTATTCCATTAAAATCATGTACACAATCAATCCTAAATGACAGTGGTAAGATTGTTTGTGGATATCCACTCGTACAGTTTAATCTACTTTCAGCAAAAGATGAAATCTCATCATAATACCTCACGAGTTCTTCATCCAAATAACGAAAGTTTGTGTCATTGGCTACGGTACATAACAAAATAGCCAATATGACAGGTGATCTATCAACCGGTAATGGATTGGAATCTCCGACCGTCTTCCAGCGTTGCCATACGGCTAACGAAAACAAAAGACCAGACATAAACTTCAAATCCGACCCACAATCACCTAACAAAAGACCCAGATTCCTCGCCAAAAGCTCATCAGTACCATCCACCTCAGCTGTAATCAATAAAGGTTGTACGGGGATATGATAACGGATCAAGTCACTTCCATATCGAGTGTATTCAATAACATGAGGGCACAGGCCGACCAGTTTATCTCTGCGACCAAGTTGCGATTCCAGACCGAGAAGAATACGATAATGCATCAATCGTAGCGTAAGACAAGCATCCCACAGAGTAGATACTGTTTCCAGATTTTCAATGAGATTGGGCAGAATGACTCCCCCTCGAGTATAGAGCGCAACGAATATGTAGTCAAGTATTTGGGATTGATGAAATGCACGGACGAGGTTGTCGGGCCATCCAGCGGTGAAATCTATCGCCGTAAGCTGATCTACGTCAAACGGAAGATGGCCATCCCGAAGAACCGCGTGTATCACAGCCTTCCAGTTGCCATCTGACTGCATACCTGGAATACAGCGAGGAACGGAATCTAAACCTTCTTGTTTTAATGGAAGTTCTTTTGATAACGGTGATTCCAGCAGAAAAGACGCCAACCGTTTACCAATAATAGGGTTGGGGATATAATGTAACAGAGAATCTGTTAAATTGAGCAACATGAAATCTTTTTCCTCGGTCGAATAGCAATTCGCAATCTGGTCTATAGGCTTCAGAGATGCCGGTTGGAATTGATTCAACCAGAACAGTATCGTATCCCATCGGCGCGACTTGTAGTCCGTTCCTATTGCAATATTCATATGATTGATAATCGATTTTGGAATACGAATTCTTGGTAGGCTATCAGACCCCAGTAACAGGAAGACGATTGGACGATAAAACGAACAAACTTTATGAAGACTTGACTCTTCGGGGAGAAATTTGTGGACTGAAAGGGCGAAAGATTGGCGGGTACCTGGGTCCGAATGTCTGCTAATCTTATCGCTCACCGCAATCGGTATGAGACGGGCACATTGAAATGGGATAAAGGCGAAACCGGAATAATTTCGATCTCGCAACTCCGCGCTCAATAACAAGTATTCCACAGCCGAAGCCATCAATGGACACTGCATCCGGTTGGCGAGTGAAGCACAGCTAGGTTGCACGCCGTACGGAGAACGCAAGTGACTGACGTTAACGGCATCCAAGAGATCCACGATCACATATTGTGATAAAATGGGTGAAAACTCTGGGATCAGTTGGTTGGCCTCAAACTGCGCGAGACGCTTCAAACAGAATAACCGTTTTCTCATGCCATTCAGTTGATAAACCAACTGTTGTCCCTGAGAAAGTGAAAGGAAAATAGGTAAATTTCCTCATGAGCAGATCAATTTGTCGAAAACTATCACGTTGTGTCATATAATTCACAAAGTAGAGCCCGGACAAATACGATACAACTTCGGTCCTACTTCCCAACGTCTTATTAATCTGGATAAACCCTAACCAACTAACTAAGTAAGCAAGTATCTATATATTGACCTTTCTGATTACCTAACCCTCTCAATGTGTTTACGCAACTAATATGAAGGCGGGGTACATGGAGTATGAGGTATGGTTAGCACAAATGAATGTTAATGATTGTTGGCGTAGATGCTTCAGTTTCATAATGATCGTTTTCTACAGCTTATCTTAAGTGCCTACTCGAACCCGTAGGCTAGACGGTGGCCACTGTCTGCTTGCAGATTCTCATCCTAACATTACTGACTGCGTGCGCTTATGAAAAGTTTACTGCTCTATGCAGAAGATGGGCTAGTTTTTGAGTTATTCATTCTCTGGCCTTTTACTTCCGTTCGATTGCACTTGGAACTGACAAGTCGACCTTGTTTCTCATGTTTATGATAATGCGATCGTCAGCTTGTGAACTAATGTATCTCCATTAATCGTCCACCGGACACTTTTTAACACTGAAATGACAAACGCAGAGAACACGATCGTAAATCTTACCATCTCCGTCTGCCGTTTTCTTTGCTTCGCAGAGTCCCACTTCAAGCTATTCTGTACCGCCCATGAGTATGCAATGACGATAATTTTTGCTGCCTTCGGTAGTTTTCCATTTGCGAAATAAAGACACACTAACAGCTTTCCTCGTCCACAATCATATGATTTGAACAGCCAGTTGTCGCAAATAATACCAGGCAGCTGAGGGACAAACTATCGACCAGTTCAACTTAACCCGCTATACAAGTGATTGTTCGTACAGTTTATTCGCTGTCAATTTGTATTATTGTTTCGCACTGACAAAAAGTACTAGATTTGGGCGGATTCTCGTCATATGCTAGTCGCTAGAAAACGTCCCAATCACCCAAATTAAAACAAGATAAACATGCACCACTGGAATGGTTCATTTCTCTGCTTTTAAACAGCCACATGAACAGTATACGGAGCCTCTTGCACAAAGACCGCACAACCCAATCGTATTTAAATAACGTGGGGTCACCTACCACATATCGCCAGTTCTTCCAGGCACATTTAGTGTAGATGGCCAACATTTGCTTGGTGACTGTCAGCGAACAAGTGAAAAGGTGTGACTATTGGTGGGGCATATCTGTTCCTACGTGACAGCCTGTCTTTTGCTTTTCGCTTGCCGCATTTTGTGCGTTCTGACAGTATATTGTACTTATGGCAATCTTTTGTTGTCAAGCGCAAATATGTAGAAAGAACGGGGTGTTAGCGTGTCTGGGGCCGCGACCATGAGTGAAGGATGATCCCCTGGCCGCAGGATGGGGATGTCCGGAGCTTCCTGGAGGACTTCTAGGACGTGGTGGAGGCGGTCGGAATCAAGGCCGACCGGACGAAGCTGGCAGCCCTGCGGATGCTGCTCAAGGACAGGACGAAAACGATGCTGGATGTGGCGTGAAGGAACACAACGAAGTTGGGCTTCCGCGAAAGAGACGCTGGTCGCCGAGTTTGACTGCCTCGCCGACCGCCAAGAGGCAATAAGGCGACTTGAGGGCACTTGGCTTGGACCAGGAGGTGCTGCTCTTGTTTACGCCATGTCCCAACGGGCAGTTTTGTTAAGCGCACTGCCACATTTGAACCACCACAAAGAAAAACTCCTGCAGACAGTTTAGTACTTGGAGGGAATGCCACCAACAGTTCGGGGCGGGTGAGTAACAGGGTGCGAATGTGAAATTTTCGAGCTCCCGATGTACCTTCTTAGTTCAGCTGGTAAACCGCTTGCCACTTTGAGGCAAGCTGTCTGTCGCTGGTTCGAATCCCGCCGAAGCACAGACTTTTCACAATCGGGTCCTATCTAAACTCATAAGTCTGCCACACTACTCATCAGTAATACAACCTCTACGTTCAGCAGTGGTGTTGGTGGACCTCACCGTGAACTATTTGGGAAATGCTGCCGGGCAGTCAAATCATGGATCGTTTGGTGAATTCCATAAGAGACAGTGGGAGGCGTGGTTCCATTAGTGAGAAAACACAGAAACCCAGGTTGGACAAACTGAAGCAAACACACCAAGAGCAATGCCAACTTGTGACAATCACTTGCTGAATGAAGTGACTGGGTTGAACACAAAATCCCTATCGAGCCACATCAATTTCGGATATTCGAACCCCGAAGATCTCCAATACACTTGTTGTGTCCGCAAAAGACGCCTAGGCTGCGAGTTCGTTTAGTGCGTAAACTTCCGTACAGGTCATGTCAAAAACTAAACCACAAAACGCGCGAACTCATTTGCACGGCACACATGTACTCATATACATTGGGTGACAGTACGTTGGCATTCGCCTTGGTGAAAGTTCTTACACAGCACGTATACACCAATCCGATAGTCTCTTCTTGTCCGTCGCGTTTGGGGCTTATCTCCTTGTTCCTGAATGTCGCCTGTGAGTAATATACTACCTGTGAACAGTATACTATTTAACGAAAGTGTGTTATGCAACTTGCAGCCGGAAATTGAACAGGTGAAGGGCATGCTGGAGGAGGAAATCATCGAGGAGGCCGATAGCCCGTCTTGTTGCTGAGGAAACACAGTGGTAAATTTCGATTTTGTGTGGACTTCAGGCGGCTCAACGAGATTACGATCAGTAAAGTCGTAACAGTCCCGGCGATGACGGAGATTGTCAACAAGCCACAGAACGCCAGGGTGTTTACAGTGTTGGGCTTACGGTCCGGATATTGGCAGGTCCCAATCAAACAATCGGACCGAGATAAAACAGCGTTCACAGTGGGTGAAAAGCAATACTGCTTCAAGCGGATGCCGTTCGGACTCTCAGGCGCCCCCTTCACGTTCAGACGACTGATGCTGAAGGTGTTGGACGGAGTGAGCAACACTGTTGTCTATGGAGACGATATTGTCATTTACAGCATAAATGAGACAGAACATACAGTGCACGTTTCAGCAGTGCTGCAGAAGATCGAAAAAGCCGGCCTTCGGATCAATAGTTCAACGTCCCAACTGGCGAAACAAACGGTAGCACTTCTCTGTCACAAGGTCTGTCAGGGGGAGGTCCAGCCACTGCCCGAGAAACTGCTGACAATCGAGACTATTCCGGTGCCAACTTCGAAGAAGACGCTGAGACAGTTTCTCGGTAGCGTTGGGTTTTACAGCCGCTTCATCAAGAACTTCCATGACCTTGCGAGTCCTTTATACGAAATTCTAAGGAAAGATAACCAATTTCATTGGTCACAGAAAGCCAACCAAGCGTTCATCAAGACCCAACGATTGATGAGGAAAGGACAGCTGACCCTGAAATTGCCAGTGACTGGACAGAGCTTCATTGTCGCAACGGATGCGAGTGATGTAGGAACTGGAGCGGTACTGAAGCAGGAACACGGTGTTGTGGAATACGCCAGTCGGGCACTGAGTCTTGCTGAACGAAACTATCCAACGACAGAGGAGTGTTTGGCAATCGTATGGGCCTTGGAAAAACGGAGGCCGTACTTGTTTGCCCAAAGTTTCCATGTGGAGATCGACCACAAACTGCTGCAGTGGATTAAATCGGCGAAGGACCCCCGAGGAAGGCTGGCTCGTTGGGTGTTACGACTACAGGAGTACGACTTTACAATTCGCCATGTAGCTGGAAAGGAGAACTGTGTGCCCGATTCGCTTTTCGAACGCAACACCTGGATGAGGTCCACAAGGACGTGACCGGAGTTAACAGTATCGAACTGAAGAGTGACCCCGGAAAGTTACAAGCAGCACAGAGGATGGATGCGGCGATCCGGGTGATGATTGACCGACTCTTGTCGGGAGGACAACTGTTGGAAGACGGGGGAAATCCAGAATTGAAGGTTTTGAGAATTCACTGGTACGACTTGCGGTTGAATATTACCGGAATTTTGATGTGCCAACTGCGGGAGGGAATAAACGTTCCGGTCATACCGACGGAGTTGAGAGCGACAATTATGGAAGAATGTCATCAGCTGGCCCATACGGGATGTCATCGAACCTACGAAATACGGAAGTAAAGGGCATACTGGCCGAGAATGAAGAATGATGTTAACAACTATGTGCGAGCGTTCCAGCAGTGTCAGCCACTGAAGCGCACTAACCACCTCAGTCAGTATCCCATACAACCAATTTCGGTCAGTGAAGTTAAGGAATTATGGTCGGTGGATGTGATAGGCCTAATTCCAGTAACCACTTCCGGAAATCGGTACATCATAATCATAACAGGACATTTCACAAGATGGATCGAAGCTGACGCCATATCCGATCAGCGTGCAGGCAGTGTATGCTGGATTGCGATGAAACACATCATTGTGGATTATGGAATACCACGAAGAAGGTTGAATGACTAGGACCGGCGCATTGAAAGTGAGTAGTTTCAGACCTGATTAGGGCGTTTAGGAATCAAGAAAATTCGCACAACCCCATACCATACACAGTTTAACGGACAGACAGAATGAAACAACTGCACAATTGGTTGGCTGAGAAAGGAAGAAGCTGGGGGGAAACGCTAACATTAATTCTGTTTGCCCATCGATGTTTGCCAAAAAGAACAAAGTCGCCATTCAGCAAGTGTATAGGCGCGTGCCATGCTTGCCAGGCGATCAGATTGGTTTGTGGGGAGTCTGACGGATGAGCATGCGTGAATTAGCGGAAGATCGGCCAACCGAAACTTGACAAACGCACAAGAAGTTTCCAAGAGGGAGTCAACTGCAAATTTACCGGGTCGAGGTGGTGTGCTTCAACTTGGTTAGAAGGTTAAATATAGAGACCGTATGTGATGGTAGAACGTCGCGGCTCAGTGTATCTGATAAAGAATGAGTCAACTGCAAATTTACCGGGTCGAGGTGGTGTGTTTTAACTTGGTTAGAAGGTTAAATATAGAGACCGTATGTGATGGTAGAACGTCGCGGCTCAGTGTATCTGATAAAGAATGAGAAAAGTCAACATCGAGTGTACGGAAGCCAACTTTGTAAATGCTATGACACCCTAATTAGAAGAGAGTGCACATCAGGTGTGTCAACAGCACCGAAGCCGACACGCAGATCGTCGACAGAACGAAGAGAACCTGAACGACTTTTGTTGCAACTGGAGCAAGCTTTGTGGGGGAAGTGTAGTGAGGACGAGCGATGACTCTACACTATTCACAGTACAACAATTCAGTAGTGAGGCAGGAAGATGGGTTTTGAAATCAAAATAGCCGCAGGGAAAATACAAGCATTGGAGTGCAACATCGCATGAAATGGATCTTGGTACATAAAGGAACTGAACATTGGCGGCCATAGCAACCGTGACTTTCAGAGACCAGTGTCGTGCGCAGATGAGTGTTTTTGCTTGTAGTCATGTTGAAGCGCATAATCCATGTAACGGATTTCCGAAAAAAGAACCCTCGCGTCATCTGCGTTCTTGGCTCATAACACACGGAAGTGCCGAGGTTCTGCAGGGTTCACTAACCGCAGGAAGGTGATGGCTATTAATCAATAATGGCACTGCATACGTTGAACACAGAGAAGTAAGCATACGATATGATGGTTAGTTAGAGTAAGCTACGATGTTAAACAGGTTGCGTTACAGACAAAGTATCTCAGACAACAAATTATGGGTGCGACGAGGCAGGTGACTGTGCACCGTAACAAATGTGAACAATTTGCTTGCTCCGTTAATCTCGTAGCTTAACTAACTATCGTAAAACGGACTGCTACCTTAGTTTTTCGATCGACCTCATGTGTACTTACGACCGATTTCTAAGGCGCGGGCTGATTTACCTCGTTTAAGCAACAGTGACGTGTGACTGACCTTGAGACCCTGTCTTGTGGTGGATTTCCTTCAGCAAAGCTTGAACATGTTATCAAATCTTAGGCAGTTAACATAGGACAGCAACCAGTGCGAAAGAGGCACTACTATCAAAATACCTATCCGGGACGACAGACCAAAACAACAGTGGCGACTGCCCGACACAAACGAGAGGCATAATAGCGAAGGGTACAATATTGTTTCGAAAAATTCCTCTCAGTAAACGAATGGCGAAATCTATTAGAATGCGCGTGTGAAATGTAATTTAGGTATACTTCCAAAAGCAGTCACGAATTCACCTGTTGAATGATACATCGATACTAGGAGGACTGCAGCTGAATGAGTGTAAAAATCCTTTGCATAAGCCGATTGATCCATCTGATATGGTTGTGCCGGAAAGGATCGAAGACCCAATCGGCAGTCTTCGGAGTCAAACCAACACGTAAGCCCAATTGTCACGTTAACGTGGCAACAGAGGTTAGGACAACGAAACACGTTAGGGGTTTTCTCAGGATCTTCGTTAACGGCTATGTTGAACCTCGCGGCCAGACTGCATTGAGAATTGCACTGAGCCTTTAGATGGAAAAAAATCCACCCGATAGGATTCCGGTGAACGGCGGTTAATGCACCGTCAGAATTGGTACGCCGGTCCGAGTCTGTCAGTCAACAGAACTTCGTCATATCCACATATACTCCGACAGGCAAAAGTTTAAGTGTTCTTAGAACAACATCTTGCATTCGGATCCATGATTTTAACCACGCCCTCGGACACCACTGTATTTCGGTGCTTTGAACACACTATTTAGTTGTATCACGTCGAACAAAAAGCGGCTGGATGAAGGGTTCGCTGTTATTACGGAAGATGCCAGGAACGGTGATCGGTACGTGTCTCATGAACTCCAAATATCGATTTAAACATTTAAACAGTACAACACGCTGTGTGGAGTATGCTATACGCAAACCCAGCTACGGACGCAAACTGATCAAACCGTCATCGGTTATCGGTTAGACATAGTCGTTTACTTTGCGAGTGAATACCTTGACTAATACCATGTGACTATCTTTTTGTTATCGTTTTGTCGTTTGTTCACAGTTCATCCGTTGGTAAATGCGGTGACTAATGGGAACTTGGGTAGAGATTTTCGATGCGCTCGCCAAGCAGCACAGAGGTACTCCATGAAAGATGTACGCATCTTTGAACACACTCAGTGCACAACAGGAACCGGAAACAGACGTCAGTATTTTAAGGCTCGACTAGCACTTCAGGTCCCAGTGAGTCAGACTGTTACGAATCGGAACCACGTCAAACTGCTAGTCCAGACACGGAGTCGGTCCAGAGCAGAACGAGAACATGTGAGAGCAATGGCGCGTAGCTTTATCGACCACAAGTGGATGACACCATAATAGTTATGAGACGTAGATAAGATCACTGCTCACAAGCGAGAGTGGTTGAGCGTTCAGATTTGATAATTCGGTCGTGCCTAATGTGAGGTCAATGGCGCAGTGGTTAACACGGTTGCCTGATGATTGGAATGGCCGGAGTTCAAATCCCGACCGTGGCAAGGATATGCACTACTGATGAGCTCTAGTGAGAGCGAAACTCGAGTCTAGTGCTTCTTTTCGAAAGAGGCTGGCTGGAAAGTCTCTTTAAATGCGAAGACCGCGATCAAATGTGAGTGATGGTCAACTTGAAAATAAACCAAATCCCCGACTACTCATCAGTAGATGAGAAAAGCAGTCACCAATCACGACTGGATCGTTCGGGGCCGGGGTGGGAGATGGAGGGACACACGCGTGCACTGGTAAACATGTGACGTGCGGACAACGGTGGACGCAGATGCCACAGTCCGTCTCCCACCAAATTAGCTTGGTTTCACCAGCTTGGAAACGTCCCTCTGGTTTGCGCGCACCACAAGGTCGGCGACAGCCCTCTTCACACGGGTGTTGTTCTGGTTACGGGTTCTCTTCCATAAGGGAATCGTGATTCATTCTTCTGGTGTGGTGGACACGGAGCGAGGACGCACATGGTCTTTGTGCCTTGTGATCATCCGGCCATCTGGTAGGAAGACTTCAGTGGTTTAGCTGTTTTGTGCTCTGATCTGTCCGGGTTTTCATCCTTCTTCATGAGGTAGTTTCACATAGATCGGATCATGCACACTTAGATCGCGATCATATGATCTCCGGTCGTACAGTGTTTTCGCTTTTTCCTGTCTGTCTTCAATTTTGAGACGGGCATTTGGGAAAAGTAAGTTCAAACGAATACCTAACTTTCGGTTAAACATCAGCTCGGCTGATCTTCCAGTAGTTTCAGTTGGGGTCGTCCGATATGCGAAAAGGAATTTTTCCAGCTTTGTTTTCACCGGTGCTGGAAACTGTTTCTTCAGTCCACTCTTAACTGTTTGCACTTCACGTTAGACAGTCCTAATGAGCCATTGTTTGTTACAAATTCCTGAAATTCCTTGCAGATAAAGTTGGTGCCATTGTCAGATACGATAGCCTGAGGAATACCGAATCTGCTGAAACAATTTCGTAGACACGAACCGGTGATTTCTGATGTAGCATTTGTTACTGGATAAACTTCAATCCACTTCGAATAAGCATCGATAAATAATAAACACATCTTTTTCCCTGTTGTGCCAAAATAGTTTATGTGAGCACGCTACTAAGGTTTATCCGGCCATTTCTAGGGGCTCAGTGGAACAGGAGGAGCATTCCTTTGAGTAGTTTGGCAGGTTTCACAGCTACGAACCAATTCCTCTACATCCTTGTCGAGGTTCGGCCACCATACGTAATTTCTAGATAAGGCGTTCATACGACTGATACCTGAGTGACCGTCGTGTAAATAAGTGAGAATACTTCTTCCAAACTATGGCGGAATGATGGCTCTTGAATCCCAGAGTAAGCAGCCCCTTCCCCAGGTTAAGTTCCGTACGGCGACTGAAATAGGGTGCTAGTTGGTCATTGCTACTCGTTGGCCAGCCCTGAGAAACAAATCGTTTAACTCTGGAAAAATGGAAACCCTGTTCTGTTCATCGACTGATCTGTTTGCTGGAAATGGGGTGGTTGTTCAGGCACTGCATCAAATGAATTAGTTCAGTAGGCTTTTACAAATTTTCCGGGTGTCACTCAGCGGCACTCGACTGAAAGAGCATCTGCCACCTGATTTTCTTTTCCCGGAATATGAGAAATTTGGTTAAAATAAGCTGATTGAAGAAGTGACTAACTTTGCATTCGCGGCGACGCCATCTGATTGGTTCCTTTCGTTTCGCCTAGGAGAGTCACCAGATGCTTATGGCCCGTGTGTTTACTGAAGGTTCTTCCCCAAATGTAATGGTGAAACGTTTTCACCGCAAAGATTGTTTAACTGTACACAGTTCTTTTCACCTGGGGCTGAATTGAGAAGCAAACGCAATTGGCTTCTCGGTTGAATCCTCTATCTTGTGACTCAATACATCCCCGACACCCCATGGGGAGGCGTCACAACGAATAGATGTGTTTATTTGGGTCGTAATGAACCAGTAAGTTAGAGTGGCTTATCTCCATTTTCATAGCGTCAAATGCCAATTGTTCCTTAGATGCCCACCACCATCGAACTTCCTTTCTCAATAAAGTGTATAAGGTGAAAGCAAGTAGACGGAAGCCTGTTAATCAGGAACTACGATACCAGAATATTGTCCGGGTAAGTCCTACGGGTTGTGATGTAGAGGATAGGTCATGGGAGGACCTTCTGGAAGAATAGGATCCAAACCAGCATCCGAAGGTTCAATGAGCCTCCAATGGCCTCCAGTCCCCCAATGATGCTGAACTCTGTACACGCCTGCTCAATCGGATCCAACAAGACGAGTCAGTTACCCTTCAGGATCTCACCACTGAAGGCCATCGACTGCTCAATCTGAAACACGACTGTCTTGTTCCAGAATGCTGCTCAGTCCACAACCTCTGTCAACACAGTTTCATATCCAAGGCAACAACAACAACTCTCCCCCACGAGCCGCCCAGTAAACTCTACCTCCAAAAAGTCTCCGCCCTTCTTATGCTGGCACTGCGGCGCATGGCACTACACGCGTCACTGCCCCTTCAAGCAACACCGCTGTCAGCGCTGCAAAAAGGTGGGCCACAAAGACGGTTGTTGTCAATCACATACGCCGGGCAGTCAACGCACAACTAAGAAGCGGCCACGCCCACCTCACTCCAAACCAAGTATCAGGTCCAACAGCTTACTTACCTCTTTCAAAGTCGAAGTCGNCTTGCGTTCAGATTATTCGTATCGTTTGCGATATCGTTGCGTGTCATTCGCGATCGAGGTGCTGCTCGCGGTCTCTCCTGTCCGTTCTTGCTTTCCTCTCTCAGAGGGTCGTAACGATTATGAAGGTGTGTCCACAAGTGGATACGGCCTCTGACAGTACACTTATCTTAGAGAAAACATGGAGTTGTTTACACAGACTAGCATACGTGCAGATGTTGAGCCAGGGGGTCTAGACGGAGTCTCAGGAAAATCCCCCTCTATGAAATAAACGACTGGGAAGTATCGGAAGCTACCGCTGCTCCAACAAATCACCAAATTCTCCTCACGCTCTACTTTCTACCCTAGTTCCAATCTTAGTTTCTTCATGTAAAGACAATTGGTTAAAGAATGGCGATAGACAAGTCAGCAAGTTGGTCTGGCGAATAGTCCATCGAGCTTGGTAATGAATAGTTGCTGGCCAAAGAAGGTGAGTTCGTTAACACTTCCGGAAGGGACTTGTAATGACTCGATAGAGAAAACATCTTAGATGTGCTATACCCTCATACGGATGACTGTGATCAACAAATGAAGCTGGACGAAGCTTTCCGAATCATTTGAAAAGTCGACAAAGTTCATTCCAGATCGAGTGAACTGTGACCTTTACCAACGGCAAAGGTCAGTATCGTCAGACTCCGCACTCTACCTATGAACGTGCAAGAGCAGTTCATGCCAATCGTCAAGATACCACACAAAACCCGATCAAATGGGAAGGAAATGACACTGATAGCCATAACAGTAACATGCACCATTCTCCCGTATACACCAACGACATCAAACATGTTCAGTAGGCTGTATTCCGTCACATTCTGTTAGACATCACTTGATCTACGTGACTTACATGGAGTATATTATGTAAACCGGATATAAACGATGTAACTATGAATGCCTCCATTGGGAAAGGCAGATGTTATCAAAGTTAGCTTCCCGTGAGTGTAAAATCATCTGGAATCCAGACCATGGAAGCTACAGGGGAGTCCCATATTGATGGAGAAAATGGATTTCGAGTACTAAGTTAGTCGAAAAAGGTTGAGTGTGGTTGAGTGTCGTGACAAATAAGGCCTATTAGTGTTCGGCGGTTTAAGAGGGATAAACGATGAACTGTTTCCATACAAAGAGAGGCACTAGTATGTTAATGTGGACAATTAACTTCAACTGATTCCCGACGATGAACCAATTACCGTGGTTCAATATTGTTGTTCTGTTAATTTAAACTGTGGTATAGAAGCTGATGTGTGGTACCCAGAGATAGCAAGAACAGCAGCAGAAACGGTGGACATGATACACGAAACGAAATGTTTGGCCACCAGAGGTCGGGTAGTGTAGAAAAGTAAGCCGGTAATTCGGTTCAACAAGCGTGATGGCCATGTGTACCTAGTGGAGATAAAAAAAACATGACCGAACTGAGGTAAAACGAAGCCAGTTCAGCTCTAGGAAGTTATTCAGAGGAAAGTTGCTAAGGGGTAACTCCACGCCATAAATACCAACGGGTTCATCAATGTTCTGACAAATATGGGAATAACATCCTATCACTTTTCAAATGCTTCCTATCAGGTACGGTTGAAATGGTATGTTGATCGTGATCTGAATTCCGGCAATTGGGGACAGCTTCTCGCGCGGAAGTTTAAGTGATAAAAGGTGTATAAATCCGCATTCTTAGCATTAAAAAATGGGTGGAAGCAGCAGAAGTCGTCGACTGCAGTGTAAAGCGTTACTGGAAAAGGATCGAACAAACAAGTCCTTAAGATGACAAACTGATTTTAATTACGTTCGGTCAGTTGTTGATGACCATAACAAGGAGAGAGGATTTCCACGAAGGACTGACTTCTAACCCTGATTTCGACAGGGTTTCCACTTAGGCTGACGACGTGATTGGCTCCAACTTTATTTCGATTCATAAAGCAGAGGTAACCGAGCCGGACTTGCAGGTAAACTTTGTACCGAGGCCTGTATTCACAACAACATCGATTTAAGAAGGCAGTGAAGATAACTGACCTAACCCAATTCAAATGATGTTCACACAACCGGTGGCCTAGTGGATGACAGTTTACCCCTGAACAAGTGGGCTGCCGACTCAAATTTCGTCGTTCAGAGATGGTATTTTCAAAAGGCAATTAGAACGACAACCGAACACAACCATTTCTTAGCTCGATTTTGCGTAAAACGGCGAATGACGCCACCGTTTGCCTCATTGCTCGAGGAACCAGAATGACCGAGTTATGCCTTCTGTAAATTAGGATTTATCAGGCATCTGCGAGGAATGCTACCCGTGAAGACTAATGTAATTCGCCACTCAGGTCTGTGAACAGACCTTGATATGCTCCTAAGCTCAAATTGTCACTTTGAATTGTCACTTCGAAAGATTGGTAGCATTCTGAACCGCTAAGCGCACACTCAAAGTAAACCATCAAAGTAGTCACATCACGAACAAATGCATCATACAATTCACTGAGTTGCTAACAATCAAAAACACTAGTCAGTCTTTGCGTGTTCATACAGAGATCGTATTGGGGTTCCAGTTGCCCTGAACGTTCACAAGATGCTATGCAAGATTCGTAAACGAGAACTATTTGGAGGTGCGCGTTCGTCACCACATTGCCTGAATTCCACTGTACCTGTTTTGTTATGGCTAGTAGTATTTAGGGCCGTTTAAGAGCATCAGGCACATCTCAGTGCACCTGAACGGACATTGACGTCTCAGGTTGCGGCTTTTCACAACACCACAAGCCAGAAAAAGATAACGCTGATATGTTTGGTGCCTTCTATCGTAGGAAGATAAACACGCCACTTAAAATGTGACTCCTAGTTGGACGTGTGAAATATTACCGATCAAAGGCCACATAACTTCAACAAATTTCGAATGGCACAGAATATTCAACATAACGTGCCATCAGGTGGCCAATAAGAGCCACGTAACAACTTAAACCTTGTTAAAATCGGGTCCGGCTGGTGGGAGGCAAACATGATTACTCACACCGTTGAACAAAAAGGGTTTAAGTGGCGTGGATCAGACAAGGCATGTGCATAGTCCTCGTTATGCATTCACTAAGCTTTTGCGTAAGTGCACTCGTTTTCCGATATCGATCGACTACGTGATCCTTCTTCGACTTGTCAACTGCTACATAATCTGCAGCCGTGCACCACAAAATTCAGGAAACGTTACACCCTAGGACGGCGAAAGCAATCGACATCACCCCAATCTCGTTAGTACGACTGAGCAGAGATTATGAATGATGAGAAAGGACACCTGGATAATGAAAAGGTAGTTAAGCATGCGTGCGTTGAGATTGTTAATTTGAGAAAAGTCGTAAGAACCACATTTGATTGTTTTGTCAAAATACCTGTAAGGAACTAGTTGGCATGAAAGGTAACTTGGCCGAGTAATCAAAATGTTTTTGTGATGCCTTGCAATTCATCAAAAGTTCTACAAGTTGACATATTTTAGTCTGGATACGTAAAATTAGATCGACGAGTTTATTACAAAAAATTTAAGGATCTGAAGGTCCGAACGAAAAAAGCGTATATCCGCAGACTTCGGGATGGCATACGAGATTAACATGGGTATGCAGGAAAAAACACCGAGTTTAACGAAGGGAAAAACAGGGGGAAATGTTCAACAACAATGAACATCGTATCAGCAATCGGCAGAATGTTCATAATCACAGGACACAAAATACTCAGAGAAAGTAAACGGCTGAGCTTACCCTTCTCTCAGTACCTGCACTAAAAATAAACAGCGGATCGATTGCACATTTTTGGAAGCTTTTAAGAACTTCGTTCCATAAAACAGCCATTGAAAGAGGCTCACCGCCCCAGAGGTAGGATGTAAGCCCGAGGAGTTTGTAGTACGCAACAAAGTTCTCTCCATCGACAACAACCGGACTGGATTTGAAAAGTAAAGGTTCAAAATGTGTACAATTCTGACATAATATAGACTCGATCCCAGTAACTGGCATTCCGAAAACAGGCCTTCGTTAAGCGTCCTAGAGGAATGCAAAAAATGAAATATCTTGTGCGATAAATCAAAAACGTTTTACTCACCAGATCAACATCAAGAATAAACACTTTTATGGAAAAACTAGCAGGTTTGATTACATTCCCATATTAGTTTTTGGTCCCAGTCAGATGGCGGCTAATCGAACTCAGCGGCGTGAACGTTGTCGTTGTTTGGTCGAGTTGTCTGTGAAGTGAATGCGCTGAATGACGCGGGGCAGTGATAACCGTAGGGTAATGGTACCTTAATTTCACTGGTAACTCGGTTGCTTGTCTGCAAGGTGTCGGCATCTTGGTGCTGAATGTTTGAAAACAGACAGCTACTTTTAGCACTTAGCACCTTTCTCTGTTCCCTCTCTCCTCTTTTCTTTCCCTGTACAGAGTTTCCTTTTTTCTTCACAGTTGTGTGGCAGTTAAGCATCAGTAGGAACCACAGGCGTGTTACTGTGATGAAACAAACAATGGAGGCTTGGCAACCAAAAGAATTAACAACCATGTGGATACTGTTTTACCACTAACCGCGACACACTGCATGGTCCCAGAGCATCTCCAATCGGTTGTGTGAATGGTGGTAACCTCAGAGACCTGAGAGGTTGCACCTACCAACGTTGATCAACGAGGCGGCCAAGTTCTTCATAGCCAGAGACCACGCAACCACCTGGTCGCGTTGCAGCTCCCTCCAACCATCAGCAACCACTTTGAACAATACGCGAAACGACAAACGTTCCGTCGGCATACGCAGCACATGGTCCAACTAGCAAAGATTGTACAGTTTCATTATCTCGGTTATAGGTCCCGAACCTGCACAGTTCCAAAATACGCATTAACGCACTGTCGAGTTGTTCACAGTCAGCCCAGTGGAGATGTGATAATTGACAGAGACAACGGTGGCCGTACACCGACGGTCCATACGTATCTTCAGCACGAATCAGACACGTCCTGGAACTAGGATGCAAAATTGAACGCACGTACACATTAAAACCCCTGCCTTCAACTAACCAGATGAAGTCTTCGCGACACGAAAAATGACGAGGACTAGCGAAGGCATTGCGTGCTCTTGCTGTTCTTGTGAACACCTCGTCAGTGATACTACAGGCTGACAAGACGACACCACCTAGATAGGTGAAACGATGGACATCGACCAGGAGCCTGCCAACAACAACAAAGACAGTTAGTGCCAGCTCAATTTCGTGACAAGACTGCACTTTGGAGGTGCAAAGTGCATATCACACAGACAAGTCGTATCAGTTAAGCGATTCGTGATGGTCTGCATGCTCCCTGCAAAAGAACTAAGTAAAGCAATGTCGTCCATATACGCAATAACAATCAGCCTGCTGCCTGGGAGAACCCCTGAACACTCCGGCCAGAGTATCGTCCGCCAAACACTTGAAAAGGGCACGGGAAATCAAACAACGCTATCGAATGTCATTCGACGTGGTGAACGCTCGAGATAAATGCTCACAAACACACATTCTGTACTCAAAGCAGATATGCAACGACTTCAACAAACTGACATATCTTACTGGAGAGAGCTTCAGAGGGCATATCGGGCAACCAAATCAACAACCTCTAGGTTCAGATGTATCGTTACCGTAGACCGAGGAAAGGAGTGTTGGTGCTCTAGTTCCCGTCGCAAGGTGAAGATGTGATCGATCTATCTGAGAACGAGCCGGAAACCTGCCTGGTTTACTCTTATTAAATCCTCTGTGCATCAGAAGCCGCCACATCGAGACCGGTGAACATCTAGGACACAGCGAGAATAAATCCAACACCTTTCCGGTTGTCACGTGAAAGGTTGACATCTATCCTGAAGCTTGCATTGGCTGTCGATAATTACGAATCACGGGGTGCCTCTAGTCCGTTATATGGGGCGAATGAGCGTGACCAGTTCGGAAATAATCCCTTGTACCCATTCTCAGGAACACTGAAAGTAGGAAGTTCTAGGTCTGAAGTTTCAATAACGTGGGCTTCAGAGCCATCTCTGTTTGCGATGGAGGACCGTCGAAAATGTTATAAACAAACAGTATCAACGAGCATGTTCAAATCGCGCAAACCGTGTCACGAAGTGTTCAGTCAATCTCGCAAATGGGCGCAAAACTAGTATCATCGTCATCATCAGACAGTAATACATTACTGGTACGCACTGCTGCTCAGCTGCGATACTGTCATGAACAGGACAAAAATCAGTCATGATAAAAAAACGGAGGGGAGGGGAGATGACTGCGGAAAACAAATGACCACAACCCAACTTTTAACACCAAGGCGCACACACCTTGCAAGCAAAAAAACGAGCAACAGGTGAACGTAGTGCGTCAGCAATACTTTCCTAAAGCTTCTTCTGCCTCGTGTTAATAAGCGAACTCGCTTCACAGGCAAGTCATACAAACAACGATCCCATTCACGCCACTAAACAAGAGTAGCCACTGTTTCCAGGCAAACACTCTGTGAGTCGTGAGGAACCCGACCCTGGAAACAGACCTGACTTAGCCAACCCCTTGATGAATGGCACCATTTCTATACCTTCCACTTTAAGCCAGTCTGCCCCGTATCGGTAAACAGTGCTCGATGTGGCAGATGACCAGCTGACAACACTAGTAAACGGCCCAACCACCTAAGTCAATGCACACATAAAGGGTAGACAAAGCAACTCGCTCAATAATCAACACCAAATAACAGCTTCCAAACCTCTCCGTTGCATACCCGTTCGTTCCACCTAATACGAGTGAATGAGCACAAACTGGTGGATAAATTAGTGGAGACGGTACACGTTTTCCATCTCGAGTGGCCAAGGTTTGCAGTCAAAAAGGAACACGGTGCACATAGCTACCTTATGCACACGGCTCTTAGGAAAAGGAGAGAGAGACGCTTCTGTCGCCAGAGATGCCTCAGAGCGGAGAATAGTTCCTCAGCATGGGATATCCGGGCTTCCGTTCTATTATCTAGATTTTCACCGCTGCTGATGCACCGATGATGATGCATACGGATCAGTCAGCGGCATCCGCAATTAATTACCTAACATTAAGTCAACGCAAACACGGCGGCATTTCAACAGTACATCAGTAGGGCTATCCGCGGTCTACCAATCCAAAAAGTAAGAAAAATAAGATAGGCGTTTGACTAATTTCTTGCAGGCAAGGATCGATCCAAGGGAGAGCAAGAGCTTCCGGTAAAAAAGATCTTCCCTAGAGGATAAGAACAGTATAACCGACTTCTTACCCAATTTCAATTCTCGTTCACATCAGGCTTTAATTGTTTGATCTAATCACATTCACTTCCCAGTTCATACGGTCTCGTGCAGTTGTAGAGACATTCTTGGTTTGCCACGTATTCCAACTATACAGTGAACCATTGGACCTTGATGCGGTGTGACGGTTCGCGCATTTCGATGACCTGCTGGACTAAGCCGGAAGGTGTGGCGATCACACTGATAATTACTCATACCACGCAGGCCAACAGGTAGGTTTGATAAAATCAGTCATCTGGTCCACCATGTTGGGTGTTGGAAAATGGTTGGCATCTTTCTTCGAGAAAGTCCCAGTTCTCGCAAACTACCACCAACCCGCTGCCTTGCGGTACAGGTTTTCTATAAAAAAAAGGTTTCGGTTGAGAACCTTAACTACTCTCCTGTCTAGATATGGATGTCCCGGCGACATCTCGGCTCATATACATCTATTAACACTCACAGCACCTTTAATTCCATACCGCCGTTCATGCTGCTGATGATGATAGGTGAACCAGGCAAACAGGGAATCCAGAACTTACTGGAATAGGCTAGTCTACGAAGGAAAAAGAGTCACTCAAGTCAAAGGCACTCCATTTACTTAGCACATCAAACGACAGTTTTCTCTATCCTTCAGGTACCCCACGGTGGGGAAAAATAGTGGGTCTTACACTTCACATAAGCTTAAGAGATAGGCCGCCTACGGGGTGGGGGGAAGGCGAGGATTTAAGGAAGTCAGTCAACGGTCAAAACAAGTTATTTCCAGGTAGGCAGAAAGGGTAGACATACGTATAAAACTTCATGCTAGGTCCGGCTCTTCTACACTCCATGTGACGTGCTTTGCACACACCTTCCCTGTTGCCCGGGAAAGTGTTTTGTTCTGCGACTGATTACTTTATCTATCAATAAGAGGAGCGTATGGCTAGTATCTTCTGAAAGTCAAATGCAAGGCTGGGAGCATTTGAGCATGCCTTAGACACGTACTGCGATAGATAACGAACCATGACAATATTAAGAAAGCCATAATACATTAGCACCATGAAGCTACGTGTTTTGAGGACGATTAAAGTAGTGATGTGATCGACTTATGGTGCAGGTTAAACGGTCAAACATTTCTGATTAGACTAGTGTAGTCAAGTCACTGAACACGAAACGAACGTAGAGAAAAAGGACTCTCTGAACTTACAGAAACCAAAAGCAGCATATACAAAGACATTTTCTGCCTGTTAGGCATCACTTGATATCCGGTCCCCGTGGGGCAACCACAAAGTGAACATAGAAACCACCTGGCCGGTGGCGCCACCGAAAGTGTGAAGGTCAAAAATCCGGCAGTCGATAGCTTAAACTTTTCATGGCTCAGTGAGTTCAAACCACTTAGTTGCAGTTCCGAAAATCATTGTTTCGCATATTATACATCAACAAAAGACAGGGGTTCAAAGCTGTATCAGCTCCTACGTTAAAAATCTCGACACCGGATTAGGCAAGGCATTGTAGAGTTCTATCTTAATTTTTTCTACTAACACTGTTTCACTTTCACACAACATTTTCGTGTTGTCCTTGCATGTTGCCAAAATCGCTTCAAGTGACCTTGCAGCAACAATACAAGCTTCGTACACATCAGTTCGCTCTCTTCTCTGTTGCGCAGTCGCTTGACACCACTGTAGTGAGATCCCCTTCGACGTCCCCAAAAATCCAAGCTCCGCACACTGTGGATATTTGCAAACCATACATAAACGAATAATTCAAAAGTAGCACAAACGTAAAGTTTCTTGCAAGAATTAAGTAGTCAAAGAGGGAACGTCTGTAGTTTATGGAACTTTCACGCACGTAACAGAGAAAAAGTTAGTTCGACCATCTCACAGATTTGATCTAAAGAGAATAGGATGTCACACTTACACACTGTTTACAAGGATGTGGGATGAGCGATTTTTCGAATATTTCAAGGTCACTCAAGGAGAATGTCCAAACGCACATTCGGAATTTTTGCTGTTAGGGAGTGAAATTGGCGTCCGGGAACTGTCAAGAATGGCAGACTCATCGTATTCTCCTGCGACTTCCGATTCACGGTAACTTAAGGTTGGGGAATTCTGAGCTTAGGAATTCTGGAACAACACCACATAGCGATGACAAAGCTTGAATTTTCACAAAGAATACTTCGCGACTGTTTTCTTCTCATTCCTGCTCTGCTTGATTTTGGAGCGGAATAGTAAGCGCATGGACTCTCCCATTTTTTTATTTAAGTATGGAATTCCCCCTTTCACGGCTTCAGAGTTAACAGACTGTACGTGTCTGGGCAGTAGATACTTCAAAGTATTATATGGAAATGAGAGAGGCGAATCCGGAAACGCCAGGCGTTTCGTCAGAGCCTATGCAGCTTTGCCAATGGCCATGAGAAAACACTGCGTTTTCTCCTCTTCTTTCATATTTTTGAGAGTGCTACACCGACATTCAAAGCAATCCAGATACTCCTCGACTGCTTGTGAGCTCAATCGGACGTTTGGATTTTCCAGTTCTCGGGCATTCTTAATAAAAAATACGTTGACCGTGACGTCATTTGCGATAGTTTGAAATATTCAGTGGTAACTGAAAGTGTGCTGAGCTCAATCACAGAGCAGCAGTGAAAACGCAGCACGTTAGCCAACAAAATCACTGTGTAACCTGTATTTACGAAGGGCAATTTTCCATGCGGTAAAATGTCAACAACATAAAATGTTCTGTTTTGGATTGCAGTCGCTACAATTGTACTATTTTCTATTAGGTGTATTGCGTGCATTTATTGGGTAGCGCTTCATACTATGTGCATTGATCATCTTCAACTTGGAGGACTTTTTACAGATGCACTGAAAGATATATCAGCAGTTTTATTATTACGCGACACGTGAGGTGAGTCAAGTAAGAGTGCCCCGATAAATTTGACCGGCAGAACTGCGTGGCGATCAAACGGAAGTTTCCAAAAGGACCACCCGGGAAAACAAGCATAATGTTAGCGGGCTTCTAATTGTCGGGTGCCGGATCGCTCGAGACAGGCTGTACGATGTTCAGTGAAGACGTTGGGAGCATGTAGCGATGAACCAATAACCCCAGGTAATCAACACAAGATTGGTTCATAGTGCTACGTTACCGCGGAACAAACCTTTTAGGGTGAATAACTGACCAATTTCAACCATTTTGACCGATAAGTCGTTTTTTAGAAATGGATTACAGTTTGATGCCAAACTCGCTGAAGGTGAATTATACTTATAAATCATGGCATTCTTGTCCAACAAAACAACAACAACAGCTTCAAAAAATAAATGGAACTAGCAGAGCTTCCAAAAAGTGTTGCGCACACCACTCAGGCAAATTGCAACGCCAGGCGAGTGATTGCTAGCACAACTATCAAACTGAAGCCATAAACCAAAGAGGACTGGTTCGAGGTCCAATCAACAGTCATAAACAGGGGAAGTATGATATGCAGGAATGAACAAGTGAGAGTTTGAGGGTTGGGTCGAACTTTCAAATGACTGAACCTTGGAAGTTAACGCACTGACTGCGTGACTAACAAAGTAAGGGACTCAGGAAGCTGCTGGGTTGCTTCACGCAATGCCTTGTGAGAGATTCAGTCAGGAACGGCAAAACTAACCCGAAGACACAAATGCCACTCCCCGGTAGTTGCAGTGGATGTGTCCGCAGTGCTAGACGACCTTTTATCGTGAGAGCAAGTCCGTCGTAGATGCCGTGCAACCGTGCTCCAACAAGACACTCCGGTGCTTGAAATATAAGTTTTATGAAGAAAGACCGGTGTGAAAAAGCATGTATTCTTTAGACCATTTTCGGATTGGAGATAATTTGGTGTTGCCCTTCTCAATAATGAAGTCTCCTGGTTGTCCTGCCAACTGATGTTCAACAAAAAGAATAGTACAGTGCAAGACGGTCTACTCTCGTAATGGAAGCACAACATAGCACACTTGAATGCTTACATGGCTCCTTCTAATTGTGCGTCTGAAAGAATGGAAATGCTATCTTTCACTGTATTATTTTTTGCCACGTTTGCCAATTTTCAAGACACTTCTTGATCGAAGGTTTCCGCCACGGATGGTATACTGCATGTTACCTCAAATTCAAAATCTTTCTGGGAAATAAGACCCTACGCGTTTAGACATGGAATTCTCAAAAGCTCTTGCTTTATACTTCGACTAGCAATTCACTGAAAGATTTCTTTGGAGTAGAAAGTAACGATAAGTGTCTCTGCATAGCGATGGTTGCTCTCTCAGCATCATACATCCACCCACGTCACCTGTTGAACCTAAGCCTACTACACACAAGCATCATCATAGTTGCTGCGCCAGCATAGGTACCGCAGCTACACTTGTTCCTGGATAACTATTCCACGTCATTTTCACGGTTGCAGGCTACATTCTTCACGATGATAGTGTTTTGGCCGTTACCAATGGGAACGGCGTCCAGCCATTCCGGCGTTCGATTGTATTTTCTAGATGAGCAGTAGTAACCTTGGCAGTCTTTCTTAATGACTAGCATAATGGTGATAATATTTCTTGGCACGACGTTGAGCATTAGGCCAGTGATTGTAACGCGCAACCGAAACCAGCGAGCGCGCACGGATTGAATTTGAGTTGTGTAACAGGACGTGCTGCTTTTTTGTCGGTGCCGTTTTAGCTTTCGTTTGTGTAAGTCGTGTGCATGGCTTACTGGGTCTTCGGCTCATGCTTGTTCGTATTGTTCTTCTTTTCAGAACTGTTGTTCGAGCCCCTACTTCGGAAGAGCGCTGTCCCCTGGTGCGTCCACGTTGCCCGAAGTTTGGCCCGCGTAGTCACGGGCATCCAGAGTGGAGTCGACTGGCCTGTATGTTACAGTGATCACCTTTTGGAGTCCCAATTGATGCAACAAATCACTTAGTTTATCGGATTGTACTATCGTCTCAGAACTATTTATCTGAAAGTTTTCTCCCTAAACTTGAATTTCTCCTCCATATAATGTCTGTTTTTGTCTGTTTCGTTGCTCTATTCACATAGCTGACTCGTTGTACAATTATCAAATTTGGTGTTCAAATGTGTATATGCTCAAAAATTTGTATGTTGATCACGCTCTCCTGAGCGTGTTTCTCACAAATGCGTCGAGAAACATACCATTATTATTATTATTCCATCATACGTCTCGAACACACATAGGGAAGTTAACAAGCCGCGTGGTAAGTATTCTAAATGTTGATAATATAGTTTTGGACGTGAAACGAAATGAGAAAGTGCTTTTTCTTTCAAACTGGCTGCATTTCAAGTTGGTGCACCGAAGCGCTGTACTCTTTGCAGTTCCCTCCCAAATCGAAACACTAACCACTCTCAGCGCGCATTTTTCACAGGAACATTATCTAAGCACACGGCAACTTCGGAAAGAGCCAATGCACATCTGCAAACGCATGCGAATAACTTGTACGCCCTACTAAGTGTTGTGGCTCGCTTATGTGCTTAAAATTACATATGCCAACAGCGGTTGCTCCCTGAACCCCATGGACCGAACTGTGGTGAAGCAGCCGAGCGACTACTGGAGAAAGGAGAGGCAGACAAGACAAAAAGATTTTCAAAGAACATGTACGATGATGACAAATAATTCACGCAAAGTCAATCCAGACCTCAAAGTTGGAAACTACGAAACATGATGAGTCTTGATGAGCCCATACTTCATAAACTCGGGGGCTCGTCGTGATTAACGCTCTCTATTGGTTCTCGCGAGTTACTCATGGGATGCATCTACAGACCACCTAACGCTGCGAGCAATGATTTGACTCACCTTATGGAGATAATGAATCATGTGTCCAACATGTCTTGTGAACACACGTTAACAGGCTGTGACTAACACGCCTGACATCACCTGGACCTCATTCTCTGCTCCAGCAAAACAGGCCGAATTCCTTTCATGCATTCAACTGAATGGTTGGAATCAACATGTCCCAATGCCCACCAGAAAGGGGCATATTTTGGATCACATACTTACCGTAAACATTTCGTCTGTCGAGGTATCCGGTCTACAACAATCTCCAGGAAGCGACCACAATGTCGTCAAATGTCTGCTTGATTTCAATATGGCCACCAAGCCGACAGTTGTATTCTACCGTCTCATCGAATCCATTGATTGGAATGCCTTCTTCTCACTACTAGGATCCCTAAATTGGGATAATTTCTTTCTCACATCAGACCCGAGCACAGCGCCCGGAGAACTCATCAGGCATCTAACGTATTATGTCGACGTTTTGGCTCCCCATAAAATCAAAACACGTCGGCTTGTACGTACAGAGTAAAATTCTTAGTGCGAAAGGGACAGACGGAATCAAAATGCTTAAGTCGGGGTGCGAAAAAGCACCAGATTTTCCCTGGTGATGCAAATGAGCAAAATGTTTGGTCACACAGAACGTCATACGCAACTCCCCCGTGTAAACGGAGAGAAGATAGCGCTCCATAGTGAGCCAAGATGGATGAAACCCCTGCAGCTGATGAGACGGGGAAATTCCATGAGAGACCCTGCTATAGGAGCTATCACTCTCAAAGACAAAACGGTTGCTGGTGGCCCTGTTGCAACATGCGTGATCTCTCGCTCACATTGTTTTGCTTTGTTTCGCAGTGCACACACTCGGCAATACTCGGCCAAAGCAGGAAGATTTTAAGTGTTTTTAATGATATTCACAGTTAGCTACCATCAAAATCTCAGTCCATCGTGGACCAGATGTTGTCCCACCAATGGTCCACATTCATTCAACACCTCCTACCTCAATGTAAAAGTGAGTCTTAATGCCCTGCGAAGAAAGTGGTCCAAGACAGCACGTTGGTGAACATCGCACCACTACCCACACACGTGTTTCGAAAAAGGCCAGTTATTGTTGCGTGCTAGTGCATATCCCGTTTTCACCGTGTGATCACTCAAATTCACGTACTATTTGTTGTATTTCGTCATATTTACTTGCTTCGAGATTTTTTGAACATTACCAATTGATAAAAGTTGAATATCATATAGTAATGCCCGCCAAGTCAGCTACCCTTCAAAAATTGCCAGTCGTCAAGCCATCATCCCTGCGCAAAAATGCATGTTGACTGTGAAGAAAGGTGTAAAATCTTCCGGTCGTTCAGCCAACATCTGCTCCACTTCTGTTATCGCAGAGGAGATCGAGGCCGCTGCTAAAACGGCAGTCTAAACAGCAAATCTCAGGACATCACACGAAAGGCACAATACCAAACCATGTTCGGTTCCCATTACCAATGTATTCGTAGAACAGGCTAAAAAATTGAGGGATTCAGAGGCTGGAATACCAAAACTACACAGTAGGAACGAGGAGCTTGCCGAACTTTTGCACAAATTAGATCCGATATTGTGTATTATAGATGCCTCAAGTAACATCCGCCATCAGACCACCTTTAGCCACGAAGATCTCGTAGCCGCCGGAACGCTTATTGATACTGTAGCTACGGAATTGCACAAGCGGTTACGCTGCGCAAGCAAGGTGGTGGTGTTTAAC